>CM036759.1:67878589-67983589 GCA_020796225.1 Arion vulgaris
AAATTATATAACCAAAAAAAAAACACGTTCTGTGCATCAATCAAGTTACCTACCAATTAGTTAAACATGAATTCGTAATGTCGTGAAGTATATCAGACTGAATGCAAAAAATTACTGTTATGCATCCGGTAGATTTCATTCAAATTAACCTTAGTGTGTTCACCGATTTCGGAACGAACTATAGTACTCTACATCAAAGCGGATTAGCACACTTAATCCAACTCGTCAACAGATGCTGTTCTCAATCCTAATTAATCTCAGAGTATGTTCCGACATGTCTATCAGCCCACGGCAAGATATGGACGGTCCCTGATCATCGTGAGATTGCCTAGAACATGGACAGAGGGGGTTGTGATCGTCTGAATCCATACACTGATCACGAGGCAAGTTAGATACTATGGTCTCTCATTAGCTACAACCAATACTTTACGACATTAACTCTTTCAATACAATAAGTCCCTTGGCAAGCCGTACAAGTTGTATCTATTTTTCTAGATCATTAACAGAGGGGGAGTAGGGAGGTTGTGATCGTCTGAATCCGTACACAGAACACGAGACAAGTTATAGGCTCTCATTAACTACATCCTATTTTTTCAACATTAACTCTTTCAATTCGATAAGCAACATGGCAAGCCGTGCAAGTGGTATCTATTTTCCGATATGCCTCTTCATGGGCCAAAATGTATCTCTTACAGAAACTGTTTCACAAGATCCATTTAATCTTTTCCCTCTTCCTTTTGTCGTCACACTGTTACCGGGTTGTTGCCATGTGTCGTCACACTGTTACCGGGTTGTTGCCCTGTGTCGTCACACTGTTACCGGGTTGTTGCCCTGTGTCGTCACACTGTCACCGGGTTGTTGCCCTGTGTCGTCACACTGTTACTGGGTTGTTACCCTGTGTCGTCACACTGTTACCAGGTTGTTATCCTGTGTCGTCACACTGTTACCGGGTTGTTACCCAGTGTCGTCACAATGTTACCGGGTTGTTGCCCTGTGTCGTCACACTGTTACCGGATTGTTGCCCTGTGTCGTCACACTGTTACCGGATTGTTGCCCTGTGTTGTCACACTGTTACCGAATTGTTGCCCTGTGTCGTCACACTGTTACCGGGTTGTTGCCCTGTGTCGTCACACTGTTACCGGGTTGTTGCCATGTGTCGTCACACTGTTACCGGGTCGTTGCCCTGTGTCGTCACACTGTTACCGGGCTGTTGCCCTGTGTCGTCACACTGTTACCAGATTGTTGCCCTGTGTTGTGGTTGATTGTAATGCCATTGACATGGATGTTTAGTTTATTATGTTTTCTTCCTATATCCATGTTTTATGATGTCTGTTTATTATTATTTGTAGAATCCAGCAAGTCTATCTATTGTCTGTTGTCTATTCCCAGGTGGAAGATGTAGTTGGCGGTCCACTCTTGCCTTTTAGGTTTAATTTGCGTTCTAGGGCCAGATAAGTCGCCCTTGTTGTGTTATATCCGTGTTTATGTAGTGTGGTCTTGATATTGTCTATCCATCTTTTTCTTGGTCTTCCTTTAGCTCTAGTACCTGATCTCATTTTATTGCTGTTATTGGTGGTTGGTTGTATTTCATTCTCATTAAATGTCCAAACAACTGCATTTGTTGTCTTTCGATGTATTCGGTGCATGAAGTTATGCCCACTTTGCTTCTGATGTCCTCATTTCGTAGTCTGTCTTTCCTGGTGACTCCACTGCCTTCCTCAAGCATTTCATTTCACACGTGGTGAGCTTTCTGTGATGTGTTGCTGTCAGAGACCAAGTTTATTTTCAGCAAGTATATTTCTAAAATACAGCTCTCAACTTTACCGAGTCCATTTTCATATTTCTATCATTATCATCATCAAGTGCCAGACGATAATGATTTCGACATCGCAGTAGGAAGCGAGGCAATCCTATAATTTGTTTATGCCAAACAGGATGACGTAGGCGATCACGAAGCTCTAGAAAGTATGTTATCAGTATTAACTGTCAGTTCGGCTGTTGACACTCTTTCGCTCCATGATGCCAGAATTTATATTCGGAATTTCTGTTCAGAATGTATGAATGTATGTTCAGAATGTATGTTCAGAATGTATGTTCAGAATGTATGTTCAGAATGTATGTACAGAATTGTTGTTCAGAAATATTGTTCAGAATTTTTGTTCAGACTGTATGTTCAGAATTTTTGTTCAGAAATGTTGTTCAGAACATATGTTCAAAATTTTTGTTCGAAATATTGTTCAGAATTTTTTCAGAAATATTGATCAGAATTTTTGTTCAGAATTTTTGTTCAGAAATATTGATCAGAATTTTGTTCAGAATTTTGTTCAGAAATATTGTTCAGAATGTATGTTCAGAAATATTGATCAGAATTTTTGTTCAGAATTTTTGTTCAGAAAATGTTGTTCAGAACATATGTTCAAAATTTTGTTCGAAATATTGTTCAGAATTTTTGTTCAGAAATATTGATCAGAATTTTTGTTCAGAATTTTTGTTCAGAAATGTTGTTCAGAATTTTTGTTCAGAATTTTTGTTCAGAAATGTTGTTCAGAATGTATGTTCAGAAATATTGATCAGAATTTTTGTTCAGAAATGTTGTTCAGAATGTATGTTCAGAAATATTGATCAGAATTTTTGTTCAGAATTTTTGTTCAGAAATGTTGTTCAGAATGTATGTTCAGAAATATTGATCAGAATTTTTGTTCAGAAATGTTGTTCAGAATGTATGTTCAGAAATATTGATCAGAATTTTTGTTCAGAATTTTTGTTCAGAAATGTTGTTCAGAATTTTGTTCGAAATATTGTTCAGAAATGTTGTTCAGAATTTTTGTTCAGAAATATTGATCAGAATTTTTGTTCAGAAATGTTGTTCAGAAATGTTGTTCAGAAATGTTGTTCAGAATGTATGTTCAGAAATGTTGTTCAGAAATGTTGTTCAGAATGTATGTTCAGAAATGTTGTTCAGAAATGTATGTTCAGAATGTATGTTCAGAAATGTTGTTCAGAAATGTATGTTCAGAATGTATGTTCAGAAATGTTGTTCAGAAATGTATGTTCAAAAGTTACGACCATCTTGTCTTCTGGTTTGCATATTAATGATTTAAAGTTGGCAACCCAAGTTGCAACTACAAAATATTTGTCAATATTTAAGTCATTTTGATCGACAACGGATCAGAAATCTGGCTTCACCGTTTGAATCCCCACAGGGCGCATGCGTGAAACACGAGCTAGCCAATGGCGAGAGACAACGCGCTAATAAGGCTCACAAGGCTCGGAGGACTAAACCCGATGCTCTTGTCAACATCCGCGCGGAAACGCCCTTGATAATCAAGTACTTCTCAAGGGAATATTGAAGTTCATCTGACATATTGTCTTTATTGTGACTTTGAAATTCTCCGGAGGACAACATTGTACACAAGTCAATATGCGTAGTCAAAATAAAGGCGTGTCTCTTTGATAAAGTCGAGGTTTGATTGATTGATTTATTGATTGATTGATAGGACCATCATCATTGCACGTCGGTGAGTAACCATGTGTGCTCCGATCTCTTTCTCACACAGAAAGATCTCAGCTACAGTGCACGAACTCCATAGCATCGGCGAGGACCCCCGATGTAATTTTGAAGATGATGAAGATAATTTTGTAGGAATTACATTTTTAATCTTTTCTAATGAATTTTGCCTGGACTGCTGCTTTCCAGCCGTCTCTTCTCGATTTTGAATTGCCAATGGTTCTTTTACGTATTTAACACGGGAACTACGTTTTATCGTCTGTCTCTGATAGGACTAGGAACTTGATCTCACCTACACTGAGATCGGGGAACGCTGGAAAAATATTCACATGGCTCCATGAGGGAACAAACCTGGTACCTTTGACACGAGAGACGATCACTTAACTTCTACGACACAGCGGCGTAGTGTATATGAATATAGACACGAGAGACGATCACTTAACTTCTACGACACAGCGGCGTAGTGTATATGAATATAGACACGAGAGATGTTCACTTAACTTCTACGACACAGCGGCGTAGTGTATATGAATATAGACACGAGAGACGATCACTTAACTTCTACGACACAGCGGCGTAGTGTATATGAATATAGACACGAGAGACGATCTCTTAACTTCTACGACACAGCGGCGTAGTGTATATGAATATAGACACGAGAGACGATCTCTTAACTTCTACGACACAGCGGCGTAGTGTATATGAATATAGACACGAGAGACGATCACTTAACTTCTACGACACAGCGGCGTAGTGTATATGAATATAGACACGAGAGACGATCACTTAACTTCTACGACACAGCGGCGTAGTGTATATGAATATAGACACGAGAGATGTTCACTTAACTTCTACGACACAGCGGCGTAGTGTATATGAATATAGACACGAGAGACGATCACTTAACTTCTACGACACAGCGGCGTAGTGTATATGAATATAGACACGAGAGACGATCACTTAACTTCTACGACACAGCGGCGTAGTGTATATGAATATAGACGAACGGGTTGGGCTAGCATTAAAATGGAAGTTGTTCAGCGAAACGCAATGATGATGGTCCTATCAATCAATCAATCGATCAATCAATCAATCAATCGATCAATCAATATAACACAATTTATTAGTAGAATAAAAAATGTAAAGGTCTTCTTCTTCTTCTTTGCGTTCGTTCTTTACGACCAATTTTAATCACTCTTTTGGTCCCTGTAACCACTCGGGCGATTAAAGTAATATAACTGATGGAAAAATAGGATCATTATCACTGCACTCTGGTGAATACAAGTGCGTTCCAAGAGCTCCGTCTTACACAGGAAGATCTCAAACTCCGAAGCATCGGCGAGGGTTACTAATATAATTTTGAAGAAGGTAAAATTTGTAGGAATTTTATTCTAATATTTTAATGAATTTTTTTGCCTGGGCAGCGAATTTGCAGCCTACGGTTATGAATTTTCAACTACCAAGAGTTATTTTACATGTTAAACTTAAGCACGGGGCCTATGTTGTAATGTTCGTCTCCGATAGGACTAGGCACTCCAATCACATCTGCATAGAGGTTACAAATCCCTGGAAAACTATTGGCTACTTCATTTTGTTCCGTTTGGAGCAAAGGGTTGCCACTAATCATGAGTAGTTTCTTTAAACCTTCTGCTGATTTTTGCGTGAAGGTTTGTTTTTCTTATTACCAGTGGCCCCGGTCATTCAGACGAGACTTTCTATGGCTTCAAATGTATTTGTAATTTGGATCCCCAACTAAAGGATCAGGGTTTTCCCAACCCAAATCACGCACATTGTGCACACCACCATTTTTTCTCCCAAGCTAGTCTCGAACACTGTCATTTCCACGGTCCGCGGTCACTAACTCAATGCGTTATCAACTTCACTATTGGTGATCTCCATCACCTGTTGCCATCTTGAACCCAGTTATTGATCCTCTGTATCTACTTCAAGATTTTTCTTACACATTTTTTCCCAAGACTTCTACATCCTAAATCTTATCAGTAGCTGTGTGCGCTCCATGCAAGCACATGTCTGGTTATATTGTTAGTTAGTTTACTGTGTGTATTCCCTGATGATGTCCTCTTAATGTGATTGTACTGTTATAATTACTTCTTTGAAATGTGTGAGATTTTAACTCAACTTTCTATTTGTCTGAACTTTTTGTTAAAACCATTAAGAGTTGATGACAAATCAATCTTGTTTTGTATTCTGTATCTCTTTATAATATGCAGATCTAGTGAGTTATCAGTTATACGAGGACTGGCATCATAGCACTCCGGACACGTCCATAGATGCTCCGATCTTCGCCTCAAGAAATCTAGCAGCGTCCAGCTGCCCAACGCGCCAGTTCGATGTTGATTAATCAGTCTCTTTGCATATTTGGTATGTTGTTCTTTTCGGGCTGTACCAGTAACAACACCTTCTCTCTAAATCTGGTCAATGAGGAATTCACAACCTGAAATTCCTCTGTTCGGAAAGACTCTCTCAGTGCGTTAAGAATGTCATGTCGGTCAATTGCAGCTTCTAGTCATTGAGTATGATCCGAAAGATGGAGGCTGGTTCGGTACGCAGCCAATGGACTGAATCATTACAAGCGTCAACAACGCGCAGAATTACACTTATCTTAGTTCCGGGGCACATGGCTGTCGTTGGCAATGAGAGAGCAGACAGGCTGACTAGCTCTGTCACCATATCGGGGGACCAGACAATGGATAGAGCTGACATTCTGAAGGCACTCATAGAGTGTGGCCGCAAAGAAGATTCTCATCTAAACTAATCCACGTCAACTACTAGATTTCTGGAGCTTGGATTGAAGATTGGAGTGACCAGAAACATTGAACTGGTACAGTTAGCTGCTTTACGCTATTGGGAATATTGCGGAGTAGATTAGAGCATCTAGTGACATGGTCTTGATTGCAATGAAGATATTCCAAACTGAAACTGAAAATGCAAACAGGCAGGTTGTTAGCAAACTCCAATTAGGAGACTGTTTGGTATGGAAGGCTTTACTTAAACAGTGTACCCAATAAGTGCTTCTTCCATTTCAGCTGGTCAAACGTGTCATTTTAAAAGCACTTAGTAAGTACATCACTCGATTCATCCGGAATGCCCAATTACTCAGTTCTGACACTTCGCCGCCGCCGCATATACTCGTAGAATCTACTACAACAGTCACCACCACTATTTCCGCTACCATCATCGCCTTGCCACACCAGATGCTGCTGCTGCTACTTCCTGATCCACCACCACTTGGAGTTCCTACATCAATATTACTTCTACTATGTTTACTCTCACTACTACTGATATAGATAATGTCACTACTACTACTACTACTACTACTACTACTACTACTACTACTACTGCTACTACTACTACTTCTACTACTAATGCTACTACTGCTGCTACTACTACTGCTACTGCTACTGCTACTGTTTCAACTACTTCTACTACTGCTAATGCTACTACTGCTGCTACTACTACTTCTATATCTGCTACTACTACTATTACTACTATTACTACTACTACTACTGCCATTACTACTACTACTACTGCTACTACTAGTACCTGCATTACTAGCTACTACTAGCTGCCTACTACTAGTACTGCCATCTGCACTGCTACTACTACTACTGCACTGCTACTCTTCTACACTATGCTGCTACTGCTGCTACTACTCTACTACTACTGCTACTACTAGCTGCCATTACTACTACTCTGCTGCTACTCTAGTCTGCATTACTACTACTACTGCTACTACTAGTACTGCCATTCTACTACTCTACTGTACTGCCATTACTACTACTACTACTACTATCTGCTGCTACTACTCTGCTACTCTATCTACTGCTGCTGACTGCACTCTACTGCTGCCACATCCTCTACTGCACTACTACTAGTACTTTGACTCACTGCTAGCTATCTGCATTACTACTACTACTACTGCTACTACTAGTACTGCCATTACTACTACTACTACTGCTACTACTAGTACTGCCATTACTACCCTACGCTACTACTCTACTACTAGCTACTGCCATTACTACTACTATGCTACTAGCTGCTACTACTACTACTACTACTACCAACTGTACATCTCTCACTACTACTATGCTACTACTGCTACTCTACTACTACTACTGCTACTAGCTGCTACTACTACTGCTACTATGCTACTACTGTCTGCATACTACTTACTACTCTGCTAGCTACTACTGCATTACTACTACTTACATATCTCTACTACTCTCACTTACTCTACTCTACTGCTACTATGCTACTAGCTACTGCTCTACCTAGATACTGCACTACTCTACTGCTCTACTGTACTCACTATTGCTACTACACTACTGACTGCTAGCTACACTATGCTACTCTGCTACTCTACTACTCTCTACTACTACTGCTACTACTACTGCTACATGCTACTACTATTACTACTACAGTACCTCTGAAGTTGTAGCAAGTCTCGATTGACTCTCGAGTAATAGTAGCGATAACGAAAGCAAATCTTCACGCAAAGATCCGTCAGAGTTTCCACATTAGACAAAGGACTACTCTTCCATTCAGCACATATGTGTTCCTATTCATTTACCATATCTCATTCTAGTTTCCTTTACTCATTCTACCATATCTAGCACATATGTGTTCCTTTTATGTTCTGTTTTTTTTAAACAAATCAAACTTTCCCGTTAACTCGTATTACTTTTCTCTTCCTTGAAATATTCTCTCTTACATTCTACTACACCAACCATTTCTATTGAATCTCTGTCTCTCTCTCTCTCTCAACTCTTTCACTCTCTCTTTCTCTCACTTTCCTCTCTCTTCCTACTCTCTCCTCTCTCCCTCTACTTCTCTTTCTAACTCTTTCACTCTCTCACTCTCTCTCACTCTCGCTCTAACTCTCTCACTCTCTGTCGCTCTCTTGCATTCTACACCAACGATTTCGATTGAAACTCTCTCTCCCTCTAACTCTCTCTCTCTCTCACAGCTCTCACTCTCACTCTCTCTCTCTCTCTCTCCCTCTAACTTTCTCTCTCTCCACACCTCTCACTCTCTCACTCTCTCTCTCTCTCACTCCACCTCCACTCTCTGTCCTCTCTCTCCCTCTCTCTCTCTCCACACACTTTCACTCTCTCTCTCTCCACACACACACCGCAAACAGACACACTCATACACGTATCCCTCCTTGTCAATCATCAGAAATGAGAGAGAGAGAAAAAAAAACCCAGTCCCCGTGAGTATAATGAGTATCCGTGACAGATATAGACGATACGAGTCTTAGTCAGGGATTAAGGAACAGACGAACATAAAACTAATCTAGAAACATTAATACTTGTATAACATCTTGTCCATGAGGTAGTGTCTATTTTTTCTTTTCTTATATAGATTGTCATTTCAAGCAGCGTTTCCCAAACTTGAGGTCCGCGGACATCCGGGGCCGTGAGATACTCACATGAGGTCCTCAAACGCTTGAAGAAATATAATGTTCTTTGACATTTCAAACAGAAAAATAATTGTAACTATCAGTCTATGTCTATTGTCTATTGTCTATTGTCTATTCCCAGGTGGAAGATGTTAGTTGGCTGTCCACTCTTGTCGTTAAGCGTAGAGATGGAAGCTTTAATTTTCGTTCTAGGGCTAGATGAGTGGACTTTGTTGTGTTGTATCCGTGTTTATGTAGTGTAGTCTTGATATTGTCTATCCATTTTTTCTTGGTCTTCCCTTAGCTCTAGTACCCGATCTATTTTTATTGTATGCTCATATTGGTGGTCAGAAATGGAATCCAATGGACTCTGACAGAGCAACTAGATCATCTGGACTTCCTGATGATATAGCCCTTCTGTCACATACACGAAATCAGATGCAGGATAAGCTAAACACATTGAATCAAAGGTCCCAGCAACTAGGGCTGAACATTCATAAGGGAAAGACAAAGATATTGAGAATTAACCAAGAAACGACAACAAGATCTCCTGAGGAAATCCCACTTCAAGAGGTAGAATCATACACATATTTGGGCAGCAACGTAGACAAAGAGGGTGGAACAGATAGAGATGTTAAAATAAGAATACAGAAGGCAAGAGGAGCTTTCATTGCACTGGGAAACATTTGGAAGTCCAAAGAAATCAAATCTAGAACAAAAATTCGGATATTTAACTCTAATGTTAAAGCAGTTCTACTGTATGGGTCAGAAACATGGAGAACAACTAAAACAATAGCGCATAAATTGCAAACATTCATCAACTGGTGTCTGCGCAGAATAGAAGGAATAAGATGGTATGATAGGGTCACAAATGAGGAACTTATGGAAAGAACAAGACAGATTACAGTGAACGAACAGGTTTGAAAAAGACGCTGGCGCTGGATAGGACACACTTTGCGAAAACCGGAGGGATATATAACAAGAAGGGTCCTTGCCTGGAACCCGCAGGGACAGCGAAAGAAAAGGAGGCCGAGAAATACATGGAGACGAGATTTGGAGGCAGATATCAACAATATAAAGAAGAGCTGGAGGGGCTGTAGGAGATAGCTAGAGATATGAAGACTTGGCATGAGTTGGTTGATGGTCTATGCCCCAACCCGGGGTAAAAAGGCAAAGAGAGAGAGAGAGAGTTATTGGTGGTTGGTTGTATTTCATTCTCATTAAATGTCCAAACCACTGCATTTGTTGTCTTTCAATGTATTCGGTGCATGAAGTTATGCCCACTCTGCTTCTGATGTCTTTCGATGTATTCGGTGCATGAAGTTATGCCCACTCTGCTTCTGATGTCTTTCGATGTATTCGGTGCCTGTAGTTATGCCCACTCTGCTTCTGATGTCTTTCGATGTATTCGGTGCATGAAGTTCCCCCTGCTTCTGATGTCTTTCAATGTATTCGTCATGAAGTTGCCCACTCTGTTCTGATGTCTTTCGATGTATTCGGTGCCTGAAGTTATGCCCACTCTGCTTCTGATGTCTTTCGATGTATTCGGTGCCTGAAGTTATGCCCACTCTGCTTCTGATGTCTTTCGATGTATTCGGTGCCTGAAGTTATGCCCACTCTGCTTCTGATGTCTTTCATGTATTCGGTGCATGAAGTTATGCCCACTCTGCTTCTGATCTCTAATTAGATGCGGTTAACTAGTTCCGTTGCGAAATCAAAGGACCCGGACTAGACCGGAGTCTAAATGTATGCCATAACAAAATGAAAGATCATTTGAAGTTTCCCACAGTCTGAGAGCATTGTTTACTATTATAACACGTGTTTGTCTATTTGTTGTTTTTCAGGAAGCTCTTAATACCTGTTCCTTGTTTATTTGTTGATCATATTCGTTACTTCTGTTGCTTCCTCTGGGGTTCTTGAAAGAGGCTCCGTGTGCTCATTACTATTGTAACACGTGTTTGTCTATTTGTTTTTCGGAAGCTCTTAATACCTGTTCCTTGTTTATTTGTTGATCATATTCGTTACTTCTGTTGCTTCCTCTGGGGTTCTTGAAAGAGGCTCCGTGTGCTCATTACTATTGTAACACGTGTTTGTCTATTTGTTTTTCGGAAGCTCTTAATACCTGTTCCTTGTTTATTTGTTGATCATATTCGTTACTTCTGTTGCTTCCTCTGGGGTTCTTGAAAGAGGCTCCGTGTGCTCATTACTATTGTAACACATGTTTGTCTATTTGTTTTTCGGAAGCTCTTAATACCTGTTCCTTGTTTATTTGTTGATCATATTCGTTACTTCTGTTGCTTCCTCTGGGGTTCTTGAAAGAGGCTCCGTGTGCTCATTACTATTGTAACACGTGTTTGTTTATTTGTTTTTCGAGCTCTTAATACCTGTTCCTTGTTTATTTGTTGATCATATTCGTTACTTCTGTTGCTTCCTCTGGGGTTCTTGAAAGAGGCTCCGTGTGCTCATTACTATTGTAACACAAAGATAATTCATTCTTGTCCACTTTCCTGTATAGAAACTTTTGAGGGTCCGAGGCAGCAATGCAAAGTTTGGGAACCGCTTATTGAAAAAGTAGCATTACAAACAAGAAGGTGAAGAAAATGGACAAGTAATTTAAAACCGTGAGAGGGAATGAGGTAGGAAATACAGACAAGAATAAATTGATTTCTGTAAACAGACAGCGTGGAAAACAAATTAAGATTGTGTTTGTCAATTCTCAAATGTTTGGATATAAATTAGTTTTCGATGTATCTGTCTCTCTCTCTCTCTCTGTCTCTCTCTCTCTCTCTCTCTCTAGCCTGTGGGGATGAACTTTGTGATGAAAGTACAAGACGCCGTATGTTGCCGGTGTTCGCAAGGGGAGCAAAGACTAGTAGCACTGCGACCTACAAGGCGTGTCGTATGAGGCGACTAAGGCAGGGTCTCGGAAGCCACCTAGTAAATAAAAAGCATCGCAGAAATCGGATGTGCTGGCCTACTTGTATGCGCATAACTGGCACAGATGGTCTCTGTGGCTAAGTGGTTGAGCCCTTTGCCTTGCGAGTCGAAGATCACAGGTTCGAATCCTGACCGCGCCGTTCTGTTCACGAATGCAGTTTTTCCAGAGACCCCTAGGATTGTTGCTGGAGCTACGGAGTTCGTGCTTTGTGCACGGTTCCGGGTTCGCTTCTCCCTCTTCTATCTCCACAAAATTAACCAGATTTATTGATAGTCGTCATTTTGCGGGACCGCCACGTGGAGGCGGAGTGAGTCTTGGCCAGCTTTGTTTTTATACTGACCCTAACTTTAGCAATCTGCTATGAGTCTGCTACACGCCCAAGCAGTTTCTTCTTCTTCTTCTTCTACATGCGTTCTCCCGCTGTGAATTCAAGTGCAATCTTCTTCTTCTTCAAACGCTCCATATCGATCACTTGTCAAATCACTCTTTGTGATTTGTATGTGATCTGAGCCTAAGAGCGATTTTACGTTGTGCCAGTTACGTGCGTACAAGTAGGCCAGCATATCCGATTTCTGCGATGCGTTTCATTTACTAAGGCAACTTTCCTAGGTGCTTCATCAGTCGTCTCTCAAGACATGCCGTGTAGGTCGCAGTGTTACTATTCTTTGCTCAATTTGCAGGCTCCAGCAACACGCAAGCGAACCTTGTATGGCGCTTTTGACCTATTTTTTAATGAAGACCTGTTTTCGTTGTTATCACTGTCCCCCCGCCATACAGGCGTACCTTGTCCGTCTTCAGAAGTGTCTTATGCAGCTTATGTGTCGTGCCACGAAGAGAGATGGAACATCTGGCCATCGTTTGTTCTATAACATAAAAAGGACAATAATAGAACAATCTAGAGAGTATAATGTAGATCTATCTGTCTATAAACACGTTCCATTGACGACAACTCAACTGGATTTGATTGTGTAGAACATCAGGAAGTGTGGAAAATAATGAAAGAACTAGGATTTCCTTTACATTTAATAGAAATGAGAAAAGAAATATGTGAGGCGGCTGTAAGAGCGTACAAAGGCACGTCAGATTGGTTTGACATCAGGCAGGGAGTCAGACAAGGTCGCATTCTGTCGGCTTGTCTGTTTAGCATATACGCTGAAAACATGAGGAATGTTACAGAAAATTGAAGAAAAAAATGTATATAATAGGAGGAAAACATATACCTCAAGTAAGATAAATTGATGATACAGTGTTAATAGCAATATTTTTAAAAGCGATTGAGAAATTATTATTGACAGTGCACGAGATAATTCGAAAAAAACTAAACTTATTTCTCGAATTGGCAAAAGCGAAAATAAATAAACAGAACAAAAGGGGACTTTTATAAAGGGTGAGAAAATATTTTTAAAAGGGGGCAATTTTGAATATCTCTATTCACTGATAACAAGAGATGGAAAGAGTAATTAAACAACTCAAACAGTATGGAATGGAAATGATAGGAAAACAAAGATCATATTCAAAGAATGTATATTCCCAGTGGGAACGTATGGGTGTGAAGTATGGACATTTAATAAAGCAGTGGAAAAACATATATGTGCTTTTGAATATAAGTGTTACAGAAGAGTTCTCCGTATATCTTGAACAGAGAAGAGAACAAATAGACCTATCCAAAAAGAACTCAAAATCAAAGAAAACTGGCTGATGATACAAATAAGAATGAGAAAATTAAAGTATTTTGAACATATAAAGAGACATGAAAAGTTGTAGATGACCATTTTGAAAGGAGGTATACCAGCAAAGAGAAGAAGAGAAAGACCACGGAGAAGATGGATTCAGGATGTAACTGACAATTTGAGCATGATCGCTGAGACGCTGGAAAATCTGGCTAATCTTCTTCTTCTTTGCGTTCGTTCTTTACGACCAATTTTAATCACTCTTTTGATATGTTTGATCTTTGCCAAGAACGTGTATACGTTGCACATTGGTTTGGTAGCCCCCTAAAGAACTTCTACACGTTTAGGACATGTGCATCCGATTTCATCCAAACCTCCTTAGTCGCCTCTTACGACATGCGTGGCATGTAACAGTGGTTCTATTCTTTACACCCCAAATTTGGGCCCCGGTAATCACTCAGACGATCTGGCTAATGAGAGTGAAATTTCAAAGGACTGTTAAGGTGGCAAAGCTCTGCCCAAGACAAGCTATTTGATGATGATGATGATGAAATGAAAATAGGTACTTGCCCTCCCTTTCATTTCCCTCAACGTGGGACGCCCTTGATTCCTTATAAAACGTCATATTTTTTTTACATTTTTGGTTTGTTTTACAAATGGAGATTTAACTACAATTTTTAATGTTGACAAAAAAAACCAACAACCCAGATCTCCCAAATACGAGCATATCGCCGATGTCTCCTACTGTGCTAAGCATGTTTAACAGCGGACACTAAACCAGGCTAAATTATGTCGCAATAAAAAGCTGCTTGGTGTCCTTTTCTGGTGCGGAATGTGGCGCCTGTTGTTCGATCTTGGCACGTATTTAATGTCATGTTCAGACGCACCGGCAGGAGACATACTCAGAGACACTTCCAGGGTGTGAAGAAACCTTTGTTTGTCTCCACGTTTGTAATTGGTAATGAGTGACAAATCGATGTATTAGTGCTGTTTTTATGACTAGTTGCCTCTCTCTTTTCTTTTATGTTCTGTATATTGTTTTTTCCAGAATTTTGGATTCACTTCTTGGGTATTTTGATGTGTTTAAACAAGGTGTTTCTGTGGCGTACAGGTTCGGTTCTCCCCACTCGTTCTAAAGGTATTGGGTTGCCTCCATCGTGTAGCCATCAGAATATTTTTCAAAGATTTCCCGATCTCAGTGTAGGTGAGATCGAGTTCCTAGTCATATCGAACACGGAAGATAAAACGTAGGTACCGTGTTTAATTTGAGCACGCAAAAGAACCATTGACAGTTCAAAATCGCTGTACAGAGTCCCTAAAGAATAGCAGCAGAATGTATGGGAAAATCTGGTACATCAGTCTAAGCGGTGATCGCGAAAGAAAGAGAGGGAGAACATCGAGTAGAGCAGGATGGACAGCCACTGCCCGAATAAAATTCATTAGAAAAGATTTAAAAGAACAAATGTCTACAAAAATATCTTCACCATCTTCAAAATTACATCGGGGACCCTCGCCGGTGCTACGGAGTTCGTGTACTGCAGCTGATATTTTAATGTGTAAGAAAGAAATCGGAGCACACATGGTTGTTCACTGAAGTGCAATGATAATAGTCATATCAAATCAATCAATCAATCAATCAATCAAGGGATTTGCGTTATCTTAAAAAACACTTCGAGCCAGCATATCGGGTCAGACGGGATGTAAGAGTTAATCAAGGTTGACTAGTTCGTCTGCCATTCCGTTTTTGTACAGATTAATATGCTAGTTGAATGTTTGAGATATTGATACCTCTCTACCTGGAGAATAAGGAGTTTTATGAAACCTAGGCAAGCACCGAAGCCAATGAATATCACTCTACCTGGAGAAAAGGGCCGAAGGTTAGGTATCAGTGCTATTCTTATCTTCAATATGGATCTGTTATCAAAGGATCCAGGCAGCCGTACCCAAGTAGCCTTAGCATCAAGTTAATAGGCGAGAAATTAGCTTCAATTGTGATAGCTGTGAAGTCACTCTGGGGGTGCTCAATTCATCTTCTGGCTCACCTGGGCAAGGTATCTGTGAATATCCATCCATATCTGCACACTTTCAACTCCTTTTCAACACGCAACAAAAGAGTCGGTGTACAGGTAAATTCAGGTGTGACTGATGGAAAGACGCAGGTGAGGGGTGAAAGGTGAAGATTGTCAAATCAAAACTTTGTATTGGAGAGTTTCCATTTCTGGGTAAAACGAAGATAGATGACTTCAGAGAGGAATGAAGAAAATACATCATTTCAGTCGTATGATGATTGGTATGTCGATCACGGAATTACAAATCGTGTTTCATGGAGTAGATATTTGACATTAATGAAGTTGTGTTTCTTCTCTTCAAGCAATTACTTCTTTATAGAAGTGTTGGGGTATGGAGGAGGGATGTAGCAATCTTGTGTGTACTTGTTCTAAAGGGGGTTTACTTTATAATCTGTTATTCATTGTTGGAGAGCGAAGTGGGGCATACAGGACAACTACTTCTAGTATGAGGATGGAGGTTGAGGCCGTTACTGCTGCCCTTCATTGGATCTCTGGGACTTTATTTACTGGGGCAGTTGTTGAGTCTGACTCTCAGTCGATGCTTCACAAGATCCAGAAGGGTAGGTTTCGGTATGAGTGGGTGTCGTCTATAGAAGTTTCTAACCTCCAGCGGCTTACGTGGATATACTGTCCTGGGCACGCGGGTGTTTACGGTAATGAGAGAGCAGACAGGCTTGCATCAACAGCATCGATTGTTGGGGAGTTGAAGATAGATAAGGGGATGTTCTTCGGTCTCTTCAGGACTGTCTGTTGGATGAGGACACTAAAATCGATGTTGAATCGATCAAGCGATTTAAGCAGTTTGGAGTTACCCGTTGTTCAAGTCAAACTGGATGCCTGAAAGGCAGAGTGAGAGGTGTGTTTAATCAGCGAGCCACAGGAACCATCAGTATGTATACTCTTCGATATCTGTTGGGGAGACTGAGCACCTATGGGTCTTCCCGGAGTGGAATGACGTCAGTTTAGTAACTAATAACCAATAATCAATTCATTTTATTTAATATGTTCTTGATGCCTTCGCTCCATCTTCTACGTGGTCTTCCTCTTGCTCTATATTTGTTATACTTGTTCTGTGTGGCTCTCTGTGGTAGGCGATACCAGGGCATTCTTGTTAGGTGTCCAAACTATTTAATCTGTTGTTCTTATATGAATTGCATGATTGGTTTCACATTTAGTCTTCTAATTTCTAATTGTCTCGTATTGTCCCTCCTGCAGCTCTTCTAATGAACCTCATCTCCGTCGTTATGATTTTCCGCTCATTAGCTGCTACTGACCATGTAGGAGACCTGGTAACATTAGTTTTTAACGGTATCTATTTATGTGACAACAGTCGTGTTAACTGTCCCAGCACCTGGTTAGTTTTTGTGTAGCGATTGCTGATTTGCTGACGAAATGCGATAATTAATAAAGAGATTTACAACTCTTGAGATTCACTAAGTTTCACCGGGTTTTACCACATATGGCTCAGTCCATCTCTGCAGAAATGACACGGCAGCTACCGAGAGTATCGCACAAAGCACGAACTCCAAGCTCCGGTAACAATTCTAGAAGTCTATTGAAAAAAAATGTACTCGGGAACAGAACGGCGTGGTCTGGTTTAAAACCCCACGACCTTCAGAACATAAGGCAAGGGCGCAACTACTTAGCCACAGAGACTGCCCGAACCTTTGTTAGAGTCTTCATCCAACAGGAAGTGACCAAGCGACCAAAGAATGTCCACCTTATCCATTCTAAACTCTCCCACAATAGTCGATGTTGTTTTACATTGTAAAGAATTTGACTTCATTAAAATTGTTAAAAATTGTTCATATTTTTAGTATCTTCGAAAAAGGCATCTTTGACAAATCTGTGCATGTTCTTCTTCTTCTTCTTTTGTCGTCACACTGCTACCAGGTTGTTGTCCAGTGTGGTGGTTTCCTGTTTTTGCCTTTCGCTGTTCTGGTGGCTTGGGTGATATTTATTTTTGCTCTTTGACAGGATTCTGCGATGCCATCTAACCATCTTTTTCGTGATCTTTCTCTCGCTGTCTTTCCTGATGTTCTGTTGTAGAAGACTGTGTATACTGTAGAGTTTGGATGCATTCTTATTAAGTGGCCAAACCACTTCATTCTTTGTAATTCAAGCAAGGTTCTGTGCCAACTTTCTTTCTTATACTGAGGTTGGTGACTGTATTTTCTTGTGTTGTTAGTAACTTTTGCAGGCAGCGCATTACACTTGTAGTTATTTTTGCGACTAAAACTTTGCTCATTGTCCATGTTTGGCTCTGGTAACACAAAGTGAGTATGAAAATGTTGTTGATCATCTGTTGTTTACCTGTCAGTGAGATTTTTAAGTGCCTTAACAATGGGGCTAGCTGGTAGGTTACAGCACCTCTGCTTGTTGCGTCCTGAATAAAAACCACTTGAACGATTAATCGTAAACCTACAAAAGGGAAGACACTCGTAAGGAAAATTAATATTTGAAAACATTTCCTTGAATAATCCCAAATTTAACTTATATTATTGTAGCAATTTTAACAATTCTACATCGTTGGCTTTCCACACTTCCTGCAGCCACGCCTTCTATTCGTGCCGCGAATGAAACGTTTGGTCTTTCTTCGCTCAATCGTATCAAACAAACAAAATGGCTGCATTTGTTCATACGGAGACCGCGCGGTATATGTCGCCTAAGATAGGGCCTGTACTTAACGAACTTGTCTGGGGAATAATACAGGAAAAGGTACCACAATTCTGCAACTACATTGAGAAAGTTAGATGATTCCTCAAAGCAACCCACCCGGAATTTCAATAAAATTAAATTTGAAGTGCATTGACTTCGTTCTGTATAGATAACTTTGCCACAGTTCTACCCCAACAAATGTATTCTTAATTCACTATTCCTGTCACACACGCTTCGTTCCATCCTTTATTTGGAAAATGAATCTTATTCGGCTTAACCTGCTGGCGTAGGCTATCATGAACAGGCTCAACTGTATGTTCCTTGGTGCATCAATGTTGACTAATTTCTTCATCAATGTCCCAGCGATGTTTGGGACCTTGCCCTCTGACCCCAGTGTAACGCTCTTGAGTCTGTTTATTTTTTTGTTAGCGTTAACTAATTATTCTGGTATTTTATTTAATCAACAAACAAGGAAAGAGAGTGAGAGAGAGAGAGAGAGAGAGAGAGAGAGAAGAGAAATCTGAATGTGTGTGTGTGTTTGTTAATAAATTATTTTCTTCCTCGTAGAATAGTGTCGTGAAGTGATGAACTTACTCTCAGAATAGGTAGGAGCTTCTTCTTCTTCTGCGATCAACTTCTGCTATCCGACTATTCCGGTATGTGTCATAAACAGGGCGGTGCGCTTGAGGTCTTCACCGGTACCCCATAGTTTGTTTAAGAGAAACCCGCATAGATGAGAATCATCGTTCCGTTGAGGCAGAGAGAAAACGAATTGCGCGAAAAGACAGAACACACAATACACACATGTCTAACCTTGATCATGTACGCCCCACCTGTGGTATGGGATTGTGTTCTAGGGATGGACTCTATAGTCATCTCCGCACACACCAGAGAAGTGCAACAGCACACGTCTGAGATTGTTGTCATCATCGCTTGCGATGGACGGCTGTTATATATAGTTTGTTTTGTTGGGTTATTTCTGTTGGCCAGATTTACATTCTCACACTGCTCAGGCTGGGGCAGTCTTGCAGGATGTGCTCTAGGGACTGCTTTGGTGCCCCACAGGCGCAGCCAGTCAAGTCCCTGAGACCCATTCTATGGAGGTGTCTCTGAGGACCTGCTTTAAGTCTGAAGATTTTCTGTTTAAGTCTGTGCTTTTCTGTTTAGTGTATTTATACTGTTGTACTCTGGGTTGTATCCTCCATTTGTTTTTCTCCACATAATTTTTCTGAATTGTTTCAGGCGTAGCAAATCACAAAGTAGGTAGTAACAGGCATCAGAGCAGGTAGTACTACATAGTGGGTAGTACAGAGCAGGTAGTACTACATAGTGGGTAGTACAGAGCAGGTAGTACTACATAGTGGGTAGTACAGAGCGGGTAGTACTACATAGTGGGTAGTACAGAGCGGGTAGTACTACATAGTGGGTAGTACAGAGCAGGTAGTACTACATAGTGGGTAGTACAGAGCGGGTAGTACTACATAGTGGGTAGTACAGAGCGGGTAGTACTACATAGTGGGTAGTACAGAGCAGGTAGTACTACATAGTGGGTAGTACAGAGCAGGTAGTAGTACAGAGCAGGTAGTAGCAGGCCTCAGGCATGTATTCTACAAAGTAGGTAGTACTACAGAGTAGGTAGTACTACAGAGTAGGTAGTACTCACAGAGGTTAGGCCTCTCGTTCCAAACCTATTCGGTTCGCTCCTTCATGGAATTATTGGGTTATTTTCCCAGAGATCCCTGATCTCAATGTAGGTGAGATCGAGTTCCTAGTCATATCGAAGATGAACAATAAAAAGTAGGTCCCGTATTCAAGTTGATCCCATTAAAAAATCATTGGCAGTTCAAAATCGAGTAGAGTAGGCTGGAAAGCTTCTGCCTGTGCACAATTCATTAGAAAAAGATTTTAATAAAAATAAAATTTCTACAAAATATCTTATAAATATATAAGTGCTACGGAGTTCGTGCACTGCCGCTGAGGTCTTCCATTGTCAGAAATTGATCGGAGCACACATGGTTACTCACCGAAGTGCAATGATGATGGTCATACCAATCAAACAATCAATCAGAATCTTTTAAATCCAGAGCTAAAGTTTTGTAAACCAGAGGCGAATCCCATAAATAATGAATCATATTTGACAGCAACCATTTTTTACCAGAGGCGAATCCCATAAATAATGAATCATATTTGACAGCAACCATTTTTTGACACCTTGTCAGTCAGAATTATTTCCCCCTTGATTGGTCGTTTGTCCCTCTGTGCACTTGACTTTCCCTCTGAATCAATGCTCTCACCGGAGTTTCTTCCCTGAACAGACTCTATGAACCGACTTCCGACTAGTCAAGTCCAACACAGAATACAAAAGATTGAAGACCCAAAAGAAATAAAGAGAATGATTTATCAATAGCTCTAGAAACCGTAGTCGATTATAGCGATGAAATCAAAGCAAAGTTGAAGTATAATATAGAATTGTACATAAAGAGCAGTCAAGGTAGCAAAAAGGAGTAAGGGGGGAAAAGCAGCTATCTGTATGATATTGGGCAAAACTACATTGGTTAGGTCCTATCACTGGGAAGGAGCTGGGAAAGGTATGCAGAATCTATGGAATCACAAGGCAGAATTAATACATTGATGTCCTGAAGTGCAAGTCAAAGAGGTGAAACACAACAGCGGGGAAAGAATGAAAAACAGCAGAATAATATTACTACTCATGGATCGATACAACGGTGACAAACATCTTTTCCCTTTCTCACTTAACACTGCCAGTTGTTTGATTATTTTCTAACTTCCAATGTGACTTACAATGATATTGAGTGCAGTTCTCTGGTTAGAATTCTCACGCCAGTATGAGTTACAACACGGCAGTCTATTACCAATGTTCTTGAGATTTCCATTAAGCAATTTCCATGTATATTTATCATGTTCTACAATGTTGAATTTGCATTTGAAGTTCGCAATACATACACAAAAAATGTTCGTTTTCTATCGCAATTTATTTTGTTCGAAGTAAATTTTGTGTTTTTTTTTTCAAATAATCGTTCATATTACCAATGTTCTTGAGATTTCCATTAAGCTATTTACATGTATATTTATCATGTAGAAGTTGCATTTACAGTTTGCAAAAGACAGACTCATATTCTTTTGCAATTGTTTTGTTTTTCTTCAAAGTACATCTTTTTAAAATCATTATTTCCCCTCATCATCATCAGGTGCCGTGCCGGCTGGCATATCCGATCGTAGATCTCCGCCTCTGGTGTTTGCTATCATCTCAGATGTTGACTCTTTTCCTTGTCATGACGTCAGGCTATCCAAAATTTTCTCTCTGTCTTCCTCTGTCTCGTCTCCCCTTCGATTTTACCAGTTGTTACAATGTGTTCTAAACCACCCCTCCCTTAGACCTCTTGATATTGTAGTGATTATAGGGTATTTGCTTTTGACTATTTATAGCTGTCTGCCCCCCTCGAGCGGACTTTAATTCTCGATAGATGGTGAATATTTTTAGTCCAGACATGGAGTAAGCGTCCGGTCGTGACCTCACCATCGGTCCGACTAAAGCCTCCGTATTACCGACTCAGCTCTCGGTCGACTCTTAGCGCTCCAGCACTCGTTTCTTCCGTCGACTCAGTCTCGTGCATGACTCCAGTCTCCCGGTCGAACTCGGGCCTCCATACTTGAGGATCAGAGACAAATCATGGCGAGTAAAAACGAAGTGAACGAACGGTTCATTCTGACCCCACCTCCCCTCGTATACCACGTAATGAAAGAATCGACAGTCCTAAATTACTGTATTAAACTATGTACAGGAAGAGTGAAAATAATTTCCTTACTTACCACTTTTCGACAGTCGGCTTTTTATGCTTTACTCTTTCATTTTACCGCAACGATTTTATTTATTATAGCTGAATTAGCTAGTTAATGCTTTGTCTTGATTTCCAAATATAGAGACTATACCATGAGAGTCGAGAGAATAAATATCCATGATAATTTGCGTTTACGAATGAACAAATCTGAAGGTACGCTAGAACGAGAAAACGGGTCTTGCATTACTGAGCCACCTTGTCCTTAACCAAATCATCAACTTAGAAGCAGAATTTAATTAAATTACTAAGACATCTATGTTTGATTTAGATCTGTATCAAGAAGATGCAATAATTAAAATAAAACAGTAACTAATCTTTTCAAAACAGTCCTCATGCTAATTTTTAACCTATTTTATTCCATTACCAGTGGTTAGCCAAATTGGAGTAAGATTATAATATTTTGTCTGCAATTGCTAAGCATATAGCTTTGTAATCTCACTTCCAAAAAATATGTTAGAGCTATAAACACAATGTGCAAGAAGTTGAATAAATATCCAAGATGTTTAAAATTTGTGGGATTCTATTTGGAAATTATAAATCTGAGGATGGTAGACCAGATCAGATTGGAGACAACCTTTGTGTAGTAGGTTTGAGTAGATACTAGTTAGAATCTGTGATTTATTAAATCAAAGATCATGTGTAGGATATAATTAGACTATCTAGTTAGAATCTAATTTGATAATTAATAGTTTAGATCTATTAGATATTATCAAGAATATCTAAATATCAGTAATATGTATTATATTCTATAAAGATATCTGCAAACATTTTACCTATTTTATATCTATTATCTAGTTAGGGTACTCTGGGCTCAAATTTGGGGTGTAAGATATATAATCATCTAGCTAGATAGTAGTAGAATCAGTTGGTACTAAGGATGTTTGGATGAAATTGGATCATCTAGTTAGAATGTCGTTAGAATTATTGGATTTAGGGACTATCATAACCAATGTAGTCGATGTAGTAGATATCTAGTTCTTTAGGCAAAGATCAAACATATAAAGAGTTAGATATTATTAGATTGTATTAAGAACAAGGATAAGATATCAGTTAGAACTAGAGATATGCATTATCTTTTATCAGTTAACCTTTTATGACTAGTTTCTTAGTTCTACAGGCATCTATAGATTCAGTAGAAGTGGTATTAGGCATCTAGTTAGAACATCAGTAGAAAGACATTTCTATTTTTTGTGAGTAGGATATCTAGTAGATTCAGTTAGTTTTGGATCTAGTTGATGTGTAGATATCAAGGAATCATTTGGTCTCTGTTAGATATCTAGTTGAGATCATAGGAACCTATTCTAGTTGATATGTTGTTACAACTAGTAGACATAGAGTTAGATCTTTTTAGAAGTGAGATTTATTGAATGAGTAGTATGTAGAGTATTGTTGATTCTAAAGGGAATAGTAAATCAGTTAGGAATGTGTAGTTCATTAGATTCTATTGTCTGATATCTAGTTAGGATATCTAGTTAGGGATATCTTAGATTAGGGATATGTAGTTAGGGATATCTAGTTAGGATATTAGTTAGGATATCTAGTTAGGGATATTAGTTAGGATATCTAGTAGAATGGGATATCTTGTATAGTGGATATCTAGTTAGGGATATCTAGTTAGGGATATCTAGTTAGGATATTAGTTAGGATATCTAGTTAGGATATCTAAGTTAGGATATCTAGTTAGGATATCTAGTTAGGGATATCTAGTTAGGATATCTAGTGAGGGATATGTGTTAGGGATATCTAGTTAGGTGGATATCTATGTATGAGTGGATATCTAGTTAGGGATATCTAGTTAGGGATATCTATTTAGGATATCTAGTTAGGGATATCTAGTTAGGGATATCTAGTTAGGGATATCTAGTTAGGATATCTAGTTAGGGATATCTAGTAGGGATATCTAGTTGGGGATATCTAGTTAGGGATATCTAGTTAGGGATATCTAGTTAGGGATATCTAGTTAGGGATATCTTGTTAGGATATCTAGTTAGGATATCTAAGTTGGGATATCTAGTTAGGATATCTAGTTAGGATATTAGTTAGAGAGGATATCTAGTTAGGATATCTAGTTAGGATATTAGTTAGGGATATCTAGATATAGGATATTAGTTAGGATATTAGTTAGGGATATCTAGTTAGATGTAGATATCATTACATGCAGTAGATGTATAGGATATCAAAGAATCTGTTGGATCTAGAATATGGCTGGAATAATGTAGGGATATTAGCGTAGACATGTTTAAACTAAATCCAATAGACACATGATCATCAAGAATCAGTTGAGAATCTAGTTGATATCCTATAGAATCTATTACGATCAGTAGAAAGTTAGATATGAGTAGACTATCATTGAGTAGAAGATATGTTAGGATCAAGAACTTCACTGCAGGATAGAATTAGGATGTTGAAAAACTTCATGAACAGTTAGAATCAGTAGATATGTATTGAAAAATTCATGTCAGTTAGAATCAGTAGATTTAGAAGAATCTTCACTGGTCAGTAGAATCAGTTAGATGTTAGGAACGTAACTTCTACTGATACAGTAGAACAGAGATCGTTGAAAAGATCTTAGACTGCAGTCAGTTAGAATCAGAGATCTTGATAGAACTTTACTCAGTTAGAACAGAGATTGTTGGAAATCTTCTAGACATCAGTTAGAATCTAGTATATCAGTTAGAAATCTACTCAGTAGAACAGAGATATTAAAAATTCAGTTAGGATATTGTTAGGAATCAGTAGATCGTTAGAATCTTTACTGCAGTAGAACAGAGATTGTTGTAAGAACTATCAGGATAAAGTAGATGTTGAAAGAACTCACCATGCAGCGATGAGAGATCAAAAGATGTTGCAGAACTTACTGCGGTAGAACAGGACTATTAGGAGAAATCAAAAATCAGCCGTCAGAAAGGTGAAAATGTCTATGAAGAACTTCACTGCAGGTAGAACAGAGATGTTGAAAAACTTCACTGCAGGTAGAACAGATATGTTGAAAAACTTCACTGCAGGTAGAACAGAGATGTTGAAAACTTCACTGCAGGTAGAACAGATGAAACTCGCTAGAAAGAATAACTTCACTGCAGGTAGAACAGAGATGTTGAAGAACTTCACTGCAGGTAGAACAGAGATGTTGAAGAACTTCACTGCAGGTAGAACAGAGATGTCGAAGTCCGATAGAGAAGTCGAATCTTGACTAGTTATCATTTGTCGTAGAAATGCCGGTGGTCCGAGGCATGGACCAACAAATTGTCAGTAAGCTCACGACAAGTGCTTGAATTATAGGTTCCCTGACACCTGGTCAATAATTGAGTATCTAAACGACAAGTACCTTTGAAGTCGGAGAAGGCAGGGGAACAATGATAATAACGAAAGTATGCATTCACTCAAAAATTAGAGATCATCTGATAGAATCAGGGGATGACCGTGACTACGTTTGAATTCAGAAAGTCGGAATTCGAAAGGCAGAAGGAAGAACCTCTAGGAAACCAAGTCAGACTAAGCACTAGTGCAGTAACCACTACGCCATCTCTAAGCTGCAGTAACCACTACGCCATCTCTAGCTGCAGTAAATCCACCTACCGCCATCTCTAAGCTACAGTAACTACTACGCCATCTCTAAGCTGCAGTAACCACTACGCCATCTCTGTAACCGCCATCTAGTAACTACTACGCCATCTGTATGCTACAGTAACTACTACGCCATCTGTATGCTACAGTAACTACTACGCCATCTGTATGCTACAGTAACTACTACGCCATCTGTATACTACAGTAACTACTACGCCATATGTATGCTACAGTAACTACTACACCATCTGTATACTACAGTAACTACTACGCCATCTGTATGTTGTATATGTTGCAATGACTAATTGTCTGATTGATTTGATTGATTGATTGATTGATAGAACAATCGTCATTGCAGTTCAGTGAGTAACCATACGTGTTCCGAACTCTTTCTTACACAGAACAATCTCAACGGCAGGGCAGAACTCCGTAGCACCAGCGAGAGTTCCCGATGTAATTTACAAAATGGCAAAAATATTTTAAGATGTCTATTAAATTTTGCATTTTTCTTGTGAATTTTGCTCTGACAGTGGCTCTCTCGCTTGCTCTTCTCGATTTTAAACTGCCAGTGTTTTTTTACTTGAATACGGAATCATTTTTTTCATCGTTTCCGATAGGACTGGTGGCGTCTATTAACCCCGACGTTCTGAGTTCGAATCACGCTGCAGACAATATGGTTGCAAATTTTTTCTGTGGATTTTTACAAAGTTCGATGGCACCACCCGTTCAGAAAGCAATAGCAAACTACTGAACGTAATAATGCCTAGAAAATCACAAACAGCGTTAAAAGCTGGGGTTGATTCGCAAAGTTATGTAAAGGATATGCAATTAACTTTTAACTTTTTTTCCGATAACACTAGGAACTCGATCTCACCTACACTGAGAATAGGTTTCTCTAGAAGAATATTCCGATAGCTCTACGAGAGAGGGAACCAAGTACCTTTGGAACGAGAGATGAACATCTAATCTCTACGCCACAACCCCCCTTCCTTCCATGTTGCATCTTAAATATAATGGAAAATTATATTTCAGAAAGTAACACCCAGCTGCGACCTGGCGCACAAGAAAAGCAGAAATTCTAAAGACAAAATAAAATCACGTAGATTGGGATCAGCTGCGGCAAAGCGAAGACAAGAAACATATTTTCAACTCAAGAACAGGACCTAAGCCGCTTAGCATGCCCTATGTTTGTAGAGAGGTCATAATCCTCTGTCGCAGCGCTAAATCCCTTCTTCTTGTCATCCCTCTTCTCTGGCACTGGTTGAAGCTTATTCTTTTTAATACTTTGCTACTATCTCCATCTTAACAGACATGCACGCGCCCGATTTCTGTTGAAATTATCAACACAACTATTGTGTGTCTGTGTTCAATTCGCTGTAACATTTCCGGCGCGTGGCCATGTTGTCTTGTGCCGGTTGGGTGTTCTTGTTCAAGATGAAGATTAAGAATTAATTCAGTGTGTGCATCTAGGATGATATTTTTCTGTCTTGACTCTTAGCAACATAACATTTCTTATTACCTTTTTCTTAAACATTACACATCTAATTTAAACATTTACAATTTATTATCTTACAATCTTTTCTTCTTCTCTTACAACATCATTACAACATCTTACAACATCTTAACATACATCTTACAACATCTTACAATATCTACACTACAACATCTAACAACATCTTACAACATCTAACAACATCTTACAACATCTAATACAACATCTAACAACATCTTTATACAACATCTTACAAACAAATCTTTCAACATCTACAACATCTAACATCACATTCTTACAACATCTACAACATCTTACAACATCTACAACATCTTACAATATCTTACAAATCTTACAACAATCATAACAAACATTCCCTTACAACACTCTCCAATCAACAACATCTAACAACATCTAAACAAAAATCTAAATCACAACATCTTTTACACATCTTACAGTCGGGAAACATTTCTTTGCTATCGTCTCCTTGTTTCTGTTTTAGTTCAATAAGTAGATCCCATTTTTATTGTAATATTTACTCATTTTTGTGTGTGTGTGTTGATTGAGACCATTTTGAGTTGAATGAAATTAGATAAATGTACTGGGGCTACAGAGATGTGGTCTTACAGAAGAATAATGAGAATCACATGCACTGCTAAAATGACAAATGTTGGGGTGTGGAATGAGGCCTGTGTCCCATGTGGCTTGGTGAGTAGGACAATAGAGAATATCCTACAGAACTCCCACAGTATACAGATCTAAGACGAAAGATGTGGCCCACTTACACCAGAGTCCAAGACAAACTGTATGGCGTGGCTGATAATCTGAAAGACGACAGTCTTTATTAGAGAATCCGAAATCTCAATCTAGTGAGAAGCAGAAGAAGAAGAAGAATGAGGCCAAGACACAGAGATGTGGTTTTACAGAAGAATGATGAGAATCCCATGGACTTCAAAATGACAAACGTGGAGGTGTTGAATGAGATCAAGACACAGAGAAAGCTTATTATCAATATAAGACATCGTCATTTTTGAACATGGAGGAGAGCAGAACACTGTGACAACCGATAAAATCGAGGAGAGACCAGACAGAGAAACACAGAGAGAACAAATATTGAATCTCGAATGAGTGGTTGATATGACAGCAAACACCAGGGACAGAGATTTGGGGAGATCCATGATCGCCTACGCAGCCAACACGACACCTGATGATGATGACATAGTTTTAAAAGAAAAAAGCCAACATCAGAAAAAGGATTTAGAAAACATAAAAATGACAGTTTAACAACAAGAAGAAGAGAGCCAACATTTACAATCACAACAGTAACAACTTCTCTACAATCAACTACAATCAAGTAACTAATCTTCTTACAATCACAACAGTAACAACTCAATAAAGTCTTACAATCACAACAGTAACAACTTCTTACAATCACAACAGTAACAACTTCTTACAATCACAACAGTAACAACTTCTTACAATCACAACAGTAACATCTTCTTACAATCACAACAGTACAACTCTACATATCGACCACATCCGTTAACCACTCTCATGTAAATTGTATGTTATTTGATCCTGTAGACAGAGCGATTGCACGCTGTGCCAGTTATGCGCCTACAAGTATGCAGCATATCCGATTTCTGCGACGGTTTTTATTTACTAGGGCAGCTTTCCTAGTCCCCTGCCTTAGTTGCATCTTGCGATATGCCTTGTAGCTCGCAGTGTTACAATTCTCTGCTCCATTTAGGGGCCTGGTAACACACGCACTGACAGTTACAACAAACATTAATATAGTGTTACAGAAGAGTCCTCCGTATATCATGGACAGAGAAGAGAACAGATAGATCTATCCCTCCTCCCCATGTGTTACTGAGGCTCGTAAGGAAGCAAAAAATAGTAATAGTCTGACATACAGAAACATACTAAAGATATAGAAAGCAAATTGAATGCCTTTGATGGCGTGTCATCGTGCAGGGTTAGCAAGGGAAGCAAAGAATAGTACCACTGCACCTACAAGGCATGTCGTAAGAGGCGACTGATGTAGAGGACCAGGGAAGCTACCCTAGTAAATAAAAACGTTGCAGAAATCGAATGTGCTGGCCTGACTTGTAGGCCGTAACTGGCACAACGTATAATCGCTTTAGTCTCAGATCCCATATACATAATAAAGAGAGGTTTAACAAGTAGCTGATACGGAGCGTTGGAAGAAAACGAAGTGATATCCAGAAAGAACTCAATGCCCGCCTGCCTAGCGTGTTCGTAGCGCGTTGGACTACGGGTGACAAGCTCACTGTGAGTGCGGGTTCAATTCCACGGGCTGGCAGAAAAAAGCCACAGGTTCTCCAGATTTACTGTGTTCGTGGTATCGAACCGAAGGGTTACGATGTCCATGGCACCGAGCGAAGAGCTGAAAGCTCAAGTGCTTCTGGATCGAAAAAAAGAACTCAAAATGAAATAAAACTAGATGAATGAGCTACAAATAAGAATGAGAAGATTACAATATTTTGGAAATAAAAGACAAGGTTGGAGAAACTTATGAAAAAGATTTCGGCAAAGAGGAGAAGAGGAAGACCATTGAGAGGTAAGATCCAGTACGTTACTGAAGAATTGACCAAAACGGATGTAGAGGCGGGACATCTGACAGAGAAAGAGAGAGAGAGAGAGAGAGAGAGAGAGAGAGAGATTGAGGGGGTTCCGAAAGAATGTTAGGGTGACAAGATTCTGCTCAAGGCAGAGAACAATTTGAGGATGACTGAATGACTTTAGCAATCAAATTTCTTCTTCTTCAAACGCTCCATATCGACAACTTGTTAAACCACCTCTTTGTTTGTATGTGATCTGAGCCTAAGAGCGATTGTACGTTGTGTCAGTTATGTACCTACAAGTAGACCAGCACATCCGATTTCTGCGAAGCTTATTATTTTACTAGGACAGCTTCCCTAGGCCCCTACCTTAGTCGCCTCTTACTACTTGCTTTGTAGGTTGCAGTATTACTATTCTTTGATCTCCTTGAAGGCCGCAGAGCAATCAATAAAAGGTGACCATAATATGAAAGTATTTAGTGACATCATCCATCAATCAATCAATCAATCATTATTTTATTGTGGGTTAGAAAATTGCTAAAATAAAAGAACATAACATCAATCTTATATTAAAGTGTATTATTTTACGCCCGTGCGTTGCCAAGGGAGCAAAGAATAGTACCACTGCTACCTACAAGGCATGTCGTTAGAGGCGACTGAGGTAGGGGCCTAGGGAAACTACCCTAGTCAATAAAAAGTGTCACAGAAATCGGATGTACTGGCCTACTTGTAGGCGAATAACTGGTACAACGTACAATCGCTCGTAGGCTCAGATCACATACAAATCACAACGGGTGGTTTAACTTGTGGTCGATATGAAGCATTTGAAGAAGTATTATTTTAAAAAATATTCAATGAAAATATTTGTTATCGTTTTTCAATATTATTCCTTTGGAAATGTTGTTCAATTGCAAAGTAGGAAACCTGGTAGACTGCACTCAAAATGGCCCCCATCTTACTGTAGCGTGTCAGTGGATACACTTATAAAGGGGGAGAAATCATTATCATTGAAAATATGGAAATGAAATTGGTCAGAAGGAGCATCGTTGACAGCTGAAAGGTCTCCAACAGAGAAAGGCAAAATTTAATCCCAACAACGTATTCATGAAACTCGTTCCAATTCTTCACTGGTCGACAGAGAGGGTGGTGGAACCAGGGAACTGCTGCACGGGCCGTGCCACAGAGGCTGAAACGAAGCTACGGGTGATATCCGCGGGATCACTTGCAGCCGAGTTACTTCAGTTCAATCGAGAGGAGCGTTAATAGAGAATGGAAATAGAAGAAGAGATTCATGTACTTGAGGACACGACGAGGAATGGTAACAAGTAAAAAAAGTGCTTGAGAAAAGAAAACAATATTGGCAAAAGGTGTTTGAAAATTAGTTTCCTTCCGGATAGAGACGGACTCTTTGATAATTCTATCACAACCCGGGGGTATTCTTTCGCTGTGGTATCGCCGCTGTGTGTGGTATAGCGACCATGTTTTTTTTGGTATTCATCCTGAGCTAATTGTAGTTTTGATCTCAACACATCAAACGGTGTTAATCACAGCACGCGATTGATCTCAACACATCAAACGGTGTTAATCACAGCACGCGATTGACACGCGGAATAATTCATGAAAAAGGAATGTCAACTGAAGATGAAACTACATTTCTGAAAAACGTCTCACCTAATTGACATTCTTCACCTAATTATTTTTACTTTAGATTCTTCTTCTTCAAACTTTCCATAGTGACCACTTGTTAAACTACTCTTTGTGATATGTATGTGATCTGAGCCTAAGAGGGATTATATGTTGGGCCAGTTATGCGCTTACAAGTAGACCAGCATATTCAATCTCTACGACGTTCTATATTTACTAGGTAGCTTCCTAGCCACTACTTCAGTCACCTCTTACGACATGCTTTGAAGGTTGCAGTGGTGTTATTCGTTGCTCGACATGCCGACCCCGGTAATACACGGGCGTACTTAAGCTAAAAACGAACAGTTTGGAAATTATATTTTGTCACGTGTTTTTTCTTTTATTTAGGATATAGAGGTTATGTGCTCGCCTCTAGTTTCAAGGGTACTCGGTCTGCTCCTCGGGGAGCCATCGGGATATCTTTCACCCATCCCAGATCTCAGTGTAGGTGAGATCTAATTCCTAGTTCTATCAGAGATGGACGATAAAACGTAGGTCCTGTCTTCAAGTTGAGAACGTAAAAGAACCCTTGCAGTTCAATATCGAGAAAAGCAGGCTGGAAATCTGCTGCCCGGGGAAAATTCATTAGAAATATTTAAAAATTAAAATTCTTACAAAATATGTTCACCATCTCCTAAATTACATCGTGGACACTCTCAGGTGCTACGGAGTTTGTGCAATGCCGCTGAGATCTTCCTTTACAACAAAAAGATCGGAGCACACATAGTTACTCACAGAAGTGTAATGACGATGGTCCAATCAATCAATCAATCAATCAATCAATCCATCCATCAATCAACAAATCAATCGTAGAATAATGAGTAAATGATTGTTTGAATGTACACACATTCTGGAAAGAATTCGATTTCCAAAAAAAACAATTTTACTGAATTCAGAAGATTGCACAGTGTGTATGTCAGACTGAAACACGGGCTCCAGAGCACATCCTGCAATCATGTCCATCATACATACACCAACCAAACGAAACATGGCCTCATGAACGAAGCTTACAGAGCAAGCTATGGGAACTCTCGAGGAACTCCAACTGACATGCAGCTTCATAGAGGCAACCCATCTCATGGTTTAGACGAGCATACGAAACTGAACACAAAGAAGAAGAAGAAGCATTCAGAACGAATTCTTTCTACCTTAACTACATCCTTGGATTATTTCTCAGACCGTTGCTTCTTCTTCTTCTTCTTCTTTGATATCGGTTTTGTATGCTCAGTATCAGGTCACTAAATCATTATCAAAAGTATTTCCTTCTAAGTAGAGCTTTGCCACTCTAATAGCTCTTCGAAACTCTCTCTCTCTCCTCTCCTCTCTCTCTCTCTCTCTCTCTCTCTCTCTCTCTCGCTCTCTCTCTCTCTCTTGCTCTCTCTCTCTCGCTCTCTCTCTCTCGCTCTCTCTCTCTCTCCTCTCTCTCCTCGCTCTCGCCTCCTCTCCTCTCCTCTCTCTCTCTCTCTCTCTCTCTAAGTCAGGTGACCCGCCTCTACAGCCGTCTTGCACGAACCCCGTAGCACCGCCGAGGGACCCGATGTAATATTGAAAATGGTAAGAATATTTTAGTAGGAAATTTATTTTCAATCTATTCTAATGAATTTTGCCGGCTGCGGCTTTCAGCCTGCCCTTCTAGATTGTGAACTGCCGAGGGTCAATTATGTGCTCAAATTTAACACGGGATTTACGTTTTATCGTTTGTATTCGATAGGACTAGGAACTCGATCTCACCTACACCGAGATCACGTATATCTGGAAAAATATGCCCATGGCTCCAAGAGGGAATGAACTTGGTACCTTTGGCACGAGAGACGAGCATCTAACCTCTACACCATATAGACCACCACAGCTGTACACCACATAGACCACCACAGCTGTACACCACATAGACCACCACAGCTGTACACCACATAGACCACCACAGCTGTACACCACATAGACCACCACAGCTGTACACCACATAGACCACCACAGCTGTACACCACATAGACCACCACACCTGTACACCACATAGACCACCACACCTCTACACCACATAGACCACCACACCTCTACACCACATAGACCACCACAGCTGTACACCACATAGACCACCACAGCTGTACACCACATAGACCACCACACCTGTACACCACATAGACCACCACACCTGTACACCACATAGACCACCACACCTGTACACCACATAGACCACCACACCTGTACACCACATAGACCACCACAGCTGTACACCACATAGACCACCACAGCTGTACACCACATAGACCACCACAGCTGTACACCACATAGACCACCACAGCTGTACACCACATAGACCACCACAGCTGTACACCACATAGACCACCACAGCTGTACACCACATAGACCACCACAGCTGTACACCACATAGACCACCACAGCTGTACACCACATAGACCACCACAGCTGTACACCACATAGACCACCACAGCTGTACACCACATAGACCACCACAGCTGTACACCACATAGACCACCACAGCTGTACACCACATAGACCACCACAGCTGTACACCACATAGACCACCACAGCTGTACACCACATAGACCACCACAGCTGTACACCACATAGACCACCACAGCTGTACACCACATAGACCACCACAGCTGTACACCACATAGACCACCACAGCTGTACACCACATAGACCACCACAAAGTATCTTCTTTCTTGAACCCTTTGCTTCCACTTCATCATTGCCTGTTTTGTTATTTTTGATTACTTCTCATAGTGTAGCCCAACATATCTCTATCTTCTCTTTCTTATAACAGTTGTTACTAGTTGAATGTGTCCAACATATCTCTATCTTCTCTTTCTTATAACAGTTGTTACTAGTTGAATGTGCCCAACATATCTCTCTCTTCTCTTTCTTATAACAGTTGTTACTAGTTGAATGTGTCAACATATCTCTATCTTCTCTTTCTTATAACAGTTGTTACTAGTTGAATGTGTCCAACATATCTCTATCTACTCTTTCTTATAACAGTTGTTACTAGTTGTTGATCAGATCTTTCTTGTGAATTTTGCCGGGCAGCAGCTTTACAACCTGTTCTTCTCGATTTTGAACTGCCTCGGGTTCTTTTACGTGCTCAAATTGTACTTGGAACCTAGATTTTATTGTCCGTCTTCGATAGGACTAGGAACTCGATATCATGTATACTGGGATCAGGGATCTCTGAAAAAATATCTGGATGGCTCACCGAGGGAGCAAACCTGGTACCTTTGAGACGAGAGACGAGCTCCAAACCTCAACGTCACAGAGACGCCACGCCCCCTCCTCCCCGCGCCCTTCCGGTATCAGACAAAAAGACATTAACTGTAGAAAGAACAGCATAATCTGGAGGTCAAGCGAGGAGCATCTGTTTAATAATAGAAACGATTTCGGAGAATAACAATCATCTCTCCCTCTGTACACGGCCATTTCTGTTTCAGTTACCCCGTTCCGGAATGAGACGCATGATATGCATTTGGGGCAGCCAAGTTTTCGTTTATTCAGCGCCATGATTTTCTGGTCCAAGCAATGTGCACACACCAGATAACGGACGTCTTGTTAAACTGGCAGCATTTTAATGGCGGATTACTGTTGGAGAGTTTTATCGACTCGAAGATGATGGTGACAGAATTAGTAGTAAATCTTGCAACAAACACACGATGGAAGGTGGAGGCCAAACAAAAGGGCACAGTTTCTTCTATTGGTCTTTGTGTTAGTGTGTGTGCGTGTGTGTGTCGGATAAGCGCTTTGCAACGTTCCCCTTGTCAAATAAAGTAATAATTGAGCACACTTGTGTCCAGTTATAATACTAGAATGATCTGGCCGAATCTGTAGAGGGAGCGCCGTGTGTTGTGTTCAACTGGACATCACGAGTAAATTGCGCGTGTTTGGCTAATTGTCTGGATGTGTGTCCGTTTTCTAGATTGATTGATTGATTGACAGGAGCATCTCCATTGCACTTTGGTGAGTAGCTATTTGTACTCCGATCTCTTTCTTACACAGGATGATCTCAGCTGCAGTGCACGAACTCAGTAACACCGGCGAGGGTCCCCTGTGTAATTTAGAAGCTGGTGTAAATATTTTTTAAGTATTTTATTTTTAACTTTTCCAATGAATTTTGCCCGGGCAGTGATTTTCCAGCTTGCTCTTCTCGATTTTAATCTGTCAAGAGTTCTTTTACCTTCTCAAACTTAACACAGGACCTTCGTTTTATCTTTCGGCTCCGATAGGACTAAGAACGCGATCTCACCTACACTGAGATCAGGGATCTCTCGAAAAATATCTCGATGGATCCACGAGAGGTCGAACCGAGTATCTTTGGAGTGAGAGATGAGCACCCTAGCCTCTACGCCACAGATACCTCCATACCTCCATTTATAAAATCATCTGTTTTACTAGTCATGTCAACCACTTGTAACCACTCTGTGTGATTTGTATGATCTGAGCTGAGAGGGATTATACGTTGTGCCAGTTATGCCATCAAGTAGGCCAGCACATTCAATTTCTGCGATGTTTTTATTTTTCTGGGTAGCTTCCTAGGTCCTACATCAGTCGCCTCTTACGACATGCCTTGTAGGTCACAGTGGTACTATTCTTTGCTTCCTTGCGGCCCTGGCAGGACACGGCCATCAAACGCATTCAACTTGCTTTCTATATCTTTAGTCATTGTCCAACTCTCACTGGCATATGTTAGAGCTTAAACAACATTTCAACATTGGAAGACAAATACGCTGAAGAAATACAATATGAAGGTAAATTAAGTGGTCAAAGAACGAGGTGACAGGACACAGACCATCTGCCACAAACATTCTAGATCTCATTCGAACAAGCATAATTATTATATGATCACATAAGTTAATCTCTGCATACAATTCATACGCGTGTCATCCATTTGTGGAACACGACACACAAAAACTGCAACGATTTTGAGACCTAAAGAAGGTATCAATTTACGAGATCTCAACCAGTTTCGCAATTTTCCAGGGAAACAGTGGAGTCTTCAGGGATTCTGATCCCTAGTTATGTTACATTTCAACAACGGTACAGAAAAGCATCAATGACCCATGCAATATTTCATCTCAAATGAGACCCTTTTCTGTGAGCTGGTACCAGACACATGTATCGTTATATGATCATATAATTACAGTACAATATTGGTTTGACAACGTTGAGTGATTACTTGCAGGTAACGGAACCGAACAGCTTCGTGGAATCACTATTTGTATTTCTCATATATATATTCAATTCCAATGCTGTATCAATCCTAACATATGCCAGCGAGAGTTGGAAAATGACTAAAGATATAGAAAGCAAGTTGAATGCATTTGAAAGTAGATGTCTGCGAAAAATAATGAACATAAAATGGAATGAATTCAGGAGAAGTGATGAAATCAGAGTCAACCACTAGTAACAACTGTTATAAGAAAGAAAGATGGAGATATGTTGGACACACCTTGAGAAGATATGATCAAAGAATATCAAAGCAGGCATTGAAATGGGATTCAAAGGGTTCAAGAAAGAGAGAACGACATAAGGAGACTCTGAGACGAACTTTGTTGAGAGAGACCAGATTTATCGGTCTCAGTTCCATGAAGGTGATGGCTGGATAGAGTGGTATGGAGAATTTGCTTACATGCCCTATGTAACGTATACCGGTTGTTCAATGCTCTTTTTGTGTTCATGGTAAAATGTTTGCATTTCAGAAGTTGTGCCATTTGTTCTATGATTCGATTTGCTTTATTGCACCTATGCAAGATTTCGTTAGTTATTTCGTCCATTTGTTGAAAAATGTTGGCTATGTATGTAAAGTCTTTCCTGCTTCTTCTCTTTCACCATTTACTTCTTTATAGAAGTGCTTGAGAGGGGGTGAGTGATCTTGTGTGTGTTTGTTCTAATGCACTTTGTAAGCTGATATTCATGTTCGTAAGGCTGTTCTTGATACCTTCGCTCCATCTTTTGCGTGGTTTGCCTCTTGTTTTTTACTCTTTATACTTTTTCTGTGTGGCTCTCTGTGGTAGGCGATACTAGGGCATTCTTGTCAGATGTCCAAATCATTTAATCTGTTGTTTACTTTTATGAATTGCATGACTGGTTTCACATCCAGTCTTCTTCTGATTTCTTCATTTCTAATTTTGTCTCTTATTGTCACACCTGCAGCTCTTCTAAGACACCTCATCTCTGTCGTTATGATTTTCCGCTCATTAGCTGCTGTTATTAGCCATGTAAAGTTTTTGACTTGTTTTCATAGATGTTTGACTAAGTCATAACGAAAGCCCAACAGAGATTGAGATGACCTGAGACATGTGTGTGGTTGAGGTGACCTAAGACCTGTGTGTGGTTGAGATGACCTGAGACCTGTGTGTGGTTGACCTGAGACATGTGTGTGGTTGACCTGAGACCTGTGTGTGGTTGACCTGAGACCTGTGTGTGGTTGACCTGAGACCTGTGTGTGGTTGACCTGAGACCTGTGTGGGTGACCTGAGACATGTGTGTTTGATATGATCTGAGACCTGCGTTGGTTGAGATGACCTGAGACCTGTGTGGTTGGAGATAGTCCTACTCTCAGGAGGAGCAGAACAGAGATAATCCGTTAGGAATTCGAACCTACAACCCTCAGTGCGACAGGCATACGACTTAACCAGTTCACCATTGAGACCCTACAGACATACGACTTAACCAGTTCACCATTGAGACCCTACAGACATACGACTTAACCAGTTCACCATTGAGACCCTACAGACATACGACTTAACCAGTTCACCATTGAGACCTTACAGACATACGACTTAACCAGTTCACCATTGAGACCTTACAGACATACGACTTAACCAGTTCACCATTGAGACCCTACAGACATACGGCTAACCAGTTCACCATTGAGACCCTACAGACATACGGCTAACCAGTTCACCATAGAGACCCTACAGACATACGACTTAACCAGTTCACCATTGAGACCCTACAGACATACGGCTAACCAGTTCACCATAGAGACCCTACAGACATACGACTTAACCAGTTCACCATTGAGACCCTACAGACATACGACTTAACCAGTTCACCATTGAGACCTTACAGACATACGACTTAACCAGTTCACCATTGAGACCTTACAGACATACGACTTAACCAGTTCACCATTGAGACCCTACAGACATACGACTTAACCAGTTCACCATTGAGACCCTACAGACATACGGCTAACCAGTTCACCATAGAGACCCTACAGAGTCGAAAGGCAAAGGGTGGACAATTCCATTAAGAATATAAACATCTAACCGGAGTACTATAAAAATGGTGTCAAGCCAATTGATTGACTTCAATGCACCGGGTTTTACCCCAAATGGCTCAGTCCCTCTCCGCAGAAATGGCATGTCATCTGCCAAGAGTATTACACATTGCACGAACTCCGTAGCTCCGGCAACAATCCTAGTAGCCTCTGAAAAAAATTGCATTCGTGAAGAGATGGGGGCAATCCAGATTCGAACCAACGACCTTCGAGACGCAAGACAACGCCTTTATCACTTAGCCACAGAGATTATAACGACTCTAAAATGTTACATTGTACGATGGTTGCAGTTTGTATTGAGACAACTAATGTAAAGATTGTAAGACGATGCAAGCTGATAGAAGATAATACAAATGAGGATGATGATGTTGTTTATACCGCTAGGTCTGTGTATCATGGTGAGAAGTTAGGCTGGGGTTTGTTGACCAGAACTCATGATAGTGTTGTTGCAGACCGAAGCGGAACATACCGGACAACTACCTTAAGCTGAAGTGATCTAGGCTGGGGTTTGTTGACCAGAACTCATGATAGTGTTGTTGCAGACCGAAGCGGAACATACCGGACAACTACCTTAAGCTGAAGTGATCTAGGCTGGGGTTTGTTGACCAGAACTCATGATAGTGTTGTTGCAGACCGAAGCGGAACATACCGGACAACTACTTTAAGCTGAAAGCATCTAGACTGGGGTTTGTTGGCCAGAACGCATGATAGTGTTGTTGCAGACCGAAGCGGAACATACCGGACAACTACTTTAAGCTGAAAGCATCTAGACTGGGGTTTGTTGGCCAGAACGCATGATAGTGTTGTTGCAGACCGAAGCGGAACATACCGGACAACTACCTAAGCGGAAGTGATCTAGGCTGGGGTTTGTTGACCAGAACGCATGATAGTGTTGTTGCAGACCGAAGCGGAACATACCGGACAACTACTTTAAGCTGAAAGCATCTAGACTGGGGTTTGTTGGCCAGAACGCATGATAGTGTTGTTGCAGACCGAAGCGGAACATACCGGACAACTACCTTAAGCTGAAGTGATCTAGGCTGGGGTTTGTTGACCAGAACGCATGATAGTGTTGTTGCAGACCGAAGCGGAACATACCGGACAACTACCTTAAGCTGAAGTGATCTAGGCAGGGGTTTGTTGACCAGAACGCATGATAGTGTTGTTGCAGACCGAAGCGGAACATACCGGACAACTACTTTAAGCTGAAAGCATCTTGAGCCATAGTATTGACTTCATTGCACCGGGTGTTACAGACATATAGCCCAGTCCTCTCCACAAAATGGCACGCCACCTGCCGAAAGTATTGCACAAAGTACGAACCCCGTAGCTCCAGTAACAACCCTAAAGGTCTGTGAAAAATGCACTCTTGAACAGAACGGCGTTGTCCGGATTCAAACCAGCGATCTTTTGAACGAAAAGCAAACGCTTAATCCCTTAGCTACAAAGATCATCAATACTTTCAGTATGAGTATGGTGCTGATGCAGTTACTTTCAGTATGAGTATGATGGTGATGCAGTTACTTTCAGTATGAGTATGGTGCTGATGCAGTTACTTTCAGTATGAGTATGGTGGTGATGCAGTTACTATCAGTATGAGTATTGTGCTGATGCAGTTACTATCAGTATGAGTATTGTGCTGATGCAGTTACTTTCAGTATGAGTATTGTGCTGATGCAGTTACTATCAGTATGAGTATGATGGTGATGCAGTTACTTTCAGTATGAGTATGGTGCTGATGCAGTTACTATCAGTATGAGTATAGTGCTGATGCAGTTACTTTCAGTATGAGTATGGTGGTGATGCAGTTACTTTCAGTATGAGCATGGTGGTGATCCAGTTACTCTCAGTATGAGTATGGTGGTGAAGCAGTTACTCTCAGTATGAGTATGGTGGGTGATGCAATTACTCTCAGTATGAGTATGGTGGGTGATGCAATTACTGCTGTTGTCCAGTGGCTCTCTGTGATTCCGTTTACTGAGGCCGTTGTTGTGCCTGACTTGTTGCTGATGCTTCGGAATTTCCAAAATGACAGTTTACGCAATGAGTGGATGTCGTCTATTGGAGTTTCCAACCTCCTGAGAGCAACGTGGATCTACTGTCCTGGGCTTGCGGTTGTTTACGGCAATGAGAGAGCAAACAGTAGTAATTGTTGGAAGTTAATGATGGATAATGGGGATATTCTTCACGGCTGCCTGTTGGATGAGAATACTACAATAAATACTGAATCTATCCAGGAATTGTGAGTTACTTGTTGTACAAGTTAAACTGGATGCCTTACACGTATTTTCATTCCTGGGCACATGGTTGTCTTTGACAATGACAGAGCAGACAGGCTGGCACTGTCACCATATCAGGGGTCTAGCCAATGAATAGAGCTGCAATTTTGATCCCCCTCATAGAGTGTGGCCGCAAGTAGATTCCCATGTCAACTGCTAACTTGCAAGAGCTGGAATTGAAGATTGGAGTGGGACCAAAAACAGAACAGCACAACAGGTACGTGAGTAGGCTCATCAATCAAAATCGAACTGGACGCTGTTGAAGCTATTGCGAAGGAGATCGGAGCACCTATGGACATGTCCGGAGTGCAATGAAGATATTCCAAACTGAAACTGAAAGGGGAATGTATTCCACAAATGCCTGTTGAATGAGACTACTAAAACAGATATTGAATCTATCCAGCGATTTAATGAGTTTTAAGTTACCTGTTGTACAAGAAGAACTGGGTGCCTAAGGAGCATAGAGAGGAGAGTGTTTAATTAGCAAGCAGCGTGAACCATCAGTATGCATACACTTCTACATCTGTTCGACGAGACTGAGCATCTATAAGTTTACCAGGAGAGCTATGACGTCTGCTCAGCAACCAATAACCAAAGAACCTGAGTTGTCTCACATCGTCACGATAAGAAGAGATTCGTCTGTGTGTTCCCGGGGCTCGCAATGGGAGCAAAGAATAGCAACACTGCGACCTACAAAGCATGTCGTAAGAGGCGCCTAAGGTAGGGTCCTAGGAAGCTACCTAGAAAATAAAAAACGTGCAGAAATCAGATGTGCTGACCTACCTGTGGGCGCTTAACTGGTACAACGTACAATCGCTCTTAGGCTCGGATCACATACAAGCCACAAGGAGTGGATTAACAAGTAGTCGATGTAGAAGAAAAAGAAGAAGAGATTTTCAGAACCGGTCCATGTACATTGTGTCTCTCATTGCTTTTGTTAACTACCGGTCCATGTACATTGTGTCTCTCACTGTTTTTGTTAACTACCGGTCCATGTACATTGTGTCTGTCACTGTTTTTGTTAACTACCGGTCCATGTACATTGTGTCTCTCACTGTTTTTGTTAACTACCGGTCCATGTACATTGTGTCTCTCACTGCTTTTGTTAACTACCGGTCCATGTACATTGTGTCTCTCACTGCTTTTGTTAACTACCGGTCCATGTACATTGTGTCTGTCACTGTTTTGTTAACTACCGGTCCATGTACATTGTGTCTCTCACTGCTTTTGTTAACTACCGGTCCATGTACATTGTGTCTCTCACTGTTTTTGTTAACTACCGGTCCATGTACATTGTGTCTCTCATTGCTTTTGTTAACTACCGGTCCATGTACATTGTGTCTCTCACTGTCTTTGTTAACTACCTCTCCATGTACATTGTGTCTCTCACTGGTTTTGTTAACTACCGGTCCATGTACATTGTGTCTCTCACTGTTTTTGTTAACTACCTGTCCATGTACATTGTGTCTCTCACTGTCTTTGTTAACTACCTGTCCATGTACATTGTGTCTCTCACTGTCTTTGTTAACTACCGGTTCATGTACATTGTGTCTCTCACTGTCTTTGTTAACTACCGGTCCATGTACATTGTGTCTCTCACTGCTTTTGTTAACTACCGGTCCATGTACATTGTGTCTCTCACTGCTTTTGTTAACTACCGGTCCATGTCCATTGTGTTTCTCACTGTCTTTGTTAACTACCTGTCCATGTACATTGTGTCTCTCACTGCCTTTGTTAATTATATTGTCCACCTTGATCTTGGGCGAACATTAGCCATGCATCCACTGTATCTGTGTGCATCCACTGTATCTGTGTGCATCCACTGTATCTGTGTGCATCCACTGTATCTGTGTGCATCCACTGTATCTGTGTAGCATTGCCCGTTGACTGGGACTGCCTGTAGGATAAAGACACTAAAATAGATGTTGAATCGATCCAGCGTTAGAGTAGCCCATTGTACAGGTAGAACTGGATACCTGAAGGGCAGAGTGAGGAGTATGTTTAACCAGCGAGCCACAGGAACCATCAGTATGCATACTCTTCGATATATGTTGTGGGAAAATGAGCAAATATGTGTCTGCCCTGAGTGCAATGATGTTAGCTTAGTAACCAAAAGTTGCCCATTGAGGCACACTGTCTCTTGGGGGACTGAACACCAACAAGTCTGCCAGGAGTAGCACGACATCGGTTTAGTAACCTAAGCTATAACCAACAAAATGGCTGTCAATAGTAACCCTTTCCCTATGTAATTGCTTTCTTCATCTTCCTTAGCATTTATAACGCATTGAAAACTGTATTAGCTTGCATAATGGCTTTGCGTCAACTTAAAACATACTACGAGACAGTATATCGGATCGACAGAGTGAAGGGGTTAAACGATTATTAATGTCTTATAATGCAAATGCTACAGAAGAGTACTTAGAATTTCAAGGACAGAGAAAAGAATAAATACTTCTGTTCTGTAACAGCTAGATATTAAAGAGAGTTGGCTATTAAAGAGCATAACATCAAGGAAAATTGAGCATGTCGTACATATCAAACGACATGAGTGACTGGAGACGATTACTTCGGAGACATGAGTGACTGGAGAAGATTATTTTGGAGGTAATCGTGCCTGTAAGAAGAACAAGAGGAAGACCTAGACGACGATGGGTGGAAGATGTCATTGACGATATGAGAATGAGAGGAAGACATCGAAGACGATAGGTGGAAGATGTCATTGACGATATGAGAATGAGAGGAAGACCTAGACGACGATGGGTGGAAGATGTCATTGACGATGTGAGAATGAGAGGAAGACCTAGACGACGATGGGTGGAAGATGTCATTGACGATGTGAGAATGAGAGGAAGACCTAGAAGACGATGAGTGGAAGATGTCATTGACGATGTGAGAATGAGACGACGATGGGTGGAAGATGCCATTGACGATGTGAGAATGAGACGACGATGGGTGGAAGATGTCATTGACGATATGAGAATGAGACGACGATGGGTGGAAGATGCCATTGAAGATGTGAGAATGAGAGGAAGACCTAGACGACGATGGGTGGAAGATGCCATTGAAGATGTGAGAATGAGAGGAAGACCTAGAAGACGATGGATGGAAGATGCCATTGACGATATGAGAATGAAACCACGATGGGTGGAAGATGCCATTGAAGATGTGAGAATGAGAGGAAGACCTAGACGACGATGGGTGGAAGATGCCATTGAAGATGTGAGAATGAGAGGAAGACCTAGAAGACGATGGATGGAAGATGCCATTGACGATATGAGAATGAGACGACGATGGATGTAAAATGCCATTGACGATGTGAGAATGACTGCTGATGAGGCCAGGCGGAGAAAAAGAAAATTGATGTACTTTGGACATATACAGAGAAGAAAGGATGGAGAAGACCATGAAGGAAGGAGGCATACCGGCAAATAAGAGAAAAGGAAGACCACGGAGAAGATAGATTCAGGATGTAACTAATGGGCTGTACATGACGACTGCAGAGGCGAGAACTGCTTAGAAGGACTGTTAGGGTGGCAACGTTCTTCTCAGGACAAGCTGCTTGATGATGATGAGGCCGGACATCTTGCATAGAATAGATAGTTTCTCAGGACTGCTGTCATGGAAGACAAGATACTGAAGGTACAAGCTGCTGTCATGGAAGACAAGTTACTGAAGGTACAAGCTGCTGTCATGGAAGACAAGTTACTGAAGGTACAAGCTGCTGTCATGGAAGACAAGTTACTGAAGGTACAAGCTGCTGTCATGGAAGACAAGTTACTGAAGGTACAAGCTGCTGTCATGGAAGACAAGTTACTGAAGGTACAAGCTGCTGTCATGGAAGACAAGTTACTGAAGGTACAAGCTGCTGTCATGGAAGACAAGTTACTGAAGGTACAAGCTGCTGTCATGGAAGACAAGTTACTGAAGGTACAAGCTGCTTGATGATGATGAATATGATAAAAGAATTCCAACACTGTAAAAACGTTGATTTTGAAAAACAATCAAATACTTTTATTTTTTTCTAAAAATACAATAATCAATAAATCTAAGAGTTGAATTTGAAACATCAAGTTCGCAATACAATCATCAAGTTCACAATACAATCATCAAGTTCGCAATACAATCATCAAGTTCACAATACAATCATCAAGTTCACAATACAATCATCAAGTTCACAATACAATCATCAAGTTCACAATACAATCATCAAGTTCACAATACAATCATCAAGTTCACAATACAATCTTCAAGTTCACGATACAATCTTCAAGTTCACGATACAATCATCAAGTTCACGATACAATCATAAAGTTCACGATACAATCATCAAGTTCACAATACAATCATCAAAAACGTGCATTTTCATTCTGACTTTCTCTCTCTCCTAATATCATTCATACATCCTCCTTTTCTCTCCTATTTCTTCTCTTACAGTTTTCATTAACAACCTTCTCTGTGTTGCCATTATTATACATTAAACTTTTCAAGGCTGCTGTTATGTTATTCAAGTCTTGCGATCAAAGTCTAAACATTTGACAGAATCTAGACAAATTAATTAAAGAACAAAGACAGAATCTAGACAAACTAATTAATGAACAAAGACTTGACAGAATATAGACAAACTAATTAATGAACAAAGACAGAATCTAGACAAATTAATTAATGAACAAAGACAAAATCTAGACAAACTAATTAATGAACAAAAACTAGACAGAATCTAGACAAACTAATTAATGAACAAAAACTAGACAGAATCTAGACAAACTAATTAATGAACAAAAACTAGACAGAATCTAGACAAACTAATTAATGAACAAAGACAGAATCTAGACAAATTAATTAATGAACAAAGACAAAATCTAGACAAATTAATTAATGAACAAAGACAGAATCTAGACAAACTAATTAATGAACAAAGACAGAATCTAGACAAACTAATTACTGAACAAAGACAGAATCTAGACAAACTAATTAATGAACAAAAACTGGACAGAATCTAGACAAATTAATTAATGAACAAAAACTAGAAAGAATCTAGACAAATTAATTAATGAACAAAGACAGAATCTAGACAAACTAATTAATGAACAAATACAGAATCAAGACAAACTAATTAATGAACAAAAACTAGACAGAATCTAGACAAACTAATTAATGAACAAAAACTAGAAAGAATCTAGACAAACTAATTAATGAACAAATACAGAATCAAGACACACTAATTAATGAACAAAAACTAGACAGAATCTAGACAAACTAATTAATGAACAAATACAGAATCAAGACACAATAATTAAGGAATACAAACTAAACACCGTCCAAAGACTAGACACACACACACTTAACACCGTCTAAAGACGAGACATAACATTGACCCGATCGCTGTCCAGTACATAATATTTCATTTATAATTGAATGTCCATGTTTCGTCACACTATATTTTCTTGCGAATTCAACAGCCGACATTAAGCTCTAGTATATCCATATTGCGTTTTTGCTGTTTCCAAACAGCAGATTATTTTGGCTGTTCTTCTGAAATCGAACTCAAGAATTTGTGTTCTTGGTTTGACCCTTGCCCCCGGCTAAATAAGGCTGACTAGTTCAGACATGAAACCATAATTCCTGTTTAATGGGGCTGGTTTTATAAGTGTTTGATAAAACACTGCACAGTTTTCTGCAATTTTACATAATTCAACGAAATAGGGGACCGTCTGACCGAATGGATCAGAGGGCGACTCATGTGCAGGAGACTCATGTTCAATTCACGGTAAGGACAATAATATTTTTTTTTTCTGTTGTGGGCATAATGAAAAATCCTAACCTGAACAGCTTCGCAAAGACTTCACTAGCCATGCAGCCATTAAATTTCCCAGGCTCAGGTCCAACCTGTCCTACACTGCCCTAAATAGCGGTACTATAGGCAGTTAAACTTTTTGACAGTCTTGTTATATATATTATGAAAAGTGATAATTTGATATTATTAAACTGAACTTGTCACATAATATAACCTTGATTTAGCAAGTAGCTTTAAACTGAACTTGTCACATAATAAACCTTGATTTAGCAAGTAGTTTTAAACTGAACTTGTCACATAATATAACCTTGATTTAGCAAGTAGTTTTAAACTGAACTTGTCACATAATATAACCTTGATTTAGCAAGTAGTTTTAAACTGAACTTGTCACATAATATAACCTTGATTTAGCAAGTAGTTTTAAACTGAACTTGTCACATAATATAACCTTGATTTAGCAAGTAGTTTTAAACTGAACTTGTCACATAATATAACCTTGATTTAGCAAGTAGTTTTAAACTGAACTTGTCACATAATATAACCTTGATTTAGCAAGTAGTTTTAAACTGAACTTGTCACATAATATAACCTTGATTTAGCATATAAAGTTGTCAGATGTGTTTTTTAATGAATTTGTCTTTCTCTAACAATACTGGTATGTGTGGTCATGCGACAGTTATGGTTTTATTTCCTAGAATTTTTACATGAGCTCGCCGGTCGTATGTTATCGAAGGCCATGTTCGATTGAAGACGTATAAGAATGGATATTAACACTTGCGCGATATACGCCAATGCTCTGTGACCCCTGTAGCTACCCATTTCAATGATACTGGCCATTCAGGAGCTTGCGATGTCAGGTCACAGCCATCCGATCATGTTCTGATGATGATCGTAGTCGATTTGCTCTGGAGAACCGTTTTATTTCGTTATATGGTACCTTGCGGCCTCTTGGACTCAACGCATTACATTCCTATGCTTCTTAGTACTTTCTCATCTCATGCCTTGTAATCTATATGTGTATTTGCTTCATATATATAAATTATATATATTCACTTGATTGTATATTGTTTCTCTTCTTTTCCACTTCTAGTTTTGTGTTGCACTCATTTCGTTATTCGTTTTTATTCCCAGTTCATTAGATACATTTGCATTTTTCCGTTATCGTTCATTTATAAGTGTTCTCTATAATTCGTCACTCCTGTTGTGTCGTTTGCTTGATAAAAGCCTTTTGATCGAAACGTTGCTGTTTTTTGTCACTGTTTCTGTATTTTGTAAAACTATAGTACTTTGTTTGTACGTGTTTCGCTATAAGAATGGATGTGATTTCACTCCGTGTAGCAGGTTATGCAGGTTATGCAGGTTAAACAATGTTCTTTTTCCTCTCTTTTGTCTTTCTCTGATTTGCTGTTAGGCGTAGCAGGTTTAACTGATGATCGGTTTTCGAGATAGTGCACGCTCGGTCGCTTGATATGCTGTTGTATTGTGGAGTTTTAAGATGTCTGTAACTCAATCCCTCTTTTTCTTTGTCTGCCCTTTCCTCTTGATAATGTCTGTAACTCTATCAATCCCATTTTTCTCGTCTGCCCCTTCTTCTTGATAATTCCATTCGCAGGTTGCACGCTCTTGCTACTAGTGTATTCGGGTTCATTCTCACCAAGTGGTCAAACCATTTGAGTCTCTGTTTTTCATTGAATCAATCATTCACAACAATCACAATATTCAATCATTCAAAATAATCTAACATAGTCTTTGTAATCAGTGCAATCTCCGTGTGGTTGATTGTTAGGGCGAGGAAGGCTGTTCGTTGAGGAAAGAGTTCCATATCCTGACATTTGGTACGCGTGTTGTGAAGGAATGTTGCCCATTTGATGTGAGCTGGTCATAACGGGAATCTGCATGTTTGGGAGGGAGTACGCAGATTCCACGTTGCTACCGTAATGATGGTAGTTATTGTAGTTCTGTTGACCATACTGGACCTGGCTGTTGGAAAGCGCGTAGTGTTGTCTTTGCATGCAACTGCTCAAATCAGGCATTGGTTGAAACATAGGGTTGGTTGGATTCCAAACATCCCCACTATCCCGTCTGTGTTGGCCTGCTGATAAAGCGCTGCTGGGTTGATGGAGCATAGGAGATGTAACAACTGGTTTGTAGTCAACGGGAGATACGGAAGCTGGAGGTGGTGAAGATTTTGTTTCTTTTTTTGGTGGTGGTGTGACTGCGTGTGTACTGCTGCTGCTATTGCTGTTGTTGTTGCTGCCGGCTGTGTTTGTGTTATTGCTGTTCACTGTCTTCTTTTGGTCGGCTGCTTTTGCCTGTTGTCTGCACTTTGCTCTTCTGTTTTTGAACCAAACCTGGAGAAGAAATAATGCAGAAATTTGAGAAATGAAATTCAGAAATAGTTTACTAAGATATCTTCTTTCTTTTCTTCTTTGACTTGTTTTTCTGCAGCTTCTAACCAAGACACAAGTTTTCACTTTTATACAGCTAATGATTCTTTGACTTGTTTTTCTGCAGCTTCTAACCAAGACGTAAGTTTTCACTTTTATACAGCTAATGATTCTTTGACTTGTTTTTCTGCAGCTTCTAACCAAGACACAAGTTTTCACTTTTATACAGCTAATGATTCTTTGACTTGTTTTTCTGCAGCTTCTAACCAAGACACAAGTTTTCACTTTTATACAGCTAATGATTCTTTGACTTGTTTTTCTGCAGCTTCTAACCAAGACACAAGTTTTCACTTTTATACAGCTAATGATTCTTTGACTCGTTTTTCTGCAGCTTCTAACCAAGACACAAGTTTTCACTTTTATACAGCTAATGATTCTTTGACTTGTTTTTCTGCAGCTTCTAACCAAGACGTAAGTTTTCACTTTTATACAGTTAATCCTTCTTTGACTTGTTTTTCTGCAGCTTCTAACCAAGACACAAGTTTTCACTTTTATACAGTTAATGATTCTTTGACTTGTTTTTCTGCAGCTTCTAACCAAGACGTAAGTTTTCACTTTTATACAGCTAATGATTCTTTGACTTGTTTTTCTGCAGCTTCTAACCAAGACACAAGTTTTCACTTTTATACAGCTAATGATTCTTTGACTTGTTTTTCTGCAGCTTCTAACCAAGACGTAAGTTTTCACTTTTATACAGCTAATGATTCTTTGACTTGTTTTTCTGCAGCTTCTAACCAAGACGTAAGTTTTCACTTTTATACAGCTAATGATTCTTTGACTTGTTTTTCTGCAGCTCTACAAGACACAAGTTTTCACTTTATACAGCTAATGATTCTTGACTTGTTTTCTGCAGCTTCTAACAAGACTAAGTTTTCCTTTATACAGCTAATGATTCTTTGACTTGTTTTTCTGCAGCTTCTAACCAAGACGTAAGTTTTCACTTTTATACAGCTAATGATTCTTTGACTTGTTTTTCTAGCCAAGACAAGTTTCACTTTATACAGCTAATGTTACTTTGAGTCACAATAGTTTTCACTTTTATACAGCTAATGATTCTTTGACTTGTTTTTCTGCAGCTTCTAACCAAGACACAAGTTTTCACTTTTATACAGCTAATGATTCTTTGACTTGTTTTTCTGCAGCTTCTAACCAAGACACAAGTTTTCACTTTTATACAGCTAATGATTCTTTGACTTGTTTTTCTGACAGCTTTCTAACTCAAGACGTTCCTTATAAGTATGATTCTTGACTTGTTTTTCTGCAGCTTCTAAACAGACGTAAGTTTTCACTTTTATACAGTTAATCCTTCTTTGACTTGTTCTCCGAACGCTCCATATCAACCACTTGTTAAAAGACTCTCTGTGATTTGTATGTGATCTCAGCCTAAGAGTGTGATATTCACCAATGCTCTCTCAGTCATCACGGCACTGAAAAGTGCAGGTAAAACAGAGCTCAATGAGCTTAAAGCGATCCTCGGTGTACTAGTAAACTCACTTAAACGCACCGTCATTTAGTGGATACCATCACATTTCAATATAAGCGGAAATGAACAAGCTGACAAGCTGGCGAAAGAAGGAGGGCGACTACCGCAGACTGATCCCGAGATCAGCTATGAAGAGGCAAGAACAACCATCGGTTGGCAGTATAAAGAAAAATGGTCGAAAGACCACCCACAACACAGCAGCAGAGATGGGTACTATGGTCTTTCCGTGCGAACAAGTTGCTATATTCCGCCTCCATACTGCCATAACATGCTTCGGGTCCACATGTTCCACAAATTTAAAATTTGCACAACTAGCCTGTGCCACTTTGAAAGAGCGGACATGACGGCCGAGCACATACTGCAAGACTGTCAGTTGTTAGCAGGCCTAAGAAACGAAACCTGGCCCGGTAACACAGAGCTTCAAGAGAAGCTGTACAGAGAGATGTGATAAGCTGTACAGAGAGATGTGAGAAGCTGTACAGAGAGATGTGAGAAGATGTACAGAGAGATGTGAGAAGATGTACAGAGAGATGTGAGAAGCTGTACAGAGAGATGTGAGAAGCTGTACGGAGAGATGTGAGAAGATGTACAGAGATATGTGAGAAGCTGTACAGAGAGACGGAGTCCCTAAAAACAACTGTACAATTCATGATAAAATTTGGTTCATCAGTCTAGGCGGGATCGACAGAGAGAGAGAGAGCCTAAGAGTAATTGAACATTGTACCAGTTATACGTCTACAAGTAGGCCAGCACATCCGATTTCTTCGACGCTATTTTTAAACTAGTGTAGCTTCCCTAGATCCCTACCTCAGTCGCAGTGTTGCAATTCTTTGCTCATCTTGCTGGCCCCGACAACATACAGACGGAGCAATCAAGCAATGAACGGACCACTAACATGACATATGAGTGCTTTGACCGCCCGAGTGGTTACCGGGACCCAAATTTTGGGTGTAAAGAATAGAACCACTGTTACCTGCCACTCATGTCGTAAGAGGCGAATAAGGAGGTTTGGATGAAATCGGATGCATGTGTCCTAAACGTGTAGAAGTCTATGCGTTTAGGGGCCTACCAAACCAATGTGCAAGGTATACACGTTCTTGGCAAAGATCAAACATATCACAAAGTGATTAAAATTGATGGTAAAGAACGGAAGCAAAGAAGAAGAAGAGTGCTTTGATTTGATTGTCATGTGCAATGATAATAATTAATAAAATAACGTCTGCAACTGAGAGGACTCAAACAAGAAGTACAAGTCGCAGCAGACAAGAGCTTCATCTTCGTAATTAAAGTGCCCTGTCTGGTGACAAAGATGTATTGTCTGTCTTCGAGTCTTCATAAACGGCAGACGACTTTTCATATTGTTACATTCCAAACACAACAATACTCAAGATGGAGATTTGATAGCTTCTGGTAGCCAGATTTAAAGATGACCTACTTTTAATGGCCAAATTGTAAGGATTAATCTTCGATCTTGCAATAGTGCTACTCAATAGTGCTACAGTGCCACTATTCATTAAATTTAATTTTGTCTTTCCAAGACTAATGTAGATATTTGGGCAGTTTTTGATATGATGTAGACTGTAGAATATTACTATTTTCTTTCTTCATTAGATAATATTAGTATTTCTTATATGTCATCATCGACCGTATGTTACCGGAGCAACATATAGTCACACTGCGACCTACAAGGCATGTCGTAAGAGGCGGCTAAGGTAGTGGCCTAGGGAAGCTACCCTAGTAAATAAACAGCGTTGCAGAAATCAGATGTGCTGGCTTACTTGTAGGCGCATAACTGACACAATGTGACACAATGTACAATCGCTCTTAGGCTCAGATCATATACAAATCGAAAGAGTGGTTTATCAAGTGGCTTGTTCGAAGATAAAGGCATAAACTGTAGGGAGCACTTTAATTATATCTTACACTAGGGAGCACTTTAATTATATCTTACACTAGGGAGCACTTTAATTATATCTTACACTAGGGAGCACTTTAATTATATCTTACACTAGGGAGCACTTTAATTATATCTTACACTAGGGAGCACTTTAATTATATCTTACACTAGGGAGCACTTTAAGTATATCTTACACTAGTGAGCACTTTAATTATATCTTACACTAGGGAGCACTTTAATTATATCTTACACTAGGGAGCACTTTAATTATATACTAATCTTACACTAGGGAGCACTTTAATTATATCTTACACTAGGGAGCACTTTAATTATATCTTACACTAGGGAGCACTTTAAGTATATCTTACACTAGGGAGCACTTTAATTATATCTTACACAGGAGCACTTTAATTATATCTTAATCTAGGGAGCACTTTAATTATATCCTAATCTTACACTAGGGAGCACTTTAATTATATCTTACACTAGGGAGCACTTTAATTATATACTAATCTTTTCTCCAGGTCTTTTAGATTTTTATATGCAACAGTTACAACAGCCATGACCAACATCAGCGTAAGAAAGAAAGTTAGCACAGAACCTTGCTTGAATTACATTGAAGAACAAAGAATGAAGTGGTTTGGCCACTTAATAAGAATGCATCCATACTCCACAGTATACAGAGTCTTCTACAACAGAACATCGGGAAAGAAGGCATGAGGAAGACCACGAAAAAAGATGGTTAGATGGCGTAGCAGAATCCTGTCAAAGAGCAAAAATAACAATCACCCAAGCCACTAGAACAGCGCAAGACAAAAACAGAAAACCATGACACTGAGCAGCAGCCCGGTAACAGTGTGACGACACTGAGCAACAACCCGGTAACAGTGTGACGACACTGAGCAACAACCCGGTAACAGTGTGACGACACTGAGCAACAACCCGGTAACAGTGTGACGACACTGAGAAACAACCCGGTAACAGTGTGACGACACTGAGAAACAACCCGGTAACAGTGTGACGACACTGAGAAACAACCCGGTAACAGTGTGACGACACTGAGCAACAACCCGGTAACAGTGTGACGACACTGAGCAACAACCCGGTAACAGTGTAACGACACTGAGCAACAACCCGGTAACAGTGTAACGACACTGAGCAACAACCCGGTAACAGTGTGACGACACTGAGCAACAACCCGGTAACAGTGTGACGACACTGAGCAACAACCCGGTAACAGTGTGACGACACTGAGCAACAACCCGGTAACAGTGTGACGACACTGAGCAACAACCCGGTAACAGTGTGACGACACTGAGCAACAACCCGGTAACAGTGTGACGACACTGAGCAACAACCCGGTAACAGTGGGACGACACTGAGCAACAACCCGGTAACAGTGTGACGACACTGAGCAACAACCCCGTAACAGTGTGACGACACTGAGCAACAACCCGGTAACAGTGTGACGACACTGAGCAACAACCCGGTAACAGTGTGACGACAAAATAAGAAGAAAACAGCAAACAACAGCAACAAGAAAAAGATGATAAGCCTAAGATGGCGAATACCTTATGCCTAACTTCTAACTTGTGAGATTTCTAGATGAGCCTAGCGACAAGCATTCTGTTGTACTTGACTATGACTTATGAGCAGTAACTTGTTTATTTGAACCTTTTCTCCAACTGAAGTCCCATAAAAGAGATGCTGAAGCTAAAACCTTGGATCGCGTTTTATTGTGAACGATCCCTTTCTAATCAAACAAACTCGAATAAACTCTCCACCCCTCTCTGCCACCAAAGACCATCGAAGTTGACATGAGCAGCGAAACTCGAGATGTCACTTGAGATACGCCAGGTGATTTGGTCTTTCTTTCTTGGTAAACCTTGATGACAAATAAAATCGTAATTTTTTCCTTCAATTTCAACTCCAATGTGCACATCTTAAACAGCATTTTCCACTCTTCCTCTAGCCTCTTAATTCTTCCACTATCAGATAGTTCAGCCTATTCTTCAGCTCAGTCTCTTACGACATGCCTTGTAGGTCGCAGTGTTACTATTCTTTGCTCCCATTGCAGGGCCGTGCGGTATATTTTTTCAGTATGATGCAAGTTTTCGAAATGCAGCCTTTTAAATGTTGTTTCCTTAAAATAAACTTCAATGGTGATTTTGATTTCCCTGCTTATGTCACCCCCTCCTTACGGTGCCGCCTGATGTGCCGTCTCCTGTATCACAGCACGGCACTGCCCCCTTACAAGCGTGAGAGGTATAACCGACACGGCTGTTTATAATAGAAATACGAAATAAGAATGAGACGACCATGGCAACGAAATACAAACAGACAAGTTGTGAAGATGATGCTCTGAAAATGGTTGACACGGGTATCATTGACAGACCTTCTGGACAAACTTGACAGAGGTCATCATGACAGACCTTCTGAAAGAAAATGCTGCTAGACTGTCGTGAATGAAGTATCCAGAGTAGACATTGTCAACTGAAGCTAGTGGACCCCGACATTTGAGTCTTTTGTTAGAATGGTCACTTGCTTGATAACGTTCTGACTATGACCTACAAGAATGAGACGGCAATTATTTCAGGCTGTTGTTTTACCAAGCAAATACAGGGACCGTTGTGAAGAGGTACAGACGAGACTGTTGTGGAGAGGTATAGTCGAGACCGTTGGGAAGAGGTACATATGAGACCGTTGTGGAGAGGTATAGCCGAGACCTTGTGAAGAGTATAGCAGAGATCGTTGTGAAGAGGTACAGATGAGACCATTGTGAAGAGGTAAGACGAGACCTGTGTGAAGAGGTGACAGTCGAGATCCGCTTGTGAAGGTACAGCGAGACCGTTGTGAAAGGTACAGCCGAGACCGTTGTGAAGAGGTACAGCGAGACCGTTGTGAAAGGTACAGACGAGACCGTTGTGAAAGGTACAGCGAGACCGTTGTGAAAGGTACAGCGAGACCGTTGTGAAAAGGTACAGACGAGACCGTTGTGAAAAGGTACAGACGAGACCGTTGTGAAGGTACAGCAGACCGTTGGAAAAGGTACAGACGAGACGGGAGCATACGGCATCAAGTAGCAAAGTTGGCGATGTGGTTGATCATTCACTTAGCTGATTGGGCTCTGACAAACGCTCGCCTGCAGGGCTAGCAAAGAGTAATGTGACAAATAAAGGAGGTTTGTGGTTCGAGCTCCGTGTTTGTTTAATTGTTGTAAAAATTGTCAAATGTAAATGTGAGCATTGAAGCGCGTTGTAATGGGTTCAAGAACGAGAGGATAATTTAGGGAGACAGTGACACGAACGTTGCTGGGAGAGGCATTAAATACCGGACTTAATTCCGTGGAGAAGATTGAGTGAGTTGGCCAGTATAGAATGGTATGGAGAAATTGCTTGCATGCTCTATGTAAGGTATAACGGTACCACAGGATATATTATTATATTATCTTATCTTAACCACATTTGCCGTGAAGCGTTGTGGGGAGAGTTAGTTTTCTATCTAGTGCCAGGTGTGTTGTGCTTGACGTTGTCAGTCCATGCTTTCGCAGGGACTCTGAGATGTTATCTATCCATCGTGTTCTTGGCCTGCCTCGTGCTCTGCGCCCTGAATGTCGATTATTGTAGACACGTGATGGTAGTAAATATGGTTCCATTCTCATTAGATGACCAAACCACTTGAATCTTTGCTTCTCGATGTACTGTATGCATGGTATAGTACCAACGATGTTGTTGATATTCTCGTTTCTCACTCTATCTCTCCTTGTAACGTTGACAGCTTTTCGTAGACATCTCATTTCACATGTTGTAATCTTGCTTTCTTGTGTCTAAGTCAGGAACCAAGTTTGGCACTGATAGCAGAGAGTTGGAATAAATATGCAGTTTATCAGCTATCGTTTGACTGCCATTTAATGGATATATTATTATTTATACTAAATTTAATATTTAATTGAAAATGTAAACTGACTAATGCTACAAATAAGAATGAGAAAATTGAAAGTATTTTGGACATATAATGAGACACTATGGGCCGGAGAAGACCATCATGGAAGGAGGTGTTCGCTCAAAGAGAAGAAGAGGAAGACCACGAAGAATATGGATTCAGGATGTAACTGATGGTTTGAACATGACGGCTGCAGAGGCAGGACATATATCCTATGATATAAAAAAATTCCAAAGAACTTTTAGGGTGGCAAAGTTCTGCTCATGACAAGCTTTTTGATGATGATACTAAATTAAGCAGTATAATGGCTTTGCGTGAATATAAAATAATGTGCGAGACAGGATATCGGCTCTGAAGATTGAATGGGTTAATACTTGGTCACCGTCTATTTTCAATATTCTTTGGCGCCGGTGATTCCTCTTGTGTTATTGATTGATTGATCGATTGATTGATAGGACCATCATCATTGCACTTCAGTGAGTATCCGTGTGTGCTCCGATATCTTTCTTACACAGGAAGATCTCAGCTGCAGGGCCCGAACTCTGTAGCACCAGCGAGGTCCCGATGTAATTTTGAAGATGGTGAAGATATTTTTGTAGGAATTTTATTTGTAAACTTTTCTAATGAATTTTGCCCAGGCCGCGGCTTTCCAGTCTGTTCTTCTTTATTTTGAAATACCAAATGTTCATTCACGTGCTAAAGTTGAACACGGTACCTACATTTCATCGTCCATCTCCGATAGGACTACAAACTCGATCTCACCTACATTGAGATCAGGTATCTCTGGAAAGTATCACGATGTCTCCACGAGGGAGCAAACCCGGTACCTTTACCACGAAGAGGCAACCACCGGTTTCGTTGCACCGGGTTTTACATGTACTGCTCGGTTCCCCTACACTGAAAGAATACGCCAGCTTCCGAGAATATTTCCTAAAGTATTAACTCCGTAGCTCGGTAACAGTCCTATGAATCTTCCCCAAAAAAATCAATTTAGGAACCAACCTTCTTCGGAACGAAAGGCAAACTAATTAACCACTCAACCACAAAGACCCAAACACGCAACTGAACTATACAAACACAAAGAATGAAAAGTGACATGAGTGGAGTTTAACAAAACAAACTTGGAGGAAAACAGATACCATAAATGAATAGAACAGAATAAATAAATAAAGTGTAATCGAGAACCACAATATCGACAATTGAAACAAATCGTTGACCGATTACAGATTTAGACCGGACTTATCAGTCATTCTCTACAGCTGTTGCCTTGTTTTCTCATCAATATGTTTGCATAGTGTAGTTTTGTTTATTGTTGTATGTTTTTCCTAGCGTTTCTTCATTGCTTCTGTTGTTCTCTGCGTCCTGTATACTGTGTACGATTTAGTCCTTGTATTGTTCATTGTTTCTGCTGTTCTCTGCGTCCTGTATACTGTGTACGATTTAGTCCTTGTATTGTTCATTGTTTCTGCTGTTCTCTGCGTCCTGTATACTGTGTATGATTTAGTCCTTGTATTGTTCATTGTTTCTGCTGTTCTCTGCGTCCTGTATACTGTGTACGATTTAGTCCTTGTATTGTTCATTGTTTCTGTTGTTCTCTGCGTCCTGTATACTGTGTACGATTTAGTCCTTGTATTGTTCATTGTTTCTGTTGTTCTCTGCGTCCTGTATACTGTGTACGATTTAGTCCTTGTATTGTTCATTGTTTCTGTTCTCTGCGTCCTGTATACTGTGTACGATTTAGTCCTTGTATTGTTCATTGTTTCTGCTGTTCTCTGCGTCCTGTATACTGTGTACGATTTAGTCCTTGTATTGTTCATTGTTTCTGCTGTTCTCTGCGTCCTGTATACTGTGTACGATTTAGTCCTTGTATTGTTCATTGTTTCTGCTGTTCTCTGCGTCCTGTATACTGTGTACGATTTAGTCCTTGTATTGTTCATTGCTTCTGTTGTTCTCTGCGTCCTGTATACTGTGTACGATTTAGTCCTTGTATTGTTCATTGTTTCTGCTGTTCTCTGCGTCCTGTATACTGTGTACGATTTAGTCCTTGTATTGTTCATTGTTTCTGTTCTCTGCGTCCTGTATACTGTGTACGATTTAGTCCTTGTATTGTTCATTGTTTCTGCTGTTCTCTGCGTCCTGTATACTGTGTACTGATTTAGTCCTTGTATTGTTCATTGTTTTCTGTTCTTCTGCGTCCTGTATACTGTGTACGATTTAGTCCTTGTATTGTTCATTGTTTCTGTTCTCTGCGTCCTGTATACTGTGTACGATTTAGTCCTTGTATTGTTCATTGTTTCTGCTGTTCTCTGCGTCCTGTATACTGTGTACGATTTAGTCCTTGTATTGTTCATTGTTTCTGCTGTTCTCTGCGTCCTGTATACTGTGTACGATTTAGTCCTTGTATTGTTCATTGTTTCTGCTGTTCTCTGCGTCCTGTATACTGTGTACGATTTAGTCCTTGTATTGTTCATTGTTTGCTGTTCTCTGCGTCCTGTATACTGTGTACGATTTAGTCCTTGTATTGTTCATTGTTTCTGTTCTCTGCGTCCTGTATACTGTGTACGATTTAGTCCTTGTATTGTTCATTGTTTCTGCTGTTCTCTGCGTCCTGTATACTGTGTACGATTTAGTCCTTGTATTGTTCATTGTTTCTGCTGTTCTCTGCGTCCTGTATACTGTGTACGATTTAGTCCTTGTATTGTTCATTGTTTTCTGTTCTCTGCGTCCTGTATACTGTGTACGATTTAGTCCTTGTATTGTTCATTGTTTCTGCTGTTCTCTGCGTCCTGTATACTGTGTACGATTTAGTCATTGTATTGTTCATTGCTTCTGCTGTTCTCTGCGTCCTGTATACTGTGTACGATTTAGTCCTTGTATTGTTCATTGTTTCTGCTGTTCTCTGCGTCCTGTATACTGTGTACGATTTAGTCCTTGTATTGTTCATTGTTTCTGTTCTCTGCGTCCTGTATACTGTGTACGATTTAGTCCTTGTATTGTTCATTGCTTCTGCTGTTCTCTGCTCCTGTATACTGTGTACGATTTAGTCCTTGTATTGTTCATTGTTTCTGTTGTTCTCTGCATCCTGTATACTGTGTACGATTTAGTCCTTGTATTGTTCATTGTTTCTGCTGTTCTCTGCGTCCTGTATACTGTGTACGATTTAGTCCTTGTATTGTTCATTGTTTCTGCTGTTCTCTGCATCCTGTATACTGTGTACGATTTAGTCCTTGTATTGTTCATTGTTTCTGCTGTTCTCTGCATCCTGTATACTGTGTACGATTTAGTCCTTGTATTGTTCATTGCTTCTGTTGTTCTCTGCATCCTGTATACTGTGTATGATTTAGTCCTTGTATTGTTCATTGTTTCTGTTCTCTGCGTCCTGTATACTGTGTATGATTTAGTCCTTGTATTGTTCATTGTTTCTGTTGTTCTCTGCGTCCTGTATACTGTGTACGATTTAGTCCTTGTATTGTTCATTGTTTCTGTTGTTCTCTGCGTCCTGTATACTGTGTATGATTTAGTCCTTGTATTGTTCATTGTTTCTGTTCTCTGCGTCCTGTATACTGTGTACGATTTAGTCCTTGTATTGTTCATTGTTTCTGTTCTCTGCGTCCTGTATACTGTGTACGATTTAGTCCTTGTATTGTTCATTGTTTCTGTTGTTCTCTGCATCCTGTATACTGTGTACGATTTAGTCCTTGTATTGTTCATTGTTTCTGTTGTTCTCTGCGTCCTGTATACTGTGTATGATTTAGTCCTTGTATTGTTCATTGTTTCTGTTGTTCTCTGCATCCTGTATACTGTGTACGATTTAGTCCTTGTATTGTTCATTGTTTCTGCTGTTCTCTGCATCCTGTATACTGTGTACGATTTAGTCCTTGTATTGTTCATTGTTTCTGCTGTTCTCTGCGTCCTGTATACTGTGTAAGATTTAGTCCTTGTATTGTTCATTGTTTCTGCTGTTCTCTCGTCCTGTATACTGTGTACGATTTAGTCCTTGTATTGTTCATTGTTTCTGCTGTTCTCTGCGTCCTGTATACTGTGTACGATTTAGTCCTTGTATTGTTCATTGTTTCTGTTGTTCTCTGCGTCCTGTATACTGTGTATGATTTAGTCCTTGTATTGTTCATTGTTTCTGTTGTTCTCTGCGTCCTGTATACTGTGTAAGATTTAGTCCTTGTATTGTTCATTGTTTCTGTTGTTCTCTGCGTCCTGTATACTGTGTACGATTTAGTCCTTGTATTGTTCATTGTTTCTGCTGTTCTCTGCGTCCTGTATACTGTGTACGATTTAGTCCTTGTATTGTTCATTGTTTCTGTTGTTCTCTGCGTCCTGTATACTGTGTACGATTTAGTCCTTGTATTGTTCATTGTTTCTGTTGTTCTCTGCGTCCTGTATACTGTGTACGATTTAGTCCTTGTATTGTTCATTGTTCTGCTTGTTCTCTGCGTCCTGTATACTGTGTACGATTTAGTCCTTGTATTGTTCATTGTTTCTGTTGTTCTCTGCGTCCTGTATACTGTGTACGATTTAGTCCTTGTATTGTTCATTGTTTCTGCTGTTCTCTGCGTCCTGTATACTGTGTACGATTTAGTCCTTGTATTGTTCATTGTTTCTGCTGTTCTCTGCGTCCTGTATACTGTGTACGATTTAGTCCTTGTATTGTTCATTGTTTCTGCTGTTCTCTGCGTCCTGTATACTGTGTATGATTTAGTCCTTGTATTGTTCATTGCTTCTGTTGTTCTCTGCGTCCTGTATACTGTGTACGATTTAGTCCTTGTTTGTTCATTGTTCTGTTGTTCTCTCGTCCTGATACGTGTACATTTGTCCTTGTTTGTTATGCTCTGTCTATGTCCTGTATACTGTATGATTGTCCTTGTTTTGTTCATTGTTTCTGCTGTTCTTTCTTTGAGTCCTGTGCTCTGTGTTATATTTAGTGTGTCACCCGTGTGGAGTCTGGGCCCACTAGGGAAGCAAAGAATAGTACTATACCACTGCGACCTACAAAGCATGTCGTAAGAGGTGACTGATGTAGTACATAGGGAAGGCACTATAGTAAATAAAAAGCATCGCAGAAATCGGGTGTGTGGACTACTTGTAGGCGCATAACTGACACAATGTACAATCGTTCTTAAGCTCAGATCACATACAAATCACATAGAGTGGTTGAACAAGTGGTCAATATAAAGCGTTCGAGGAAAAAGATGATCTAGTGCGTGCATTGTTCTTTGTTTCTCTTGTTATTTTCCATGTGAAGTTTTATCGGAGATGGACGATAAAACGTAGGTCCCATGTTCACGTTGAATACATGAACACAAGAACCCTTGGCAGGTCAAAATCAAAAAGAGCATGCAACAAAGCCGCCGCACGCCCGTCTGCCCAGCGTATTTGTAGCTCGTTCGACTGCGGGTGACTAGTCCTCTGTGTGTGCGGGTTCAATTCCGCGGACTGGCAGAAAAGCCACAGATTCGCCAGATTCACGGTGTTCGTGGCACTGAACCGAAGGGTTACGATGTCCATGGCACCGAACCGAAGAGCTGAAAGCTCAAGTGCTTCTGGATCAGGAAAAAAAAAAAAAAAGCCGCCGCATGGGCAGATTCACTGAAAATATTTGTATGAAATTCTTCCAAAATATGGTCACCATCTTCTAAGTTAAATCGGAGATCCTCGCCGGTTGTGACAGAGTGGTCACAGGGAAAATACAATATTCTACCAAAGCGCACTAGAACCCACGGCTTGTGAAAGACAGTGATAAAATGACGTAATGTGTGGTAACTAGGTTAGAGACTTAGCTAGCGACAGACATGGAATGAGGACGGATAGTTAGATGCGATATAGCTTGGGAAATGTACAGATTTTAGGTTGTTTGGCCCAAACCAGGAATAGAGACTAAGGATGGACATATAGAGACCGTTACAGAGAGCTAGGATGGACCATTAGAGAGACCAGACCTGATGAATTCAGTGATATGTACAGGGAGAGATAGCGACCGACTGAGTAACTTCGACCGTTAGACATATTTAGGCAGTTTGAGCCCAAACAGTTAGGGATAGAGACGGACAGAGATAGGATAGAGACGGACAGAGATAGGATAGAGACGGACAGAATGGATAGAGACGAACAGAGATAGGATAGAGACGGACAGAGATAGGATAGAGACGGACAGAGATAGGATAGAGACGGACAGAGATAGGATAGACAGTTAGAGGAAAATTGCTAAGGTATCGTGAGGTAAAATAGAGGAAAATTGGTAAGGTGTGAGGTAAAATAGGTGTACTATTGCCAGTATAATTATTTAAGTACCTTTAGAACTGATTAGATGAACAAGGAAAGTGAGATATATGAAAAATTGTAAGACAGAGACTCTTTGAGTTTCTTTTCTTTTTTGTAGATCTGGAAGGAAAGTTAAAGACAGACTTGTTTGTGTTCAATCTGATAGTTATGAGATTTCTACTTGATAAATTAATAAGGTGTTCTTTGATGTTTGAAATTCTTAGATTTGAGAAAAAATTATCAGAAGATTAAATACGGATAACCTAATGTTTGGTTTTCGTAATAAATGTATTCAATTTATGTTGGATAAATTAATATATTGTTTATTTGATGTTTACATTTCATATATTTGTTGTGTCGTACATCCAAATGAGAGAGAGAGAGAGAATCAAATCAGGAAGAGGGCCTGAGATTTATGACTAAATGTTTAGAACTATCCTTTTACAAACTGGTGCTGTGACGAAAGAACACCCCTTCTACTGTCCTTCTGTGTAAGAAAGATCACGAAACCCACATAGTTACTCACCGAAGTGCAATGATAATGTCCCTATTAAGTCATCAATCGATCAATAATATCGGACGGTCAGAGCGATAACGAGGAAGCCAACAGGCTAGCAAAAGAAGGTGGGCGACTACCGCAGACTGATCACGAGATCAGCTACGAGGAGGCCAGAACAACCATCGGTTGGTAGTACACGAGATCAGCTACGAGGAGGCCAGAACAACCATCGGTTGGTAGTACAATTAAAAAATGGTTGAAGCACAACAACAGTGATGGGTACTATGGTCTGCCCCGTAGTGAACAAATTGTCATATTCCGCCTCCGTACCAGACATAACAGACTCCGGGCCCACATGTTTCACAAATTGTAAATGGGCACATACTGTAAAACTGCCAGCGGTTAGCAACCCTGCGGAAAAAAACTTGGCCCGATAACACAGAGCTTCTCGAGAAGCTGTACGGAGGGCTAAAAGCAATGGTAAAATTGATGATAAAATTGTGTTTATCAGTCTAGGCATGAAGCGAGAGAGAGAGAGAGAGAGAGAGATATCGGACGGTAGATTATTTTTAAGAAAAACAGGTACCAACATTTTCAACTTTTCTCACCTGTACTCTTGACTCAGGTAAATTGATTTTCAGTGCCACCTCCTCCCGCATAAAAATATCTGGATAACGAGTCTTGCAGAAAAGGTTTTCAAGAATATCCAACTGTGACCTGGTGAATGTTGTTCTCTCTCGTCTTTGCTTTCTGGGGTTAGCTGAAATCATCAAAGTAATATATGAAATAATGTATGAAATAATGTATGAAATAATGTATGAAATAATATATGAAATAATATATGAAATAATATATGAAATAATGTATGAAATATAATATGAAATAATGTATGAAATAATATATGAAATAATGTATGAAATAATATATGAAATAATGTATGAAATAATATATGAAATAATGTATGAAATATAATATGAAATAATGAATGATATTATGTTAAAGACGGAGATCAAAGAGAAGATATGGAAGTCAAAGGAGATCAAAAACAAACACAAAGCTGAGAATTTTTCAATTAAATGTGAAGTTAGTGCTGTTCTATGGCTCGGGTGAAGTTAGTGCTGTTCTATGGCTCGGGTGAAGTTAGTGCTATTCTATGGCTCGGGTGAAGTTAGTGCTGTTCTATGGCTCGGGTGAAGTTAGTGCTGTTCTATGGCTCGGGTGAAGTTAGTGCTATTCTATGGCTCGGGTGAAGTTAGTGCTGTTCTATGGCTCGGGTGAAGTTAGTGCTGTTCTATGGCTCGGGTGAAGTTAGTGCTGTTCTATGGCTCGGGTGAAGTTAGTGCTGTTCTATGGCTCGGGTGAAGTTAGTGCTGTTCTATGGCTCGGGTGAAGTTAGTGCTGTTCTATGGCTCGGGTGAAGTTAGTGCTGTTCTATGGCTCGGGTGAAGTTAGTGCTGTTCTATGGCTCGGGTGAAGTTAGTGCTGTTCTATGGCTCGGGTGAAGTTAGTGCTGTTCTATGGCTCGGGTGAAGTTAGTGCTGTTCTATGGCTCGGGTGAAGTTAGTGCTGTTCTATGGCTCGGGTGAAGTTAGTGCTATTCTATGGCTCGGGTGAAGTCAGTGTTGTTCTATGGCTCGGGTGAAGTCAGTGTTGTTCTATGGCTCGGGTGAAGTCAGTGTTGTTCTATGGCTCGGGTGAAGTCAGTGCTGTTCTATAGCTCGGGTGAAGTCAGTGTTGTTCTATGGCTCGGGTGAAGTCAGTGTTGTTCTATGGCTCGGGTGAAGTCAGTGTTGTTCTATGTAATAGCCGTCCATCGCAAGCGATGATGACAACAATCTCAGACGTGTACTGTTGCACCTCTCTGGTGTGTGCGGAGGTGACTGTAGAGTCCAATCCTAGAACAGAATCCCCGACCACAGGTGGGGCATACATGATCAAGGTTAGACATGTGCGTGTTGTGTGCTCTGTCTTTTCACGCTGCTCGTTTTCTTTGTGACTCAACAATACGATGATTCTCAGCTATTCGGGTTCCTCTTTTGTTGTTACAGCGCCACATTTGGCGATCTTGCGCAAGGATTCCCAGCACGTATTGTCTATATCGAAGCATTTCAGAGACACTTTAAGAGTGTCTTTAAAGCGTTTTCTGTCCACCAGCTAAACGTCTGCCCCCTTCAAGCTCGCCATACATCAACTGTTTTGGGATGCGTTTATCAGGCATTCGAGCAACGTGACCGTCCCATCTCAGTTGGGCCTTCTGCAACAGGGTGTTGACCCTTGGGATCTTTGCTCTTGTGAGGACTTCGCTGTCTGGAATTTTGTCCTGCCAGTTTATTTTTAGTATTCTGCGTAGACAGCTTGTGTGGAAATGGTTTAATTTTCTTGCGTGTCTGCTATACACTGTCCATGTCTCGCTTGCGTACAGCAGCGTGGTTAGCACTATGGCCTGGTAAACTTTCAGCTTTGTGACTATGCTTATCCCTTCCGTTCCCACACAATGACACGTAACCTTCCGAACGCAGCACTGGCTTTGGATATCCTATTGTGGACCTCAGAATCTATGTTTGCCGATCTGGATAGGAGGCTGCCAAGATAAGCAAAGTTGTCCGTTGACTGGAGACGCTGGTGTTTAATGTTGATGACTGGATCGTAATACTGTTCTCTAGGGGCGGGCTGGAACATGACCTCTGTTTTTGGTGTTAATGGTGAGGCCAAACCTATCACAGGCCATTGAGAACTTGTCCATGTAAGTCTGCATTTCTTCCTCAGAGTTGGTAGCGAGGGCACAGTCATCAGCAAACAACAGGTTTGAGATAGTTGATTCTTTTACCTTGGTGGAGGATTTTAACCTCCGAAGATTGAATAGGTTACCGTCTGTCCTGTATCTAATCTTTACCCATGTTGTCGCCTTCCCAAAGTGTTGTTCTATAGCTCGAGGTGAAGTCAGTGTTGTTCTATAGCTCGGTGAAGTCAGTGTTGTTCTATAGCTCGGTGAAGTCAGTGTTGTTCTATAGCTCGGTGAAGTCAGTGTTGTTCTATGGCTCAGGTGAAGTCAGTGTTGTTCTATGGCTCAGGTGAAGTCAGTGTTGTTCTATAGCTCAGGTGAAGTCAGTGTTGTTCTTAGCTCGGTGAAGTCAGTGTTGTTCTAAGCTCGGTGAAGTCAGTGTTGTTCTATTTAAAGGGTTTAAGCCGAAGGATTGATGCACCGGTTACCCATATGGCTCGGTCCCTCTCCGCAGAAATGGCAGCCACCTGCCGAGAGTATTGCACAAAGCACGAACTCCGTAGCTCCGGCACAATCCTAGGGGTCTCTGGAAAAAACTGCACTCGTGAACAGAAGGACGAGGTCCGGATTCGAACCCACGACCTTGACTCGCATAGCAAAGGGCTTAACCACTCAGCCCAGAGACTCCGTGTTATCGGCCACTTGTTAACCACTCTTTGTGTTTTGTATGTGATCCGAGCATAAGAGCGATTGTACGCTGTGTCAGTTAAGCGCCTACAAGTAGACCAGCACATCCGATTTCGCGACGCTTTATTTACTAGATTAGCTTCCCTATACCAATACCTCAGTCGCCTCTTACGACATGCATTGTAGGTCGCAGTGGTACTCTTACGACATGCATTGTAGGTCGCAGTGGTACTCTTACGACATGCATTGTAGGTCGCAGTGGTACTCTTACGACATGCCTTGTAGGTCGCAGTGGTACTCTTACGACATGCCTTGTAGGTCGCAGTGGTACTCTTACGACATGCCTTGTAGGTCGCAGGTACTTTACGACATGCATTGTAGGTCGCAGTGGTACTCTTACGACATGCATTGTTGGTCGCAGTGGTACTCTTACGACATGCATTGTTGGTCGCAGTGGTACTCTTACGACATGCATTTTTGGTCGCAGTGGTACTCTTACGACATGCATTGTTGGTCGCAGTGGTACTCTTACGACATGCATTGTTGGTCGCAGTGGTACTCTTACGACATGCATTGTAGGTCGCAGTGGTACTCTTACGACATGCATTGTTGGTCGCAGTGGTACTCTTACGACATGCATTGTTGGTCGCAGTGGTACTCTTACGACATGCATTGTAGGTCGCAGTGGTACTCTTACGACATGCATTGTAGGTCGCAGTGGTACTCTTACGACATCCCATTGTAGGTCGCAGTGGTACTCTTACGACATGCATTGTAGGTCGCAGTGGTACTCTTACGACATGCCTTGTAGGTCGCAGTGGTACTCTTACGACATGCCTTGTAGGTCGCAGTGGTACTCTTACGACATGCATTGTAGGTCGCAGTGGTACTCTTACGACATGCATTGTTGGTCGCAGTGGTACTCTTACGACATGCATTGTAGGTCGCAGTGGTACTCTTACGACATGCATTGTAGGTCGCAGTGGTACTCTTACGACATGCATTGTTGGTCGCAGTGGTACTCTTACGACATGCATTGTTGGTCGCAGTGGTACTCTTACGACATGCATTGTAGGTCGCAGTGGTACTCTTACGACATGCATTGTAGGTCGCAGTGGTACTCTTACGACATGCATTGTAGGTCGCAGTGGTACTCTTACGACATGCATTGTAGGTCGCAGTGGTACTCTTACGACATGCATTGTAGGTCGCAGTGGTACTCTTACGACATGCATTGTTGGTCGCAGTGGTACTCTTACGACATGCATTGTAGGTCGCAGTGGTACTCTTACGACATGCATTGTAGGTCGCAGTGGTACTCTTACGACATGCATTGTAGGTCGCAGTGGTACTCTTACGACATGCATTGTTGGTCGCAGTGGTACTCTTACGACATGCATTGTTGGTCGCAGTGGTACTCTTACGACATGCATTGTAGGTCGCAGTGGTACTCTTACGACATGCATTGTTGGTCGCAGTGGTACTCTTACGACATGCATTGTAGGTCGCAGTGGTACTCTTACGACATGCATTGTTGGTCGCAGTGGTACTCTTACGACATGCATTGTTGGTCGCAGTGGTACTCTTACGACATGCATTGTAGGTCGCAGTGGTACTCTTACGACATGCATTGTAGGTCGCAGTGGTACTCTTACGACATGCATTGTAGGTCGCAGTGGTACTCTTACGACATGCATTGTTGGTCGCAGTGGTACTCTTACGACATGCATTGTAGGTCGCAGTGGTACTCTTACGACATGCATTGTAGGTCGCAGTGGTACTCTTACGACATGCATTGTAGGTCGCAGTGGTACTCTTACGACATGCATTGTAGGTCGCAGTGGTACTCTTACGACATGCATTGTTGGTCGCAGTGGTACTCTTACGACATGCATTGTTGGTCGCAGTGGTACTCTTACGACATGCATTGTAGGTCGCAGTGGTACTCTTACGACATGCATTGTAGGTCGCAGTGGTACTCTTACGACATGCATTGTTGGTCGCAGTGGTACTCTTACGACATGCATTGTTGGTCGCAGTGGTACTCTTACGACATGCATTGTAGGTCGCAGTGGTACTCTTACGACGCATGTCGCAGTGGTACTCTTAGACATGCATTGTGGTCCAGTGGTACTCTTACGACATGCATTGTTGGTCGCAGTGGTACTCTTACGACATGCATTGTAGGTCGCAGTGGTACTCTTACGACATGCATTGTTGGTCGCAGTGGTACTCTTACGACATGCATTGTTGGTCGCAGTGGTACTCTTACGACATGCATTGTGGTCGCAGTCGGATATTCATTCACGACATGCATTGTAGGTCGCAGTGGTACTCTTACGACATGCATTGTTGGTCGCAGTGGTACTCTTACGACATGCATTGTTGGTCGCAGTGGTACTCTTACGACATGCATTGTAGGTCGCAGTGGTACTCTTACGGCATGCATTGTAGGTCGCAGTGGTACTCTTACGACATGCATTGTTGGTCACAGTGGTACTCTTACGACATGCATTGTTGGTCGCAGTGGTACTCTTACGACATGCATTGTAGGTCGCAGTGGTACTCTTACGGCATGCATTGTAGGTCGCAGTGGTACTCTTACGACATGCATTGTTGGTCGCAGTGGTACTCTTACGACATGCATTGTAGGTCGCAGTGGTACTCTTACGACATGCATTGTTGGTCGCAGTGGTACTCTTACGACATGCATTGTAGGTCGCAGTGGTACTCTTACGACATGCATTGTAGGTCGCAGTGGTACTCTTACGACATGCATTGTTGGTCGCAGTGGTACTCTTACGGCATGCATTGTAGGTCGCAGTGGTACTCTTACGACATGCATTGTAGGTCGCAGTGGTACTCTTACGACATGCATTGTAGGTCGCAGTGGTACTCTTACGACATGCATTGTAGGTCGCAGTGGTACTCTTACGACATGCATTGTAGGTCGCAGTGGTACTCTTACGACATGCATTGTAGGTCGCAGTGGTACTCTTACGACATGCCTTGTAGGTCGCAGTGGTACTCTTACGACATGCATTGTAGGTCGCAGTGGTACTCTTACGACATGCATTGTAGGTCGCAGTGGTACTCTTACGACATGCATTGTAGGTCGCAGTGGTACTATTCTTTGATCCCCTTGAGAGCCCTGGCAAAACACGGGTGATTTATTAAACCACTCTTTGTGATCTGAGCCTAAAAGCGAGTGTACGCTGTGGGAGTTACGCGCCTATAGGTACATCCGATTTATGCGACTATTTTTATTTACTAGGATAGCTGCATAGTTTCCCCGTGTAGGCCTCGACAAGACACATCCGGTTCTTCCATCAAACTCTTTCATCTCCTAATCAAAATCTTAGCAATTCGTTAGTTTGAAAAGAATAAGATTTTTTTTGGGATTAATTTTTAAAAAAAAGCTGGAATTGACTTGATCAGAAAGGGTCTCAGAGAAAGTAGTCCACGAAGTATCGATTGTTTAAAAAAAAATACAGGTGACATCAGAAATATGAAAGCAAACATCAAATCGTTCCAACTATAGATAACAAAGAAATGGCAGGGACGAAGAAGCGTTTCATCCTCGGGCGACGAAAAATTCTATATTTGACAATTATGAGCAGAAGTTGCCACAGAAAGTGAATAATTTTCTCACTTGGAACCACTTGAATTCCAAGCTAATAAATCCTGTTACGGCTGCTGGACACAAGACAGGCATGTACGGAAGAGAGATGAGTTAGCCAGCAGTTACGTGTCCTGGTAGAGCAAACATGATTAGCGAAAGTTCTGTTGTCCCAGGGAGAGGTAAACATCGTCCTGCGTTTGAAAGTCAACGTGGAAGGGCTTTTGTCTTGGATGTCATACGAATAGAGGATTCTCCTCTGCAGTGGCGGGTATATGTGCGCGTAGGAGAAGTAGGAGGGGTAAGACAATGTTAATATCAGAAGCGGAGCAAAGAAATGTTTTTGTTTCATTGGCGTGTACATTTGAGGAGAAATCGATAAGACATTTTTTAAAATATTTTTTTTTTAAATATGAAAAATATGAGTCGTCTTTGAGACAAATATGAAATGACTCACTTCTTATTTCTAGATCCAAGTATGCGGGAGGTTTGCGGACAAGTTTGCTATCTCACTTGGGAAACTTTTTTCGGAAGAATTTCATTGAGATATAATTGTTGTTGAAATGCAAGAAAAAAATGATATAAATCAAATTCTTCCGCTTCTTCGCCTGTTCTTCTGTCGGGATTAGCTTCCTCTTCTTCGCATGTTCTTCTGACGGGATTAGCTTCCTCTTCTTCGCATGTTCTTCTGACGGGATTAGCTTCCTCTTCTTCGCCTGTTCTTCTGTTGGGATTAGCTTCCTCTTCTTCGCATGTTCTTCTGACGGGATTAGCTTCCTCTTCTTCGCATGTTCTTCTGCCGGGATTAGCAGGATAGTCAGACAACGATACACCTTTGTCGCTTTTTTAGCGTGGCTGTGGTATCTACATCTTCGGTCCGACACATCCATCTTTCGGTCCGACAATCCAATTTCGGTCTGACACTTTCAAATTTCGGTCAATACACCCAATTTCGGTCCGGCACTTTCAACTTTCGGTTCGACACATTCATCTTTCGGTCCGACACATCCGACTTTCGGTCCGGCACATCCGACTTTCGGTCCGACACATCCGACTTTCGGTCCGACACATCCGACTTTCGGTCCGACACATCTAACTTTCGGTCCGGAACATTCATCTTTCGGTCCGACACCTCCAACTTTCGGTCCGACACATCCGACTTTTGGTCCGACACATCCATCTTTCGGTCCGACACATCCAATTTTCGGTCTGACACTTTCAAATTTCGGTCCAATACATCCAATTTTCGGTCCGGCACTTTCAACTTTCGGTTCGACACATTCATCTTTCGGTCCGACACATCCGACTTTCGGTCAGCATCCGACTTTCGGTCCGGCACATCCGACTTTCGGTCCGACACATCCGACTTTCGGTCCGACACATCTAACTTTCGGTCCGACACATTCATCTTTCGGTCCGACACCTCCAACTTTCGGTCCGACACATCCGACTTTGGTCCGACACATCCAACTTTCGGTCCGACGCATCCAACTTTCAGTCCGACACATCCAATTTTGGTCCGACACTTTCAACTTTCGGTCCGAAACATCCGACTTTCGGTCCGACACATCCAACTTTCGGTCCGACACATCCAACTTTCGGTCCGACACATCCAACTTTCGGTCCAACACATCCAACATTCGGTCCAACACATCCGACTGTCGGTCCGACACATCCAACTTTCGGTCCGACACGTCCGACTTTCGGTCCGACACATCCGATTTTCGGCCCGACACATCCAACTTTAGCATAGCTATTTTGGGGTAGTTATCCGTGTTTCTGTGCTATTACCAAATTGTGTCGATTCCGGGATTCGAGTCTCCAAATATTGTCGGTGGCATACAGCGCGTGGTTGGAGAACATGCTTCCTATCTCTTACTTTGAGGATATAAATTACAAGTACCGCAGAAGTCGGAGTAAGGCTCGTCTGAATAGCGGCAGACACTGATGATAATGAAAAGCAAGTCTTCATACAAAAATTACTCAGTGATGTCATAATAGACGCACTGACTTCGCTTGAATTCCCATAGGTTAACAAAAGACAGACAAAAAAGCGGAAACAAAAATGAATCAATAGAAATCATCATTTCGTAATCCAAATCTTCATCAGGTCGTGCCTTCTGGGTGGCATCACAAAAGTAAACAAAGACTGACAACGAGAGAGAATAAGTTCGATTCTCTATCAGTTCTCAAACACGCGCCACATTGTTTTAACCGCACAGAAGCGAACCACGGTTACTATGGAAATATGCGCGAGATGGCTTCAGGTTCGCAAACACATTTGTAGTTTAGTAAAAATGATTTTGTTTGTCCGAAAGAATACAAACGAGGATATAATGAGTGATGAATTGAAGATGTCTGACGATGGTGGCAGATAACTAAAGATGACATGCGCAGTGATAACAAAATTAATCAATTCTGATGACCTTTAGTCTAATTATTGAGGTCATTTTCACATATTGAAATTTGATTAATAACCAGATTTAGTCGTTGACCGACATTTTGAAAAGTTTTAATATCAAGTTGTTGTTTGCTTTTTGTTTTTGGTGGGAGAAGGGGAGGGGTTCATTCTTATCAAGCAAGTCATATAAATCTTTGTGGAATTAAACCCACAACCCGTGTAAGAAAGAGATCGGAGCACACATGGTTACTCACCGAAGCGCAATCATGATTGTATAATTAATCATTCCTTGACAATCAAAGACTTCTACTAGGCAGACATATTTCGTAACTTTTCTCCCACTGAAACTCACATAGGGAACAATGGGCGTATATACAATAAGGTATGAGGGGGCAAGTGCCACCCCTGCATTTTGATAGCACAGTCCTATACGAATCTGGTTTCCTCAATTTCCGCGTATTAAGTTACCTTCCTCTTCAAACTCTCCCTATCAACCATTTGTTAACTAATCTGTGTGATTTGTATGTGATCTGAGCGTAAGAGCGAGTGTACGTTGTGCCAGTTATGCGCCTACAAATAGGCCAGCACATCCGAATTTCTGCGATGTTTTTATTTACTAGGGTAGATCCCTAGGATCTACACCAGTCACCTCTTACGACATGCCTTGTAGGTCGCAGTGATACTATTCGTTGCTTCCCTTGCGGGCCCTGGCCTCACACGGACATACTACCACCTAAATTTTCATAAACTAATTGTGCCCCCTCCTGTAAAAATGTATGTGGACGCCTATGTGTAAGATATAGCATACCGCATATTTTGTTGGAGATTGTGTCTTGTATTGCAATTTACAATCACATCCACGCACATCAAATAGTGCAACAACACACGTCTGAGGACGTTGTCATGATCGCTTGCGATGGACGACTATTATTACATAAGAGGGATAAGTTTTAAAAAAATAACGCTGGCAAAATTGTGCGCTTCTCCGTAGCTCCCTCTCTAAGATGCATTATTGCAAATTTGTTAATCATGCGCCTGCATGAAGTCTTTCAAGGAAAACTTGACTTCCATTTTTAATACAATAACATTGTTATCAACAAACGCAAACTCGATCTTGCTCCTTCCCGATTTAAATGAACAGCACTAACCCCTGCTAGGTCTTTCACAATTTCTTTTCTTAGCACTCTCTCATTTCTCAATTTTCTCCTGCCATTATTTTCTAGTCATCGTCAAGTCACCCCCCGTTCGTCTTTTCCCGTTGGAGTGCCTGGATTCTAAGTGGCAACCTCATCAAAATGCAATTTGCCCATTGAAACGAGCGGACAGAAAAGAAGGAGCGAATCGTGACAGTATGAATAGGCAAAGAAACGGAGACGACATTCCGTCAAGGCAGTTCTGCTCCGAGGAACGAGCGAGGGTAAAAATTCTGAAAAGAGCGAGATCAAAATAAAAACTAGAAGAAGAGAATAAACGACGCCGCTCTAACGACTCCTTGCAGACAAAATGTATTCTCAGATCTCATAGAGTTGTTAGGATTGCTGTTATTTGAAATCAAGCTACTCGATTTACAAACAGGGCAATAAAGAGTCAAAGTGTTAGCGAAGTGCGAAGTAGGAATACGTCTATTTAGTCCCAGATGGCACCTTCAGTGTTGAGAGGTGCAACGCTCTAATACCATATTTGTTTTAATTGTGCGCTGGCATTGTGCGCTGGCATTGTGCACTGGCATTGTATGGTTTGTTTAGAAACAGACTGATATCTTACATATTAGCGGGTAAGGTTATACAACATAAGGTCAATTAGCGGTTCTCAAAATTAGGAAGTCGTGGACTTTTATTTGACTTACTCCTTTCCGACCATGCCCCCTCCTACACCACATCATAAAACGGTATTATTTGGGGTAACGATAGTTTTATCTCTCCGTTCCTCGTGGAGTGTTTTCTTTATGACTTAATGAGGTAGTTCAGCATAATTCAGTTCCATCAGAAGAATCATACTTCATATCTGTTACTGTTTTACTCTGTGTGTTTCTAATTCTTTCTATTTCATTCTGTCTATTTATATCATATTTCTGTCTTTCCATTTGTATCTGTCTCTCTCAGTATGTCTTTCTTGGTCTGTCTCTCTTGGTCTGTCTCTCTTGGTCTGTCTCCATTGGTCGGTCTCTGTCTCTCTTGGTCTGTCTCTAGCGGTACTATCTTTATGGGTCTGCCTTTCTCGGTCTGTCTCTCTTTGTCTGTGTCTCTTGGTCTGCCTCTCTCGATCTGTTTCTCTTGGTCTGCCTCTCTCGGTCTGTCTCTCTTCTTGGTCTGTGTCTCTTGGTCTGCCTCTTACGGTACTATCTCTCGGTCTGCCTCTCTGGGTTTATCTCGATGTCTGTTTCTCTGGGTCTATATTGGTGTACTATCTCTCTCGGTCTGTCTATCTTGATGTACTATCTCTCTCGGTCTGTCTCTCTGGGTCTATCTTGGTGTACTATCTCTCTCGGTCTGTCTGGGTCTACCTTGGTGTACTAAATATCTCGGTAGGTCTCTTTGTTATATTTAAAAGGCTTATTATAGAAAAAAATGTTTTTACAAATAGTAAAATACTTACAAAACATGTCATTCTGGTATGCCATAGATGGATGAAGCAGGTCCACATTAGGGGCACTCAGCGACAGTCCACTCACGCTGTACGGACTAGGCTTTGGCGAATGGCTATGTGAGAGGGCGTGGTTATGACCATGAACATGGGCGTGGCTGTGAGAAGATGGTGGGTATGCCATACTGGCCATGCTGCGAGAATCGTGAGTAGAGGCGGATAAAGAATCAATGTCGGTCAGTTGAGCGTGGCCTCCGTGAACGCCCACTGGAACTTGGGTTAGACTAGTAAGTTGAGAAATCGAATTGACCTGAAAATCAATCGGAACATGTTAGTTTTATAACTGAAAAAGTCACTTCAGAATGAATAAAAACAGCAACAACAAAATAATTTCGTCTATTTTTCGCTATTTTGTTCGCTTCCTATTCCACTTCTTCGAACGTACCATATGAACCACTTATTAAACCGCTCTTTGTGATTTGTATGTTATCCGAGCCTAAGAGCGATTGTACATTGTGCCAGTTATGCGCCTACAAGTAGGTCAGCACGTCCGATTTCTGCGATGCTTTTTATTTACTAGGGTAGCTTTCCTAGGTCCTACATCAGTCGCCTCTTACGACATGCCTTGTGGGTCGTATTGTTACTATTCTTTGCTCTTCTTGTAGGCCTCAGCAACATACGGGCGGTTAGTCCGATATGAATTCATGCGTAGTCATTGCCATGGGTTCGACTGATTCTAACGGGAAGGCTTGCTTTTCCTTATCATCAATGTCCGTCGCCATTCAGGCGAGTCTTAATCTCGACTTTAGAGGTATTTGTAATTTAAATCAATAAGTAAAGGATCAGGTTCTACTATAGTTAAACATCGTATCGTATGTACATCAAAATATTGCATTCATCTATCTCTCCATTTATCTATCTCTCCATTTATCTATCCATCTATCTATCCATTTATCTCTCAATTTATCTCTCCATCTATCTCTCCATTTATCTATCCATCTATCTATCCATCTATCTATCCATCTATCCATTTATCTATCCATCTATCTATCCATCTATCTATCCATCTATCTATCCATTTATCTACCCATCTATCTACCCATCTATCTATCTATCCATCTATCTATCCATCTATCTATCCATCTATCTATCCATCTATCTATCCATCTATCTATCCATCCATCCATCTATCTATCCATCTATCTATCCATCTATCTATCCATCTATCTATCCATCTATGTATCCATTTATCTCTCCATCTATGTATCCATCTATCTATCCATTTATCTCTCCATCTATCTATCTATCTCTCCATCTATCTATGTCTCCACAAATCTATTTCAATATGTATATTTGTCAAAAATTATTAGAAGTGAAAGATAAATGCGAATAACAAAATCTATATCTCAATGTGGTACAAACAAAAATAATAACAACAGATAAAACGAACATGACAAAGATATTTTTATCAACGGAGAGAAAGTAGAAAATGTGAACAGTTTTGAATATCTTGGTTCACTGCTAACAACAGATGGAAATGTGAACAGTTTTGAATATCTTGGTTCACTGCTAACAACAGATGGAAATGTGAACAGTTTTGAATATCTTGGTTCACTGCTAACAACAGATGGAAATGTGAACAGTTTTGAATATCTTGGTTCACTGCTAACAACAGATGGAAATGTGAACAGTTTTGAATATCTTGGTTCACTGCTAACAACAGATGGAAATGTGAACAGTTTTGAATATCTTGGTTCACTGCTAACAACAGATGGAAATGTGAACAGTTTTGAATATCTTGGTTCACTGCTAACAACAGATGGAAATGTGAACAGTTTTGAATATCTTGGTTCACTGCTAACAACAGATGGAAATGTGAACAGTTTTGAATATCTTGGTTCACTGCTAACAACAGATGGAAATGAGATGAAGGAAATTAAAAGAAGAACGGGGTCAAAGGCTCATGAGGTCATGGTGGTAACATGAGCCAGGGTTAGCGAGAGGGCGCGCTAACCAAGACCCTGCCCCCAACCTCCACGCGGTGACCCTGGAAACAGACTATGGTTCCGGTCTGGCTAAGAGGGCAGGGATCGGGGAGAGAAAACTACTGGTAGTGGTAGCAGTGCAATTACGGAAACACGATAAAGATACATACAAACAAAATGCACTAATCTCCTGACCGATGTCCAACAAGATATTGTCCAAGTCCCTGAACGCAAAGAAACAGCAACGAAACGTCTCAGACATGGATGAGAGGTGCATCCAGTGACCAAACGTATGCCCACGTAGGGCGAAGCTCGAAGCCCTGAGGAGAGGGCAAACATTGCCAGCCCGTCGGCAAGAATAAATAAGACAGGACCGTAACGAATAAAAGTCTACCCTCGTGTTGGTGCGAGAGAAGATTGCAGCTGACCTAGCATTGGTAGCCTGGTGCAGACACATGTACTGGGCAAGGTTTGCCGAGCGCAAAAGAACAAGTTGCGTTTAGTGCATAACGAAACTACCCGCCCTGGGAAAACCGTGCAAGGTACTGTGCGACTAAAATTAACATCCCCGGAAGAACTGAGGTTGGTGATTCCTAACGGGACTGCCAGCCATGGGGCAACCGGGCAATGTTCGATTGCAGTCGTAACTAACATCCCGGAATAACTGGGGCGGGTGATGGCGGCGAGCGCAAAATCCTCAGTTACGCTGATAGCGCCGACTGAAACGACCCTCTACATTGTTTGTACTCGGCCCCAAGCCAGTGCTTTCGACGTTAATTGCAAATTGCCACGTACCAATACGCGTCTAGAAGAGGCTGAGAATGTTCCTTCTCCGGATCAGACTCAAAATGTACGGTAAAGCAAGGCCGACAATGTACGGATCAAACAGGAAGTTCGGGTCTGAACATTGGCGAAGGCCGATACTTTACACGGTGTCTTATACGAGTAAGAAGCCGTACGAGGATAAGCTTACAAGCCCCGAGAAATATTTCTCAGTCAGAACGGGCATGAACAGCGTAACTCACTGTCCCGGCGTAGATCACAAGCCCAAAAATACGGCAAAGCTGATCGTACCCTAGGAAAGCTCACCCTAGTAAATCAAAAGCTGGCTGAAAACGAACACCCCACCGAAGGATAAGCAACTGGGCCCCAATAGGTGCTGAAGGCTGGTGCACGTACATTACGTTCGGACGTTTGGCTGTTTATATATCACAATGAGAATGATTAAAACAGGCCTAGAACGATCGAAGAAGAAGAAGAAGAAGAAAAGAAGAACAAACATGGCTTTACAAAAATTAAACAACTCAAAACATATAGAAAAACAAAGATCAGAATACTAAGAGCATGCATATTCCCAGTGACAACGTATGAGTGTGAAGCATGGACATTTAATAAGGCAATGGAAAAACATATAAGGGCTTTTGAATATAAGTGTTACAGAAGAGTCCTTCGTATATCTTGGACAGAGAAGAGAACAAATAGATCTATCCAGAAAGAACTCAAAATCAAAGAGAACTGGCTGATGATACAAATAAGGAAGAGAAAATTGAGATATTTTGGACATATAAAAAGACATGAAGTGCTGGAGAAGACCATCATGGAAGGAGGCATACCGGCAAAGAAAAGAAGAGGAAGACCACGGAAAAGATGGATTCAGGATATAACTGATGGTTTGAACATGACGACTGCAGAGGTGGGACATCTGGCCTATGAGAGAGAGAAATTGCGAAGGACTGTTGGGGTGGCAAAGTTCTGCTCAGGACAAGCTATTTGATAATGATGTTTGTCAATGAACCTTGTAAAAAATGTGTGTGTGTGTGTGTTCGTTAATGAGAATGTGCATGATAAATATGTTAAGTGAGTGCATGCGACAGGTTACCTGATCAAGAGGGCTGTGATGATCCAGCCCGTGCTGCTGTAGGGAGTGGTGATGGATGTGTGGAAAGATGGAAGCGTAGGGCCGTGGATCGCCCTGGCTAGGATATCCCTCGCCCTGCCAGTCTGAAATAAAAGAAATATTTAAGTCATTAATCTCCTGTCATGATCCATCTCCTGTGCCCGTCTGCCCAGCGTGTTCGTAGCGCGTCCTCTGTGTGTGCGGGTTCAATTCCGCGGACTGGCAGAAAAGCCACAAGTTCCCCAGATTCCCGGTGTTCGTGGCACCGAACCGAGGGTTACGATGTCCATGGCACCGAGCCGAAGAGCTGAAAGCGCTTCTGGATCGAAAAAAAAAAATCCATCTCCTGTAGTGAGCGTCTGTAGCGGTAGTCAGCTCTATCACATACCCAAGCGTACCTGGTTCAAACCACACGGTGGGCATTTTTGTAAGCAAATTCGTTTTCTTGGAATTTTACCCAAAAAAGTAAAATAGACCTCACCGTTCAGAAAGTAATGGCAAACTACTGAACGTATAAATGGTGCCTAGAAAATCAACGACTCGTTTACTGTGGTTGATGGCTAAGTCATGTAAAGGATATGCTACGGTTTTCATTGTCAATGATCCATACATGGGCGTCCATAGCTTAAGCTGTAGTGAACTCGATCGCAACCCAAACATACCTGGTTCAAACACCGCGGCAGGCAGTTTGTAAGCAAATTTGCTCTCGTGGCATTTTATGAACGGTAAAAACTACCTCACCGTTCAGAAAGCAACGGGCAAATTTCTTCTTTTTTTGTCGTCACACTGGTACCAGGTTGTTGTCCAGTGTCGTGGTTTTCTGTTTTTGTCTTGCGCTGTTCTTGGGGCTTGTGTGATTGTTATTTTTGCTCTTTGACAGGATTTTGCTAAGGCATCTAACACTCTTTTTCGTGGTCTACCTCCCGCCTTCTTTCCTCTGAACGTATAAGTGGTGACTAGAAAATCGACGACTCGTTTAATATTGTTGATGGTGACATCCCGTAAAGAATATGCCTCGATTTTCATTTTCAATTATCCTACAAAAACGATAACAAATAAGGAAATTTAAAAAACGAACAAAATGTGCATCATTGGAGACTGATGTTCTCCCATATGCCACTGGGAGCGCCACTGTGTATTTGTTTTAAATCTACCTTAAAGAAAATTCATTTACCTACAAAATGGTATATTACTCATAAAAATCGGTTAATAATTAAGAAAACTACAGCTGAATTTGTACATACACCTGCAATGGGAAAATAGGACATACGAGTAAATTTAATTCATCTGTGTTTCACAATCTGTGTTTCAATTCTGTAGGTAATTAGTTGAACGATGATGATGGAAGTGGTCATGTGTTGTATGCCGGTAGAGACATAGGCTTACACCCCAAATGAGATGGGTCGGTCACGTTGCTCGAATGCCTGATAAACGCATCCCAAAACAGTTGATGTATGGCGAGCTTGAAGGGGCAGACGTTTAGCTGGTGGACAGAAAAAACGCTTTAAAGACACTCTTAAAGTGTCTCTGAAATGATTCGATATAGACACCTCATGCTGGGAATCCCATGCGCAAGATCGCCAAATGTGGCGCTGTAACAACAAAAGAGGAACCCGCATAGCTGAGAATCATCGTATTGTTGAGGAACAGAGAAAACGAGCTGCGCGAAAAGACAGAGCACACAACACGCACGTGTCTAACCTTGATCATGTATGCCCCACCTGTGGTCGGGGATTCTGTTCTAGGATTGGACTCTACGTCACCTCCGCCACACCAGAGAGTGCAGCAGCACACGTCTGAGATTGTTGTCATCATCGCTTGCGATGGACGGCTACCACATAGGCGTACACAGCTCTCCGATGGACAGCGGACGGGAAAGGTAGTGCTGGACGTCCAAAGGAAACATGGAAAAGAATTATGAAGAGTTGAAAAATTGTGGTCTGCTGTGGGAGACAATTGGCTGAAAGGCGGCAGCAATGGAAATTGCGTGTGGGTGGGAGCTTGAAGGATCAAACGGGACACGAAGGGGATATATATATATATAGATGTAATGATCCCTACTAAGCATAGGGGTATGTGTAATGACATCGAGTTGGTATTGATGGGGATAACAAGACCAGCTGAGCACGTTGCTATTCCACTACCTCTTCTTCTTCTTCTTTGTGCCCTCCTGGGGGTCTCTGGGACGCTTATATAAGGTGCAAGCTTCTCTCTCTCTCTCTCTCCTGGGGTCTCTGGGACGCTTATATAAGGTGCAAGCTTCTCTCTCTCCCGGGTCTCTGGGACGCTATATAAGGTGCAGGTCTTTTCTCTCCCTGGGGTCTCTGGGACGCTTATATAAGGTGCAAGCTTCTCTCTCTCTCCTGGGGGTCTCTGGGACGCTTATATAAGGTGCAGGCTTCTCTCTCTCTCTCTCCTGGGGTCTCTGGGACCTATGTAAGGTGAAAGCTTCTCTCCTGGGGTCTCTGGGACGCTTATATAAGGTGCAGGCTTCTCTCTCTCTCTCTCTCTCTACTCGGCTAGTTTCCCACGAGGAGCGATCATTATATTTTCCCATAAACTCTTGAGAAAGCAGGTGATGTCAAGTTCCTAGTCCTATCAGAGACACATGATAAAGTGTAGGTCCTAAGTTCAATTTGAGCATGTAAAATACTATTCTTTCTTTTTTCAATTTATTTCTCGAATCCTGTTTTATCTCACAGCTACGGAGTTCTAGAACGAGTTTTTGTGTGCGCTTCATAAATAGATTTTCACCGCCTTTGTTATTTCATAGTTCACCAGTTGCGTGGACGGCCTTTTGCTTTGTATCAGAGTAACATAGCTCTTTGAGGTGCACTGTCTGTTGGTAACCTGCTGATGTGGCCAAACCATTTAATTTATTGTTTCTTGATGAAGTTCAGTATTGATGTTGTACCCACTTTTTTCCTAATGTTTTCATTTCTGAACCAGTCTCTTCTTGTTACCACCAGCATTCTGTGTAGACACTTCATCTCTGTCGTGACTAGTTTTCTTCTATCGTTTGATGTCAGCCGCTGGCAGTTACAAAATAGATGAGTATGTTGCAATTCCAGGCACATTTCTTTTAACCTAATACGCTTGAACCTTTCAGTTATATCAAAGCGCGCTTACTTTCTATCTGTGTAGTTCTGTTCCTGCACTACCCTTGACAAGGACAGTTCAAAACTGTTACAATATATACAGGGTGTTCAACTTAAAAGCAGCCCGTGAATGGAGCTAATCTGGCAAATATGTATGGAAATGAGAAGGTTCAGTTATGGCGTAGTATAGGTCAAGGTTGTGTGACGGTGTGTAATTGTAGTGCGGGAAGGGGCGATGAACAAATGTGACGTAGGACGAGCTAGTCAGAACCGGTTTAAATAGTAAATAAACACAACTCAATGTGTACATGGCAACTTTCGAATTGTCAATGGGGCTGCAATTATCTTGAGCACTCTGTACTAATGTATATTGAAGTGGGGAGTTGCGTAAGCAGATGAGGGTGTAAACTTGGACTAACCCTAAACAAGGATGTCACGGCGGTCTCTGTGGTTAATTGGTTAAGCTTTTGTCTTGCGTTCTGAAGGTCGTGTGTTTGAATCCAGACCTCGCCGTTCTGTTCACAAGTGTATTTTGTTCTGTTCACAAGTGTATTTTGTTCTGTTCACAAGTGTATTTTGTTCTGTTCACAAGTGTATTTTGTTCTGTTCACAAGTGTATTTTGTTCTGTTCACAAGTGTATTTTGTTCTGTTCACAAGTGTATTTTGTTCTGTTCACAAATGTATTTTGTTCTGTTCACAAGTGTATTTTGTTCTGTTCACAAGTGTATTTTGTTCTGTTCACAAGTGTATTTTGTTCTGTTCACAAGTGTATTTTGTTCTGTTCACAAGTGTATTTTGTTCTGTTCACAAGTGTATTTTGTTCTGTTCACAAGTGTATTTTGTTCTGTTCACAAGTGTATTTTGTTCTGTTCACAAGTGTATTTTGTTCTGTTCACAAGTGTATTTTGTTCTGTTCACAAGTGTATTTTGTTCTGTTCACAAGTGTATTTTGTTCTGTTCACAAGTGTATTTTGTTCTGTTCACAAGTGTATTTTGTTCTGTTCACAAGTGTATTTTGTTCTGTTCACAAGTGTATTTTGTTCAAGAGACCCCAAGAATTATTGCTGGAGCTACGGAGTTCGTGCTTTGCGCAATAATCTCAGCAGATGGCGTTTCACTTTTGTGGAGGGAGTCATGTAGGGTTAAAACCTGGTACAGGGGAGACAATCCTTCGGCTTTAGACGCTTTTATTAGATATACGGATAGACAAACAGAGATAGATATACGGATGGATAGACAGACAGAGATAGATTTAGGAATGGATAGACAGATATATATATATGGATGAATAGACAGACAGAGATAAATTTAGGGATGGATAGACAGACAGAGATAGATAGATATATCGATAGATAGACGGACAGAGATAGATTTACGGATGGATAGTCAGACAGAGATAGATATACGGATAGATAGACAGACAGAGATAGATATACGGATAGATGGACAGTCAGAGATAGACAGACAGACAGAGACAGACAGAGATAGATATACGAATGGATAGACAGATAGAGAGACAGACATAGATAGACATACATACAGAGATAGATATACATGTAGGCATAGACAAACAAATATAGAGATAGGCAGACAGACAGACATAGATATACAGATGGATCGAAAGACAGACAGAGACAGATTTGCGAATGGATAGAATGACAGACATAGATAGATGAACGGATAGATAGACAGACAGAGAAAGATATACGAATGGATAGACAGATAGACAGACATATAGATAGACAAGCGGATGGATATACATGCGAATGGATAGACATACAGATGGACAGACAGACATATGTCTAGACAGACATATGGCTAGACTTAAGAACGGATCGAAAGATAAAGATAGATAAACAGACAGTTAGATAGATATATGAATATATAGACAAAGAGAGACATGCGAATAGACATACAGAGATAGAGAGACTTGTTTCTCTTGTCCTCAAACTCATCCCTAAATATATAAATATATAAATATATAAATATATAAATATATAAATATATAAATATATAAATATATAAATAATTTTCTTCGTTTCTGCTACAAATATTATTGCCAATAATTTTAATATTGACACACCAGAAAAACCTGGCTATAAACGGAAACTGAAATAAACCAAATCCAGACTAAGAAGATTATGGCCGTCACATTGGTTACATGAACTTAATCAAGAATACTCGCACTGGGCGGATTGTAATCCGGTACGTAATCCGTGTGTTGAAACTCTCATTTTCCATCGAATTTTTAATCTGCTTTACTGCGCTTAGCGCCCCTCCGGAGATTTCCGATCTTCAGCTATAATCGGATAGGCCTACTAAGGGATGTGTGTTCAATCCTTGTTCCTAATCCCTGCTGTTTGAACTAAAATCCTAGTTGGATGAATATGTTATATAGAAGTATATAAAACTTTGGTACTGGTGGCTGTTTTCTCAGTTGAGTAAGGAGAGTCTATATGGTTCGGATGCAGAGACTGCAAGCCATTTTGTTGATTTTACATTGCGTTTTCAGTGTTTTATTTGGAAATTGTGTGTTTTATGCGCTGTTTGTGTTTTTATCCATTTTCACGAAATATTGTTCAAATTAAAATGAAGATTTGTGGAAGAGTGGTTAACCCGCTGCATTGCGTTCTGAAGGTTCTCGTTTCGAATTCGGACTATTCTGTGTAGGAGTACATTTTTTTCCCCCAGAAATTCCTAGGATTGTCGGCGGAGCTACGTAGTTTGTGTAATCTTATCTAGACAAGTGGCGTGCGTTTTCTGAGGAGAGGTACTGAGCAATATTAAGTTAAACACAGTGCAATGAAGTAAATAGTACGGACTTTGATCAGTTTTAGTCTTCAGACCAATTTTTAGTTTTGATAAAATTTCCCGAACTAAATTCCTGGTACGGTTGATATTCTAGCACGTCTGTGTGGTGGCGGGGCTTGTAGGGGGAGCAGAGAATAGTAACACTGCGGCTTACAAAGCATGTCGTAAGAGGCGTAAGGTAAGGACCTAGGAAAGCTTTCCTGGGTAAATAAACGTATCACAGAAATTGGATGTTCGGCCTACTTGTAGAGCATAACTGGCAACGACGTAAAATCGCTCTTAGGCTCAGATCACATACAAATCACAAAAGTGGTTTAACAAGTGGTTGATATGGAAGCGCTCGAGAAGATGATGATTAAATTCTGGTTTTGTAACATTAACCAAATTGATAACTTTACATCAGTTCAATTTATAATCTTGTAACCACAGCCTAATTTCTACACTTGCAACATTAACCAAATTGATAATTTTACATCAGTTCAATTTATAATCTTGTAACCACAGCCTAATTTCTACACTTGCAACATTAACCAAATTGATAATTTTACATCAGTTCAATTTATAATCTTGTAACCACAGCCTAATTTCTACACTTGCAACATTAACCAAATTGATAATTTTACATCAGTTCAATTTATAATCTTGTAACCACATCCTAATTTCTACACTTGCAACATTAACCAAATTGATAATTTTACATCAGTTCAATTTATAATCTTGTAACCACAGCCTAATTTCTACACTTGTAACATTAACCAAATTGATAATTTTACATCAGTTCAATTTATAATCTTGTAACCACAGCCTAATTTCTACACTTGCAACATTAACCAAATTGATAATTTTACATCAGTTCAATTTATAATCTTGTAACCACAGCCTAATTTCTACACTTGCAACATTAGCCAAATTGATAATTTTACATCAGTTCAATTTATAATCTTGTAACCACAGCCTAATTTCTACACTTGCAACATTAGCCAAATTGTGAACCATATTACATTAGCAACATTGATTGGTAGTAACAAGAAGAGACCGGTTGAGAAATGAAGACATGAAAAAAGTGAGTACAACATCAGTACTAGACTTCATCAAGAAACAACAAATGAAATGGTTCGGTCACATAAGCAGATTACCAACAGACAGTGCGCTTCAAAGAGCAATGTTACTCCGATACAGTTGATACAAAGCAATAGCCGGTCAATGCAACAAAGGTGAACCTCAAAAATAACAGAGGCAGTGAAAGACACTATTTATGAAGCGCACATAAAAGCCCGTTCTAGAAATCTCTTCTTACCCTGAAGCTGTGAGACAATACAAGATTAGAGAATAGAAAGAAGAATGGTACAACGTTAATAACATTTTACAAGCACAAAATGAAATATGTAAAGATAATTGATACATTGTGGAAAATGACTAAAGATATAGAAAGTAAGTTGAATGCATGTGAAAATAGATGTCTGTGAAAAATAATGAACATAAAACGGGACGGATTCAGAAGAAGTGATGACATCAGAGAAATGTCTGTCAGCCACTAGTAACAACTGTTATAAGAAGGAGAAGATGGAGATGTGTTGGGCATACTCTGAGACGAAATGTCTGGTCAACCGCTAGTAATAACTGTTATAAGAAGGAGAAGATGGAGATATGTTGGGCATACTCGGAGACGAAATGTCTGGTCAACCGCTAGTAACAACTGTTATAAGAAGGAGAAGATGGAGATATGTTGGGCATACTCGGAGACGAAATGTCTGGTCAACCGCTAGTAACAACTGTTATAAGAAGGAGAAGATGGAGATGTGTTGGGCATACTCTGAGACGAAATGTCTGGTCAACCGCTAGTAATAACTGTTATAAGAAGGAGAAGATGGAGATATGTTGGGCATACTTTGAAAAGAAATGTCTGGTCAACCACTAGCAACAACTGTTATAAGAAGGAGAAGATGGAGATATGTTGGGCATACTTTGAAAAGAAATGTCTGGTCAACCACTAGCAACAACTGTTATAAGAAGGAGAAGATGGAGATGTGTTGGGCATACTCGCAGAAGAAATGTCTGGTCAACCGCTAGTAACAACTGTTATAAGAAGGAGAAGATGGAGATATGTTGGGCATACCTTGGGAAAACTGTTTTCTAAGTATCTAAGAATCAGGTTGTATCTAGTATATATTTATATTCGTCTGTTTTACTTAGAACTATAATAATAATAATAATAATAATTCCTCTCGTACCGTTATACGTTACATAGGGCCTGCAAGTAATTTCTCCATACCGCTCTATCCTGGGCAACTCGCTCAATCTCCTCCATGGAACTGAGACCGATATTTCCTGCCTCTCTCAGCAAAGTTCGTTTCAGTGTATCCTTAGATCGACCTCTCTTTCTTGAACCCTTTGCATCCCACTTCAATGCCTGCTTTGATATTCGTTGATCATTTCTCTTTAAGGTGTGCCCAACATATCTGCATCTTCTCTTTCTTATAACAGTTGTCACTAGTGGTTGACCAGACATGTCTCTGATTTCATCACTTCTTCTGAATTCGTTCCATTTTATATTCCTTCCTTTACGTTCCCGGCCTAGCATGATGGACCAACTTCTATCATGAATTTTACTGTTGTTTTTAGGGACTCCGTTCCTCCGTACAGCTTTTCTCGAAGCTCTGTGTGTTGTGGCCAGTACTCTTTTCGTATACCTGCCAAACGTTGACAGTCTTGCAAGACATGTTCTGCCGTCATGTCTGCCATATTGCATGGGCACAGGCTAGTTGTGCCAATTTTAAATTTATGATTTTATCATTATTTTTCGCAGACATCTATTTTCAAATACATTCAACTTGCCTTCTATATCTTTAGTCATTTTCCAACTCTCGCTGACATATGTTAGGATTGATACAACAACTCTCGCTGGCATATGTTAGGATTGATACAACAACTCTCGTTGGCATATGTTAGGATTGATACAACATTTGAATTGAAAATTCGTAATTTAGTTTTAATACTATATAACTTGCAGTTCCATATTTTATTTAGACTTTTAAAAGCTGATGTTGCTTTGTCAATTCGTATCATAATTTCTTTTTAACATTTCCTGTGCAATCAAAATTGCTACCTAAATAGGTGAACTACTCTGTTATTTTTATCATTTTAAATTCCAGTGTGATATCTGCATTACTTGACATAGGTGTCTTCATTATATTTGTTTTTTCATAGCTTATCTGCAGTCCAACTTTTGATGCTATAGATGACAAGTTGTCTGTTTTTCATAGCTTATCTGCAGTCCAACTTTTGATGCTATAGATGACAAGTTGTCTGTTTTTTCATAACTTATCTGCAGTCCAACTTTTGATGCTATAGATGACAAGTTGTCTGTTTTTCATAGCTTATCTGCAGTCCAACTTTTGATGCTATAGATGACAAGTTGTCTGTTTTTTCATAACTTATCTGCAGTCCAACTTTTGATGCTATAGATGACAAGTTGTCTGTTTTTTCATAACTTATCTGCAGTCCAACATTTGATGCTATAGAACTTAGAACTAATGCTTTACTTGATTTACTATTCTGTGTTTGTTTCATCTTAACATTCAGCGCCGGTGTGTTGTCGGGGCTTGCAAGGGAGCAAAGAATAGTAAGACTGCGACCTACAAGGCATGTCGTAAGAGGCGACTAAGGTAGGGACCTAGGAAAGCTACACGAGTAAATAAAAAAGATTCGCGGAAATCAGATGTGCTGGCCTACTTTGTAGACGCATAACTGGCACAACGTAAAATCGCTCTTAGGCTCAGATCACATACAAATCACAAAGAGTGGTCGATATGAAGCATTTGAAGAAGAGCCTTGATCATGTATGCCCCACCTGTAATAAGGGATTGTGTTTGAGGATTGGACTTTACAGTCAACTCTGCACGCACACAACAGAGAGGTGCAGCAACACACGTCTGAGACTGTTGTCATCATCGCTTGAGTTGGACGTCTATTATGTTTCTTGATATAGGCGTATGGTCGAAACGTCGAGTGTTGTCATTTTCATATTATTTTTTTTCTCAAGTAACACTGTAATATACCTGTCGCGTCCATATCGCCGGCTTAATCAGTATTACGGCAGCCTCCCCAAGGTTTTCTCTAGATCTGATCTGCTCACCTCAGATTTGTAGGTTTGTGTTCATCACCTTATAAGAAAGATAATATGGAGATATGTTGGGCACAGTGTGAGAACAAATGATCACAGATTTACAAGCACAGCGTAGCACTAGAACACTTCATAAGGACTGCGACTTCTTTCGAGACAACAACATCGAGCAGGAGTATGGAGATCACCACAGCCTCCAGAGTTCTCTCTTGGGTAGCTGAGCAACAAGTAATCCATACGATTATCATATCAGACTCGATGAATATGCTTAAGAGGATTGAATATGGAAGTTTGCGCGTGGAATGGGTGGACAGCATTCGGAGATCACATCTCAAGAAAATGACTTGACTGTACACACCTGGACATGCTGGGGTGCAGGGTAACGAGCCTGCTGACTTTCTTGCAACCAAAACAATGCCCGATTCAAGCAGCAGAAGTATGAACAGAGCCGATGTCATCAATGCTGTACGCTCTAATTAATGTAAAACGGGCGAGTCTCAGACACTGGACCGATCACGAGAATTAGGCGTTAAGTGTGGACATGCCAGACAGTATCGTCTTCGTGGTAGAGAGAGAAGATATACTAATCAACTTCTCATGAGTACAGTGAGCAAATAGACTTTAGGATGGCTGCTGCAGCAAAAACAGAGATGAATGGGAATGTCCAATGTGCCATGACGTCGCTCGCATAACATAACATAACATATAACATAACATATAACAAAGAAGGCATTGGGAGCTGGAGGCGAAGGGTTCAAGAAAGAAAGGACCTCTTAAGAAAACCCAGAAACGAACTTTACTGAGAGAGGTGAGAAATATCGCACTCAATTACATTAAAGAGATTGATCGAGTGATTCAGGATAGAGCGGTACGAAGAAATTACTTGGAAGCCCTACGTAACGTATAACGAACGGTACAAGAGGAATATAATATTTAAAAAACAAATGCGTTACATATTTGAATTACAAGCAACAATTTAAAATAGTACAACAAGTCTCGACGTGAATACAGTCAAGACGAAGGGAAAACAAAATAATTTTTAAAAAGACATGGACTATTTTAAATAAAGGAACATTCAGTTTGACAACTTGTCATCTATAGCATCAAAAGTTGGACTGCAGATAAGTTATGAAAACAGAAACTTGTCATCTATAGCATCATAAGTTGGACTGCAGATAAGCTATGAAAAACAAATATAATGAAGACACCTATGACAAGTAATGCAGATATCACACTGGAATCTAAAATGATAAAAATAACAGAGCAGTTGACTATTTAGGTAGCAATTTTGATTGCACAGGAAATGTTAAAAAGAAATTATGATACGAATTGGCAAAGCAACATCAGCTTTTAAGTCTAAATAAAATATGGAACTGCAAGTTATATAGTATTAAAACTAAATTACGAATTTTCAATTTAAATGTTGTATCAATCCTAACATATGCTAGCGAGAGTTGGAAAATGACTAAAGATATAGAAAGCAAGTTGAATGCATTTGAAAATAGATGTCTGAGAAAAAAATAATGAATATAAAATGGGACGAATTCTGGAGAATGTTGTATCAATCCTAACATATGCCAGCGAGAGTTGGAAAATGACCAACAGACAGTACGCATTGAAGAGTAATATTACTCCGATACAATGGATGCAAAACTAAAGCCGGTCCACGTAAAATGTGGACTTTAGAAATAACAGAGGCGACGAAAAACACTGTTTATGAAGAGCGCACAAAATCCCGTTCTAGAAATCTCTATCCTTACCCTGTGTTACAAAACAGGATTAAAGAAACGAAAGATATCTGGTTTGCCCTTGTTTTGTTAAACTAGCAACGATACATACATACAACAGAACAAGAAGAGGCGGCTCGTTATTAAGGGCCAGAGGGACTGGGCCTTATCAAAAATAATATGTGACGTGCATTTATTATTTAATAAATTAAAATATAGCCTATCCCAATGCCATGATTTTCCCGAAAATTTGTGCTGGCCACAAACAAAAATATCACGAGCCGCCACTGAGAACAAGATTAGAGTTATAATTAAGCATTCAAATTTCTGTTCTGAACTTCAACAAACTCCCCAAAGTAGTAATAAAAACATCTATAAACACTACAATAAATAATTTATAGTTTGTCTTCAATTTAACCCAAATAAACAATGCATGTACACAATGTTGAAACATATGTCTGGTGAGAATTGACATGGGCGAGGTACATATCTTAAAGTTTGTAGTTTATTACAGAACAGATGTCTATACCTGAGTCAGTATCGTTGTATGGCATAGATCGATAGATTATTTACTGTGAACTGTGGTCTGATTGATTTATTGTGATTTATTATATTGATCAGCGGTGATGGTAGTTTGTGGTTAGAGCGATGGTATATGTGCGTCAGCGTGGTACCGGGGCCCACATGGGAAGCAAAGAGTAGTACCACTGCGACCTACAAGGCTTGTCGTAAGAGGCGACTGATGTAGGATCTAGGGAGCTACACTAGTAAATAAAAAGAATCGCAGAAATAGGATGTTCTGACCTTCTTGTAGGCGCATAACTCGCACAACGTACAATCGCTCTTAGGCTCAGATCACACAGAAACCACACTGAGTCGTTCACAAGTGCGTCGATATGGAGCGTTTGAAGAAGAAGCAGATCAGCGGCGATGGTAGTTTTGTGATTATAGCGATGGTGTAGTCTTGTGGTTGGACTAATTGTATATGTGTGTTTTAGAGCGTTGGCGTTGAGGTATGGTTGAAGGGATGACTTAGTCATGTGTGCAGTCAGTGCAGTCTGTCGCTTCATGTGGCAGTCATGTCGCTCTAATGTGGCAGTCATGTCGCTGTCATGTGACTGTCGTGTTTTTATAGTTAAGTTAGATTGATTGATAGGATCATCATCATTGCACTTCGGTGAGTAACCATGTGTGCTCCAATCTCTTTCTTACATAGGAAAATCTCAGCTGCAGTGCACGTACTCCATAGCACCGGCGAGGGTCATCGATGTAATTTGAAGATGATGAAGATATTTTTGTAGGAATTTTATTTTTAATCTACTTTAATGATATTTGCCCGGGGAGCGACTTTCCAGCCTGTTCTTCTCGATTTTGAACTGTCAATGGGTTTTTTTACGGGCTCAAATAGAACATGGGACCTACATTTTATCGTCCGTCTCCGATAGGACTAGGAACTCGATCTCACCTACACTGAGATTAGGGATCTATAGAAAAATATCCCGATGGCTCTACGAGGGAGCGAACCTGGTACACCTTTGGCACGAGAGACGAGCGTCTAACCTCAGGGGGATCTATGTGACGTGAGGCTTGGTGAGTAGTTAGAACTTTGGCACAGAGAGATGAGCGTCTACCTCAGGGGGATCTATTGACGTAGAGGCTAGTGAGGTAGTTAAACTTTGGCACGAGAGCGAGCGTCTAACCTCAGGGGGATCTATTGACTAGAGGCTAGGTGAGTGTAGTTAGAACTTTTGGCACGAAGACGACGTCTAACCTCAGGGGATCTATGACATATGAGGCTAGGTGAGGTAGTTAGAACTTTGGCACGAGAGACGAGCGTCTAACCTCAGGGGGATCTATGTGACGTAGAGGCTAGGTGAGGTAGTTAGAAGTGTTGTGTGCCCGCCTGCCCAGCATGTTCGTAGCGCGTTGGACTGAGGGTGACTAGCCCTCTGTGAGTGCGGGTTCAATTCCGCGGGCTGGTAGAAAAGCCACAGGTTCCCAGATTCACGGTGTTCGTGGCACCGAACCGAAGGGTTACGATGTCCATGGCACCGAGCCGAAGAACTGAAAGCTCAAGTGCTTCTGGATAGGAAAAACAAATGAAGTGTGGTGTAATCGTTGGGCTAAATGTGTGTGGTTAGAGGTTTGTTGTAATTGAGTGGTCAGATGTATAATGCACTCGTTGGGTTGAAGGTATGGCTTAGTCCTGTGGTCAGAGGTGTATCGCAGTCATGTGGTCAGAGGCGTGTTGCAGTTGTGTAGTTATAGAGGTATGGTGTACTCGTTGGGTTGAAGGTATGGCTTAGTCCTGTGGTCAGAGGTGTGTCGCAGTTGTGTAGTTATAGAGGTATGGTGTACTCGTTGGGTTGAAGGTATGGCTTAGTCCTGTGGTCAGAGGTGTATCGCAGTTGTGTAGTTATAGAGGTATGGTGTACTCGTTGGGTTGAAGGTATGGCTTAGTCCTGTGGTCAGAGGTGTGTTGCAGTCATGTGGTCAGAGGTGTGTCGCAGTTGTGTAGTTATAGAGGTATGGTGTACTCGTTGGGTTGAAGGTATGGCTTAGTCCTGTGGTCAGAGGTGTATCGCAGTCATGTGGTCAGAGGCGTGTTGCAGTTGTGTAGTTATAGAGGTATGGTGTACTCGTTGGGTTGAAGGTATGGCTTAGTCCTGTGGTCAGAGGTGTATCGCAGTTGTGTAGTTATAGAGGTATGGTGTACTCGTTGGGTTGAAGGTATGGCTTAGTCCTGTGGTCAGAGGTGTGTCGCAGTCATGTGGTCAGAGGTGTGTCGCAGTTGTGTAGTTATAGAGGTATGGTGTACTCGTTGGGTTGAAGGTATGGCTTAGTCCTGTGGTCAGAGGTGTGTCGCAGTCATGTGGTCAGAGGTGTGTCGCAGTTGTGTAGTTATAGAGGTATGGTGTACTCGTTGGGTTGAAGGTATGGCTTAGTCCTGTGGTCAGAGGTGTGTCGCAGTCATGTGGTCAGAGGTGTGTCGCAGTTGTGTAGTTATAGAGGTATGGTGTACTCGTTGGGTTGAAGGTATGGCTTAGTCCTGTGGTCAGAGCTGTGTAGCAATCGGGTAGTTATAGAGGTATGGTGTACTCGTTGGGTTGAAGGTATGGCTTAGTCCTGTGGTCAGAGGTGTATCGCAGTCGTGTGGTCAGAGGTGTGTCGCAGTTGTGTAGTTATAGAGGTATGGTGTACTCGTTGGGTTGAAGGTATGGCTTAGTCCTGTGGTCAGAGGTGTGTCGCAGTCATGTGGTCAGAGGTGTGTCGCAGTTGTGTAGTTATAGAGGTATGGTGTACTCGTTGGATGGTGTGGTGTATCACGTAGTCAAAAGTATTACGTAGTCGTTTGGTCATCAGATGTATGATGTACTTGGATTGAAGGTATGACGTAGTCGTGTGGTCATCAGATGTATGATGTACTTGGATTGAAGGTATGACGTAGTCGTGTGGATAGATGTATGATGTAGTCACGCGATCAGAGGTATGTCACCTAACACCAGCAATGGCGAAACAACGTAACAACAAAGTACTGTAGTTTTACAAAATACAAAAACAATACACAACAACGTTTCGACCAAAAGGCCTTTATCAAGCAAAGGATACAAGAGAAGTGACGAATTTTTTATTTACTACATCATTTACTTGATCTTATTTACGAATGTTGTGTACTAACAACAGCACCACAGAGAAGACTGTGAATTAAAAAAACAATTTCGTTATAAAAGCGCACAAAAATCATAGAAATTATAATTAATGGAGGGAGAAGGGATGTGAGGAAGGGAGGGGGAGGAGGGCTTGCAAGGGAAGCAAAAACATAATACCACTGCTACCTACAAGGCATGTCGTAAAAGTCGACTGATGTAGGACCTAAGTAAGCTACTTTAGTAAATAAAAAGCATCGCAGAGGAAAGAAGGGAGGGGGCGCCTTGGGGGTCCAGACATCGTGATGTTTGAACTCGACTCCTACTTAGTTTGTTTTGAGGGGCGCCTTGGTCGTCCAGACATCGTGATGTTTGAACTCGACTCCTAGTTAGTTTGTTTTAGTCATATTTCCTGTTTGTACATTTCAACCAATCGCAGATAAAATATTGTGTACTGATGTTTTCTCTGTGTTTACTTGTGTGTGATCGCTGTAGTTGGTAGCAATCCTTCTTTATGTTTACAATATTGAAGTGTTTAGAGTATTAGTGGTGACAGAAGTTTTAATATTGTTGTTATTTGTAGTAATTGTAGTAGTAATGGCAGATGTAATAATAATTGTTGTAGTTTTAGTAGTAGTAATAGAAGTAGTAGTAAGCGTAGTCTTCTTCTTTGCGTTCGTTCTTTACGACCAATTTTAATCACTCTTTGTGATATGTTTGATCTTTGCCAAGAACGTGTATACGTTGCATATTGGTTTGGTAGGCACCTAAACGCATAGACTTCTACACGTTTAGGACACATGCATCCGATTTCAGCCAAACCTCCTTAGACGCCTCTTACGACATGCGTGGCAGGTAACAGTGGTTCCATTCTTTACACCCCAAATTTGGGCCCCAATAACCACTCGGGCGGTAAGCGTAGTAATTGTAGTACTAGTAATAGTAGTAATAGCAGTAGTAGTTGTAGTAGTAATTGCATTAGTAGCAGAGCAGTAGTAGCAGCAGTAGAAGTAGAGTGTAGCGTAGTAGCATGCAGCAGAGCAGTGGAGTAGCGTGCAGCAGGCAGCAGAGGAGTGCGAGCAGCGTGCAGCAGTAGTAGTAGTGCATGTGAGCAGCAGCAGTAGTAGCAGCTAGTAGAGTAGTAGCAGTAGCAGACTCAGAAAGTAGTAGTAGCAGTAGTAGTCAGTAGCAGCACTCAGAAATAGTAGTAGTAGTAGCAGTAGTGAGCACTCAGAAATAGTAGTAGCAGTAGTAGCAGTGTGCAGCACTCAGAAATAGTAGAAGTGGGCAGCACTCAGAAATAGTAGTAGCAGTAGTAGCTGAGCACTAGAATAGTAGTAGTAGTAGTAGTAGTAAGTAGTAGCAGCACAATAGTGTTTTAACAGCACAAATAGTAGTAGTAGTATGTAGTGCAGCACTCAGAAATAGTAGTAGTGTAGCAGCCTAGAATAGTTAATGGTCAGCAGTAAGACTCAGAAATAGTAGAATGCAGCAGCACTCAGAAATAGTAGTAGTAGTAGTAGTAACAGCACTCAGAAATAGTAGTAGTGGTAGCAGCAGTAGTAGCAGCACTCAGAAATAGTAGTAGTAGCAGTAGTAGCAGCAAATAGAAAAAGTCGTAGTGCTGGCAGCAAGTCTTTCTTTCTTTTCTCAAATCCTGTTTTGACTGACAACTTCAGAATAAGAAGAGATTTCTAGAACGAGTTTTTGTGTGCGCTTCTTAAACAGTGTTTCTCACTTCCTCTGTTATTACTGTGTAGTGATAGTATCAGTAGTAGTTAGTAATAGTATGCTGTAGTTGTTGTAGTAATAATAATTGTTGTAGTAATAGTAATTGTTGTAGTAATAGTAGCTGTTGTAGTTGTTATAGTTGTTGTAATTGTTATAGTTGTAATTATTGTAGTAATAGTAATTGTTGTAGCATAGACAAAGAACACTGGGAGTGGCTGGCCAAAGACAGGCAACATTGCGAGCGGCAGCTCAAAAGAAAAGAAGAAAAACAACATCACATGTGGAGGCAAAGAGAGCGCAGAGAGCAGAGAGAACATCCTATGTATCGGCTCCAGTCTATTGTCTCCTCAGTTTACCTGCAGCAACTGTGGCAAGATTGTAACCAGAATAGCCTTTACAGCCACAAGAAACGTGATTCAGTGCAGAACATACTACGTGACCAAGACCTATTGTCTCCTGAGACAGCGCAGAACATACTACGTGACACAAGACCTATTGTCTCCTGAGACAAAGAGGCCAATGATGATGTAGTAATAGTAGTTGTTGTAGAAGTAATTGTAGCAGTCGATGTTATTATTGTAGCTGTAGTAATATTAATAATATTAGTAATATATCTATCTATTCCAGTGGCGTCTCGTGATAATTTTTGTTGGAGGGGTCAGACATTTTTTTACGGATAAATCATGGTTTTTAGTTGCTATATTTTAATTTATAAAATAATAAATACACGTTATACTTTATTTACGAGCCGCCCCTGATCTATTATCTAATCCTGTTTTGTCTTTCGGCGTCAGGTCGAAAAAGGAGACATCTGGAGCGAGCCTCAATATGTGCTTTGTATACGGTGAAATGTAGTGCCACTGATACTCCATCGATCCATCGTTTAGGTGGTCGTCCTCTGAGTCTGTTGCCGTTGTATCTAAGTGCTCTTTGTGGTAACATTGATACATGACCGAACCATTTGACCTGTTTTTTTTAAATATATTGTAGCACTGGCAAAGATCTCACTTTTTTTCTAATTTTGTCGTTTCTGATTTTTTCTTGTTACATTTAGATTCGTACGTCCGAGTGGTCACCGGGGCCCACATTTGGGGCGTAAAGAAAAGAACCACTGTTACCTGCCACGCATGTCGTAAGAGACAACTAATGAGGTTTGCCTGAAATCGGATGCACATGTCCTAAACATGTAAGAAGTCTATGCGTTTAGGGCCTACCAAACCAATGTGCAACGTATACACGTTCTTGGCAAAGATCAAAAATATCACAAAGAGTGATTAAAATTGGTCGTAAAGAACGAACGCAAAGAAGATTTAGATTCGCAATAATAATAGTAAAATAATACAAATATTAAAAATAACATTGCCCTCCCCCTCCCTATTTCATACCCCAGGTTTATTGGGTAATACGGTGTTGTGTTCATATTTTTCATTGACCGTCGGCACACGATGGGTGATGTGGTTAGCATCACGTTAGTCACCTTTACTTCCCAGTGCTTGTCCTGGTACAAAATTGAGGCTGCGTCGACGTGAGAGACGTTACGTAAAAATATTTCTCGCCCACTTTAGAATTGAACCCGAATCACTAGCATAAGAAGCGCGTTCACTAACAACTACGCTACTTCGGCTCAAATGTGTGTTAGTTTCACACGTAGGATCGTGTCGTTTTATGTCCAGTGTTGTTTCGTTAGGCCAGTGAGTCTGCCTCAGTATATCATATTTGGGGCAGTCTTGAAGTATGTGCTCTGCAGTCTGAAATGCCTGTCCGCATGTATACATGGCTGAATTACCTATCTTAAATTTTGTATACATGTGGATACGGAGCCGATTGTGTCCTGTTCTAAGGCGCAGAATGACAACTTGTTTCAATGCAATGCTACTAATTTTTGCTCACCTTGTGAGCCCTAAAAACACACGAGCGAAATGGCGCACTAAAATGTGCGTTCTTGTCATCAGAGCATGGACAAAACAATATCACATTGAAGAAGTTGGGTCACTGATAAGAGGTGGCGCAACAGCTGGTTAGTGACACCACACACATGGCGCAGTGAAAAGTCATAAATGAATCAGATTTTAGTTTTCTTTAAAGGCAAATATAAAAGTTAATCTCTTTTTTTAATACACAGTAATCCAGTTTTAATACTTGGGTGCATTTTTATGAAAAGAAATATAATATAATTTGCCCCTACCCCCTAGGAAGTCAGCCGTCAGAGAAGAGTACAGAGTGGGTTGTTCGTTTGTACTTAGAAGTTTGATGGAATAGATCGCCCCTGTGTTGCCGGGACTAGCAAGGGGAGTAAAGAATAGTAACACTGCAACTTAAAGGCATGTCATAAGAGGAGAGTAAGTTAGGGGAATAGGAAGCTACCTAGTAAATAGAAAGAGTTGCAGAAATCGGATGTGCAGGCCTACTTGTAGGCGGATAACTGGCAAAACGTATAATCGCTCTTAGGCTCAGATCGCATACAAATTACAACGAGTGGTCGATACGGAGCGTTCAAAGAAGAAGATTGAATAGATATCGGTGTTCTAAGTTCAAGCCTATAGACGCTCAAGCTCTTTCAGATAGATGGAGATATTAGAAGAAAATATACACGCAGTTGCTCCGGCGAAGATTCTGATTATCTTTTAATAACGATATACGGGAAAGACTGAAGTTAAAATGAGTAGCAACGGCGAAGCACGTAAAAGTTAAGTAATATAGTTTTACACAAAAGGAGAAGATGGAGATATGTTGGACCACAGCCAGGCTCTAGCACAGGCCAGACAACTGGCCGGGTATTCCCTGACCTAGATCAGAAAAGGGATCTGGAAATTACAGATGTTTGATAGAACACTGCACGCTTTTTGCAATTTTACTCAATTCTGTGAGTCTATAGTTATTTATTGGTGAAAAATATTTATAATATTGATATTCCTTATTTTTAAACTTAGCCCGTCTGCCCAGCGTGTTCGTAGCGCGTTGGACTACGGTGACTATCCCTCTGTGTGTGCGGGTTCAATTCCGCGGGATGGCAGAAAAAGCCACAGATTCCCCAGATTTACGGTGTTCGTGGCACCGAACCGAAGGGTTACGATGTCTATGGCACCGAGCCGAAGAGCTGAAAAGCGCAAGTGCTTCTGGATCGGAAAAAAAATTAAAAAATTGTTAAACTTAACTTGTTGCATAATATAACTTCGAGTTAGCATTTTGTGTTGATTTTAAAACGAATTCGTCTATATACATCAATACTGGAATGCGAGATCACGTGGTGTAGTTGGGGTCTGATTTCCCATAATTCTTACCTGAGCCCGAAGGCCCAGTAGTTTATAATTGGCTCTGGTTGGGTACACCTTGAGAAGAAGTGATCAATGAATATCAAAGCAGGCATTGAAGTGCGAGACAAAGGGTTCAAGAAAGAGGGACATCCTAGGGAGACTCTGAAACGAACTTTGTTGAGAGAGGCAAGAAGTATTGGTCTCAGTTCAATGTAGGAGATTTAAGCGAGTTGCCCAGTATAGAGCGGTATGGAGAAATTGCTTGCAGGCCCTATGTAAATACGTTACATCAACTCAAAATCACTGAGAGAAATTATAATTTTACAAAGTACAAAAATGCCTTCAAAAATGACACATATGCCTTCATCAAGAAAATAAAACAAAACAAGCAGGGGACTTGTTTATCGTCTGACTGTATATGCGAATATCTAATAAAAATCCGGCAATCAAGGTTCTTCGGGCATATAATGCGAAGGAAGGTTTAGAACATTTGGTGACAATAGGTAACATTCAGGGAAGGAGAGATCGTGGAAGACAGAGGGAGAAGATGTTGAATGGTCTGACTGATTACATGCACCAAGCAGAGAGAGTTGTGGAGATACAGGATCGCCTACGCCGGCAGGCATGTCACTTGATTGTATATGCGATGTTTGGTGCATGGACAGGATCGTCTACGCCGGCAGGCATGTCATGATTGTATATCGATGTTTGGTACATGGACAGATCGCCTACGCCGCAGGCATGTCACTTGATTATTGGATAATGGACGATCGTTCCTGGTCATCATAGGACAGGATCGCCTACGCCGGCAGGCATGTCACTTGATTGTATATGCGATGTTTGGTACATAGGACAGGATCGTCTACGCCGGCAGGCATGTCACTTGATTGTATATGCGATGTTTGGTACATAGGACAGGATCACCTACGCCGGCAGGCATGTCACTTGATTGTATATGCGATGTTTGGTACATAGGACAGGATCGTCTACGCCGGCAGGCATGTCACTTGATTGTATATGCGATGTTTGGTACATAGGACAGGATCGTCTACGCCGGCAGGCATGTCACTTGATTGTATATGCGATGTTTGGTACATAGGACAGGATCACCTACGCCGGCAGACATGTCACTTGATTGTATATGCGATGTTTGGTCATAGACAGGATCGTCTACGCCGGCAGGCATGTCACTTGATTGTATATGCGATGTTTGGTGCATAGGACAGGATCGTCTACGCCAGTAGGCATGTCACTTGATTGTATATGAGATGTTTGGTGCATAGGACAGGATCGTCTACGCCGGCAGGCATGTCCTGATTGTATATGCGATGTTTGGTGCATAGGACAGGATCGTCTACGCCAGCAGGCATGTCACTTGATTGTATATGAGATGTTTGGTGCATAGGACAGGATCGTCTACGCCGGCAGGCATGTCATGATTGTATATGGATGTTTGGTGCATAGGACAGGATCGTCTACGCCAGCAGGCATGTCACTTGATTGTATATGAGATGTTTGGTGCATAGGACAGGATCACTACGCCGGCAGGCATGTCACTTGATTGTATATGAGATGTTTGGTGCATAGAACGAAGTCTGAACTTTGTTGTTTGTTTCATGCCTTTTCTTCTTTTTCTTCGAACGTTACATATCGACCACTTGTTTTGTATGTGATCTGAGTCTAAGAGCGATTGTACATTGTGCCAGTTATGCGCCTACAAATAGATCAACACATCCGATTTCTGCGACGACGCTTTTTATTTAAGAGGGTAGCTACCCTAGGCCCCTACATAAGTCGCCTCTTATGACCTGCCTTTTAGGTGGCAGTGTTACTATTCTTTGCTCCCCATGAGGACCCCCATCAAACGGACGGGCCTTGTGTCTATTTAATATGACATTTTGAGCAAGATTAGAATAAAGAATACATTTGACGATGCCGTCACAGAGGAGTTTCTGCAAGCTACAAGAGAATGGATATGATCTTCAAGTAAAACATGCAAGTGGAAATATGTATTATTAACAAAAATATGCTTTTTCCAGTTGAATAAATATCGTTGCATAATTGAATATAGTTGGTTTTTCAATTAAAAGGGGAAAGGAGGTTACATAGGATGGACACATTCATTTTAAGTAGCAGCACACCTATCTCACATTATCAGGATACGCCACTGAGTGGACAGGTAAGAGTTTGGCAGAGTGGACAAGTAAGAGTTTGGCAGAGTGGACAAGTAAGAGTCTGGCAGAGTGGACAGGTAAGAGTTTGGCAGCGTGGACAGGTAAGAGTTTGGCAGAGTGGACATGTAAGAGTTTGACAGAGTGGACAGGTAAGAGTTTGACAGGGTGGACATGTAAGAATTCGGCAGAGTGGAAAGAGACACGTCTGACAGAGTGGACAGACAAGAGTTTGACAAGTGGAAAGAGACACGTCTGACAGAGTGGACAGACAAGAGTTTGACAGAGTGGAAAGAGACACGTCTGACAGAGTGGACAGAGACACGTCTGACAGAGTGTATCGTCAGGACAAAACGTCAGCAAAAGGACATTTGAGAGACATTACAACCAACATCGTAGCCAAGACGACACATTATTATATGAATGAAATTTAGTTGCAAAATAATAAATAAAACTAGATTCTAAGATTTAAAAAACAAAATATCGCATGGCTTGTATTCAATGTTGGGGGTGGAGGTAGCTAGAAGATGTTCTGTAGGCTGGTTATATTTACCGCCGCTAGGAGAAATCTGTCGCCACACCTAGTACAGAGGGTGATCTCATTTGTACAATCGATATAAAAAGTCTCATACTTTACCTAAGATTTGAACCCATATCTTAACTGATAGATTGATGCTCTTATCGTCCACTCGGGTAAAAATTAAATTGCGGTAAAACTGAATTTATAGAAAAGAAAAAAACACTGATGAAACAGAATTTCAGTTAACCATTTCACACTTCTGAGCCGACACAGTGGCTCACAGTATTGTTTAGCATGATGTCAAGCCAATAAACAGGCTAATTTAGTATACTTTACGAAGTAATTGTGTCCAGAGTGAAAGAGTTAATGTAAGACAATTACAGCGACCAGGGGTAGGGTGTAGGCACTGGTTACATTTCCCCGCAGAAAATAGAAGCCAAAGAATTTCAACAAATATTGATAGAAAAAGTAAAATAACAACGGGATAGACATTCTGGCAATATAACAAGTTGGAGAAGTGAGAGACAAAATAAGATTGCAAACGTGCGAAATTCTGTTGTCCTCATGGCAAACAGGAGAAAACACACATAAAATTAAAGGAGTTGTTCTTATGTTGACCAAATATATTTTTGTTTTACTGTTTGAGAACATCATGGAACTAGGACTCGGTGAATGCCTAGACATACCTGGTGAAGAGAACTGGAGACTGATATTAAAAGAAAAGACAAGACGTGGAAAGAATTGGAAGGGATGGCAAGAGAAAGAAAGTGATTGAGAAGAAGTTTGTTGAAGACCTGTGCTCCGTTGGGAGTTGAAAGGTGAAGAACAAGAAGATAATTACAGTGTGAAATTGAATTAGGACAGAAAATACATAATGTGAAACAAGACAGAGACAGAAAGTACATTATATGAAATTGAATTAGAATAGAAAATACAGGCATCAAGGGTACCACAAGAAGTCTCAAACAAAGAGCACTAGCACTTAGATGCAACAGCTACAGAGGACGACCACGTAAATGAAGGATCGATGGAATATTCGAGGCACTAAACCTTGAACAAAGTGCATAAAGAAACTCGCTCCAGTAGTCTCGTTTTTCGACTTAACACGGAAACCGCTGACAGAGAATAACCCGATAGATGTCTTAATGTAATATTTCATAGCTAATACTACAGAGTGGAAACGTACTATCTTACAGAGTGGAAACGGTACTATACTTACAGAGTGGAAACGGTACTATACTTACAGAGTGGAACGGTACTATACTTACAGAGTGGAACGGTACTATACTTACAGAGTGGAACGGTACTATATTTACAGAGTGGAACGGTACTATACTTACAGAGTGGAAACGGTACTATACTTACAGAGTGGAAACGGTACTATACTTACAGAGTGGAACGGTACTATACTTACAGAGTGGAACGGTACTATACTTACAGAGTGGAACGGTACTATATTACAGAGTGGAACGTACTACTTACAGAGTGGAAACGGTACTATATTTACAGAGTGGAAACGGTACTATACTTACAGAGTGGAACGGTACTATACTTACAGAGTGGAACGGTACTATATTTACAAGTGGAACGTACTATACTTACAGAGTGGAAACGGTACTATACTTACAGAGTGGAACAGACTATACTTACAGAGTGGAACGGTACTATACTTACAGAGTGGAAACGGTACTATACTTACAGAGTGGAAACGGTACTATATTTACAGAGTGGAAACGGTACTATACTTACAGAGTGGAACGGTACTATACTTACAGAGTGGAACGGTACTATATTTACAGAGTGGAACGGTACTATACTTACAATGGAACGGTACTATACTTACAGAGTGGAACGGTACTATATTTACAGAGTGGAAACGGTACTATACTTACAGAGTGGAACGGTACTATATTTACAGAGTGGAACGGTACTATACTTACAGAGTGGAACGGTACTATATTTACAGAGTGGAAACGGTACTATACTTACAGAGTGGAACGGTACTGTACTAGAAGAAGGAGAGATACGGAAACGTACAAATCTGAGGTGGTCAGATCAGACCAGGACAAAAACCGTGGTGAGGCTGCGGTAATATTAAATATATTGACGTTTACGGACAAAGACACGTTTGTATAGTATCACATAATTAAGCGATCGGCCGTGCGGTGCCGAGGCCCTTAAGGGGAGCAAAGAATAGTAACACTGCGAATTAACAAAGCATGTCGTAGGAGACGATTGATGTATGTAGGACCTAGGGAAGCTGTCCTATTAAATAAAAATCGTCGTAGAAATGAGATGTGCTGACCTACTTGTAGGCGCATAGCTGGCACAAATTACAATCGCTCTTAGGCTCAGATCACATAAAAATCACACAGATCAGTTTAACAAATGTTTGATAAGAAACGTTCGAACAAGCAGACATGGAAAGCAAGAATTTAATTAAATATGAAACTAATGACAATCTCACAGAAAAAGTTCAAAGAAACAGACACTAAAAACTTAAGATAAAAATATTAAGAAAATGCTCACAAAAATAGATAATATTTTTAAAAAAATACTCCCAGCATGACAATGAAATATGATAAAAATTTAACAAAATCGAAATACTTACACGTCTTGCAAACACAATTGGACTGGCTCTCTCCACATAAGGTGCACCCGTG
>CM036759.1:67988589-68013589 GCA_020796225.1 Arion vulgaris
GGTATATAAAGTCTTTGACTTTGTTTTAATGGGCGATTGTCGATGGAGATATTGATAGTGTTTTCTTCTCTAGTGAATGTCATTACTTCTGTTTTGTCGATGTTTATTCTCATGTTGTATTCGTTACATGCTAACTGGAGTCTGTTAATGTGTTGTTGTAGCTGTTCTTCTGTTGTTGATATGATTGCCTGATCGTTTGCAATGGAACTTCTCATGGGTACGGTGAGCAAATGGACTTTAGCGTGGCTGTTGCAGAGGAATCAGAGCAGGCATGGAAATGTCCAATGTGCCATAACGTCGACCGCAAAACATAACATAACATAATTCATGAAATACGTTCTTTATTACCGTCCTTGTTCGATGACATTTCCAGTTTGTTTATATACAAATTGCGCTGCCATCTAACGTAACCAATTTCGTAAGCAACGGTTGGAATAGATTTGTTAGTGACGAGGAGATTGCGACATAGATTGAGACATCTGATCAAGAAATTGTTCAACGTTCAGCCGGAGAAGCTAGCAGACTGAAAGTTTAATGAACTAACCACCTGTTCTGTGTCGGGTCGTCTCTAAATTCTGAGCTGACGTTTGAATGATTGAATAAAAGAAACGAGTAAAAAGAAAGACATCTCGTGAGTCGGGACACCTACCAACATGGCAAACAATATGTATATATATATGTTATCGGTCGTATCTTAATCCGTGATGTCCTTTCTGACACTAATCCTTAGATAAGGTCAAGGGAGACCATTGTTAAACAGGTTGAAAGTTACGGCGTACGGGTATAGCTAGAAAAATGATCACATTTGCAGAAGTGGTCGGTCCACTTTTTATCAATTTGTCCACTCCGTTTCTCAATGTGTATCCATCTATCGTATCATTATATAATGATTGATAAGCAACAAACCTTTCCAGGTGGTGGGAATATTTTCTCTTCTTGTTGGTCGCATTAAACGTCACATTCATTTTGAGAGATTGATTGATTGATTGAATGATTGATAGAACAATCATCATTTCACTTCAGTGAGTAACCAGGTCTGCACTGATCGCTTTCCTATACAGAAAGATTTTAGCTGCAGTGCACGAACTTCGTAGCACCGACGAGAGTCTTAAATGTAGTTTTGAAGATAGTAAAGATATGTTGTAGAAATTGTATTTAAGAAACTTTTCTAATGAATTTGTCTCGGGCAGTCGCTTTCCAGTCTGCTCTTCTCAATTTTGAACTGCCAGGAGTTCTTTTACGTGCTTAACTTAAAGACGGGACCTACGTTTTATCGCCCGTCTCCGGTAGGACTAGCAACTTGATCTCACCTACACTGAGATGATGGGTCTTTGGAAAAATATACCGATGACTCCACGGGTTTCTTTGGCACAAGAGTCGAGCACCTCTTCTCTGCGTCACAGAGACCGCCTGGTTTTAAGAGAACAGTAATAGAGGGTATGATTCCTGGAAGACAAAGTAGGAAACGACCAAGACAACGATGGCAACATGACATTAAAGAAACATTGAAAATGATATTTAAGCATGCGGGAGAACTTCATTGTTCATTTGAGGGTGATCTTCGTCACACATCGGACATGTCCACAATTTCTCAGATCTCCTCCCAAGCATGTATGTCAGTGTGTTTAGACTAACAACTCGAGTTCTGTGTTGATTGATGTATCTACTGAGGGTTTCTCTACGTCTTGGCGCAACTATCGGTATACAGAACTTGCGCAACCGTTATAGAGAATAATCTTTATATTCTTCGTTGAAATCTTCATAGCGTATTTTTTTTTTTACCTTAGAGCGTTGACGATGTTGCTTTGCTCGCCTGCCCAAAGTGTTCGTATCGTGTTGAACGACTGGTGACAAGCTCCTTGTGAGTTCAGGCTCAACTGCGCAGGCTGACAGAAAAGCCACAGGTTCTCCAGAACTGAAGGGTTACGGTGTCCATGGCACCGAGCAGAAGGGTTACAATGTCCATAGCACCGAACCGAAAAGCTGAAAGCTTAAGTGCTTCTGGATCGGGGGGAAAATGATGTTGCTTTAATAGAAGACCCACTCTCGATGGCAGCATTGCCTGCCAGTGCATCCGCTCTCTCATTGCCCTTCACTCTAGAATGACCTGAACAAAGAACGGGAGAACTTGCGTTTTTCAGGCGGGCTGTGTTAACGTTCTGCAAAGGGCATGCTATGGTTCTTATTAGAACAAGTTGAAAGGGCTGTAAACAACCAGCTAGTCCCATTGTTAAGACACCCAAAAATCTCAGTGACAACTAGATTTTCAACAGTATTTTCATACCTACTTTGTGTTACCAGAGCTAAACATGGACAATGAACAAAGCACAGTCGCAAAAAATAACTACATGTGAAATGCGATGCCTGCGAAAAGTTACCAACAACACCAGAAAAGACCAGAGTCACCAACATCAGCATAAGAAAGAAAGTTGGCATAGAACCTTGCTTGAATTACATTGAGAAACACATAATTTAGTGGTTTGGCCACTTAATAAGAATGCATCCAAACTCCACAGTATACAGATTCTACAACAGAACATCGGGAAAGAAGGCAAGAGGAAGACCACGGAAAAGATTGTTAGATGGCATAGCAGAATCCTGTGAAAGAGCAAAAATAACAATCACTCAAGCCACCAGAACAGGGCAAGACAAAAACAGAAAACCACGACACTGGGCAACAACCCGGTAGCAGTGTGACGACAAAAGAAGAAGAAGAAGTAAGGGTTGTGGAGCAAACAAACCCACAGCAAACACCCACAGCAAACACCCACAAGAATCCCATCAGCAGACTAAACAGAAAATAGCACACACCAATCTTTCACCTAAGAACAGGCCACTGCAGGCTCAACCACCACATGCACAGAATAAAGCCTGCTCAGATTGCACAGTGTGCATGCCAGACAGAAACATAGACTCCAGAGTACATTCTGCAGTCCTGTCCATCATACATACACCAACGAAACGAAACATGGCCTCATGAACAAAGCTTACAGAGCAAGTATGGGGAACTCTGAGGAACTCCAACTAACATGCAGCTTCATAGAGGCAACCCATCTCATGATTTAGACGAGCATACGAAACCGATGTCAAAGTAGAAGAAAAATGAGCCGAAAGGTATCAATTTCAAGAGGGGGACTGCCTAGAGTAGTTGATAGTAGCTCGGCCTGCTAGCTGTAGACGCCTCATAGCTCGGGTTCGAACCTACTGTCCGGCATTTTGAGTCCCCTGGTCTTACTCAGGACGATAACGTGAGTACCTCTGAGGTCGGAGAAAATCTGCCTGTATGGCGGGGGAATACTAATTAGAGTACATTGAGCACAAGGGCCCGCCATTTAAAGAAATTTTACAATGCACGCTGCTGCCATTGTAAGAAATTGAAAACAGTTTTTCACGCAAAATCAGTTTCAGAGATGGAATTTCGCCCGAGTTGAAAGCGGACGAAAGGTAAAAAAAAAAAAAAAAAATCAATTTCAAGGTCAATGTTTTCGCCATTTTCAATTTGAACATTCTGATAATCTACCAGCACTGACGTATTACTCTCAGCCCTGGTGGAGCATGGGGTTCAACAATTGCCTTCATTTTTCCCCGTTCTGGCTCTGTTTCGTATTTCTTTATAGGATAATACAGCAGCCTAAAGAAGGATCCGTCTCAATGTTTGTATATGACGTCCTCTTTCCTTTTCCTTGATGGATCCCTTCAAGTACTTGTTTAGTGACACTTGATTGTGTTTTTTGCAGAGTATGTTATGTTACGTCATGCGATCGACGTCATGGCACATTCGGCATTCTCATGCGTGTTCTTTTAAGAAAATTTAAAACCAGAATGCACAATGTACAAAGTCTTTTATAACAGAAGACCAGGAAAGAAAGTGAGAAGAAGACCAGGAAAAAAAGTGAAAGAAAAAGATCAGAAGAAAGTGAGAAGAAGATCAGGAAAGAAAGTGAGAAGAAGAAGATCGGGAAAGAAAGTGAGAAGAAGAAGATCAGGAAAGAAAGTGAGAAGAAGAAGATCAGGAAAGAAAGTGAGAAGAAGAAGATCGGGAAAGAAAGTGAGAAGAAGAAGATCAGGAAAGAAAGTGAGAAGAAGATCAGGAAAGAAAGTGAGAAGAAGATCGGGAAAGAAAGTGAGAAGAAGATCGGGAAAAAGTGAAGAAGAAGACAAGGAAAGAAAGTGAGAAGAAGATTAGGAAAGAAAGTGAGAAGAAGAAGATTAGGAAAGAAAGTGAGAAGAAGAAGATTAGGAAAGAAAGTGAGAAAAAGAAGATTGGGAAAGAAAGTGAGAAGAAGAAGACCAGAAAGAAAGTGAGAAGAAGATCAGGAAAGAAAGTGAGAAGAAGATCAGGAAAGAAAGTGAGAAGAAGAAGATCAGGAAAAAAAGTGAGAAGAAGAAGACCAGGAAAGAAAGTGAGAAGAAGATCAGGAAAGAAAGTGAGAAGAAGAAGATCAGGAAAAAAGTGAGAAGAAGAAGACCAGGAAAGAAAGTGAGAAGAAGATCAGGAAAGAAAGTGAGAAGAAGAAGATCAGGAAAGAAAGTGAGTAGAAGAAGATCAGGAAAGAAAGTGAGAAGAAGAAGATCAGGAAGAAAGTGAGAAGAAGAAGACCAGGAAAGAAAGTGAGAAGAAGATCAGGAAAGAAAGTAGAGAAGAAGAGATCAGAAAGAAAGTAAGAAGAAGAAGATCAAGAAAGAAAGTGAGAAGAAGATCAGGAAAGAAAGTGAGAAGAAGATCAGGAAAGAAAGTAGAAAAGAAGAATCAGGGAAAAAAGGAAGAAGAAGACCAAAAAAGAACAAAGAATCATCAGAAGAAAGGAGAAGAAGAAATCAGAACAGGCAGAGTGCAGAAGAAAAAGCCTCAGAAAGAAAGTGAGCAGAAGAAGATAGAAAGAAAGTTCTGCAGAATCAACATAACCAGAAAGAAAGAGAAGAAATCAGGTATAGAAAGTAGAGAAGAAGAACCCCAGGAAAGAAATGAGATAGAAGAAGATCATCGGAAAGAAAGTGAGAAGAAGAAGACAGGAAAGTCAAGGAGGAAGAAGAAGATCAGGAAAGAAAGTGAGAAGCAATGAAGTCGGTCAAGGGAAAGTAGGAAGAAGATCAGGAAAGAAAGGAAAAGTTAAGAACAGGAAAGAAAGTGAAAGTAGAAGATCAGGAAAGAAAGTGGAAAAAGTTTTCAGAAAAAATTTAGAAAATGAACTATCAGGAAAGAAGGAGAAGAAGAAGATCAAAAGAGAAGTCGGAAGAAGAAGTTTCTGAAATAAAATGAGAAGCACGAAGAATAGGAACAAATTTGTGAGAAGTTAGGCTCGATCAAGGAAATAAAGTGAGAAGAAGGATGTCTCAGTTGAAAGAGTGAGAAGAAAGACTTATTTAGAAGAAATGTTGAAGAAGAAGATCAGGCAAGAAAGGTGAAAAAGAAGATCACAATGAAAGTTTTATAAGAAGAAGACCCAGGAAAGAAAGTGAGAAGAAGAAGCAAGGAAAGAAAGTGAGAAAAAGATCAGGAAAGAAAGTGAGAAGAAGATCAGGAAAGAAAGTGAGAAGAAAGATCAGGAAAGAAAGTAGAAGAAGATCAGGAAAGAAAGTGAAAGAAGAAGATCAGGAAAGAAAGTGAGAAGAAGAAGATCAGGAAAGAAAATGAGAAGAAGAAGACCAGGAAAGAAAGTTAGAAGAAGAAGATCAGGAAAGAAAGTGAGAAGAAGAACAGGAAAGAAAGTGAAGAAGAAGATCAGGAAAGAAAGTAGAAGAAGAAGATAGAAAGAAATAGAAGAAGAAGATTAGGAAAGAAAGTGAGAAGAAGATCAGAAAGAAAGTAGAAGAAGAAGATCAGGAAAGAAAGTGAGAAGAAGAAGAACAGGAAAGAAAGTGAGAAGAAGAAGATCAGGAAAGAAAGTGAGAAGAAGAAGATCAGGAAAAATGAGAAGAAGAAGACCGGGAAAAGAAAGTGAGAAAAAGATCAGGAAAGAAGTAGAAGAAGAAGACCAGGAAAGAAAGTGAGAAGAAGATCAGGAAAGAAAGTAGAAGAAGATCAGGAAAGAAAGTGAAAGAAGAAGATCAGGAAAGAAAGTAGAAGAATAAGATCAGGAAAGAAAGTGAGAAGAAGATCAGGAAAGAAAGTGAGAAGAAGAAGACCAGGAAAGAAAGGGAGAAGAAGATCAGGAAAGAAAGTGAGAAGAAGATCAGGAAAGAAAGTGAGAAGAAGAAGACAAGGAAAGAAAGTGAGAAGAAGATTAGGAAAGAAAGTGAGAAGAAGAATCCAGGAAAGAAAGTGAGAAGAAGAAGATCAGGAAAAAGAGAAGAAAGACCAGGAAAGAAAGTGAGAAGAAGAAGATCAGGAAAGAAAGTGAGAAGAAGAAGATCAGAAAGAAAGTGAGAAGAAGAAATAGAAAGAAAGTGAGAAGAAGAAGATAGGAAAGAAATGAGAGAAGAAGATCGGGAAAAGAAAGTGAGAAGAAAAATCATGGAAAGAAAGTAAAGAAGAAGATCAGGAAGAAAGTGAGAAGAAGAAGATCAGGAAAGAAAGTGAGAAGAAGAAGATCGGGAAAGAAAGTGAGAAGAAGAAGATCAGGAAAGAAAGTGAGAAGAAGATCAGGAAAGAAAGTGAGAGAAGATCAGGAAAGAAAGTGAAGAAGAACAAGAAGAAAAGAATCAAAAAAAGAAGAAGATCAGGAAAGAAAGTGAGAAGAAGAAGATAGGAAAAGGAAAGTGAGAAGAAGAACAGGAAAGAAAGTGAGAAGAAGATCAGGAAAGAAAGTGAGAAGAAGAAGATCAGGAAAGAAAGTGAGAAGAAGATCAGGAAAGAAAGTGAGAAGAAGAAGATCAGGAAAGAAAGTGAGAAGAAGAAGACAGGAAAGAAAGGAGAAGAAGATCAGGAAAGAAAGTGAGAAGAAGAAGATCAGGAAAGAAAGTGAGAGAAGAAGATCAGGAAAGAAAGTGAGAAGAAGATCAGGAAAGAAAGTGAGAAGAAGATCAGAAAGAAAGTGAAAGAAGAAGATCAGGAAAAAAAAAGTGGAAAGAAGAAGACCAGGAAGAAAGTGAGAAGAAGATCAGGAAAGAAAGTGGAAGAAGAAGATCAGGAAAAAGAAAGTGAGAAGAAGAAGATCAGGAAAGAAGTGAGAAGAAGAAGACCAGGAAAGAAAGTGAGAAGAAGATCAGGAAAGAAAGTGAGAAGAAGATCAGGAAAGAAAGTGAGAAGAAAAAGATCAGGAAAGAAAGTGAGAAGAAGAAGATCAGGAAAGAAAGTAGAGAAGAAGAAGATCAGGAAAGAAGTGAGAAGAAGAAGATCAGGAAAGAAAGTGAGAAGAAGATCAGGAAAAAAGTGGAGAAGAAGATCAGGAAAGAAAGTGAGAAGAAGAAGATCAGGAAAGAAAGTGAGAAGAAGATCAGGAAAGAAAGTAGAAGAAGAAGAACCAGGAAAGAAAGTAGAAGAAGAAGATCGGGAAAAAGAAAGTAGAGAAGAAGATCAGGAAAGAAAATGAGAAGAAGAAGATCAGGAAAGAAAGTGAGAAGAAGAAGATCAGGAAAAAAGTGAGAAGAAGAAAGAACAGAAAGAAAGTGAGAAGAAGAAGATCAGGAAAGAAAGTGAGAAGAAGAAGATCAGGAAAGAAAGTGAGAAGAAGATCAGGAAAGAAAGTGAGAAGAAGAAGATCAGGAAAGAAAGTGAGAAGAAGAAGATCAAAAAGAAAGTGAGAAGAAAGATCAGGAAAGAAAGTGAGTAGAAGAAGATCAGGAAAGAAAGTGAGAAGAAGATCAGGAAAAAGTGAGAAGAAGAAGATCAGAAAGAAAGTGAGAGAAGAAGATCAGGAAAGAAAGTGAGAAGAAGAAGATTAGGAAAGAAAGTGAGAAGAAGAAGATCAGGAAAGAAAGTAAGAAGAAGAAGATCAGGAAAGAAAGTGAGAAGAAGAAGATCAGGAAAGAAAGTTAGAAGAAGAAGATCAGGAAAGAAAGTGAGAAGAAGAAGATCAAGAAAAGAAAAAGTGAAAGAAGAAGATCAGGAAAGAAAGTAGAGAAGAAGAAGACAGTAGAAAGAAAAAGTAGAGAAGAAGAAGATCAGGAAAGAAAGTGAGAAGAAGAAGATCAGGAAAGAAAGTTAGAAGAAGAAGATCAGGAAAGAAAGTGAGAAGAAGAAGATCAGGAAAAAGGAAAAAGAAGGAAAAGAAGAAGGATCAGGAAAAAGTGAGAAGAAGAAGACCAGGAAAGAAAGTGAGAAGAAGATCAGGAAAGAAAGTGAGAAGAAGAAGACCAGGAAAGAAAGTGAGAAGAAGATCAGGAAAAAAAGTGAGAAGAAGAAGATCAGGAAAGAAAGTGAGAAGAAGAAGATCAGGAAAAAAAGTGAGAAGAAGAAGATCAGGAAAGAAAGTGAGAAGAAGATCAGGAAAGAAAGTGAGAAGAAGAAGACCAGGAAAGAAAGTGAGAAGAAGATCAGGAAAGAAAGTGAGAAGAAGATCAGGAAAGAAAGTGAGAAGAAGAAGATCAGGAAAGAAAGTGAGAAGAAGAAGATCAGGAAAGAAAGTGAGAAGAAGATCAGGAAAGAAAGTGAGAAGAAGAAGATCAGGAAAGAAAGTGGAGAAAGAAGATCAGGAAAGAAAGTGAGAAGAAGATCAGGAAAGAAAGTGAGAAGAAGAAGACAAGGAAAGAAAGTGAGAAGAAGATTAGGAAAGAAAGTGAGAAGAAGAACAGGAAAGAAAGTGAGAAGAAGAAGATCAGGAAAGAAAGTGAGAAGAAGACAGGAAAGAAAAGTGAGAAGAAAAAAGATAAGGAAAGAAAGTGAGAAGAAGAAGATCAGAGAAAGAAAGTGAGAAGAAAGGAATAGAAAAGAAAAGTGAGAAGAAGAAGATCAGGAAAAAAAGTGAGAAGAAGAAGATCAGGAAAGAAAGTGAGAAGAAGAAGATCAGGAAGAAAGTGAGAAGAAGAAGATCAGGAAAGAAAGTGAGAAGAAGATCAGGAAAGAAAGTGAGAAGAAGAAGATCAGGAAAGAAAGTAGAAGAAGAGCCAGGAAAGAAAGTGAGAAGAAGATCAGGAAAGAAAGTGAGAAGAAGAAGATCAGAAACAAAGTAGAAGAAGAAGAAATCAGGAAAGAAAAGTAGAGAAGAAGATCAGAAAGAAAGTGAGAAGAAAGATCAGGAAAGAAAGTGAGGAAGAAGAAAAGATCAGGAAAAAGTGAGAAGAAGAAGTACAGGAAAGAAAGTGAGAAGAAGAAGATCAGGAAAGAAAGTGAGAAGAAGAAGATCAGAAAAGAAAGTGAGAAGAAGAAGATCAGGAAAGAAAGTGAGAAGAAGAAGATCAGGAAAGAAAGTGAGAAGAAGACATGGAAAGAAAGTGAGAAGAAGATCAGGAAAGAAAGTGAGAAGAAGATCAGGAAAAGAAAGTGGAGAAGAAGAAGATCAGGAAAGAAAGTGAGAAGAAGAAGATCAGGAAAGAAAGTGAAAGAAGAAGATCAGGAAAGAAAGTGAGAAGAAGAAGATCAGGAAAGAAAGTGAGAAGAAGATCAGGAAAGAAAGTGAAAAGAAGAACAGGAAAGAAAGTGAGAAGAAGAAGATCAGGAAAGAAAAAGTGGAAGAAGATTCAGGAAAGAAAGTGAGAAGAAGATCAGGAAAGAAAGTGAGAAGAAGAAGATCAGGAAAAGAAAGAGAAGAAGAAGATCAGGAAGAAAGAAAAATGAGAAGAAGAAGAACAGGAAAGAATGAGAAGAGAAGAAGATCAGGAAAGAAAGTGAGAAGAAGAAGTACAGGAAAGAAAGTGAGAAGAAGAAGATCAGGAAAGAAAGTGAAGAAGAAGATCAGGAAAGAAAGTGAGAAGAAGATCAGGAAAGAAAGTGAGAAGAAGAAGATCAAGAAAGAAAGTGAGAAGAAGATCAGGAAAGAAAGTGAGAAGAAGATCAGGAAAGAAAGTGAGAAGAAGATCAGGAAAGAAAGTGAGAAGAAGATCAGGAAAGAAAGTGAGAAGAAGATCAGGAAAAGAAAGTGAGAAGAAGAAGATCAGGAAAAAAGTGAGAAGAAGAAGATCGGGAAAAGAAAATGAGAAGAAGAAGACCAGGAAAGAAAGTGAGAAGAAGAAGATCAGGAAAGAAAGTGGAAGAAGAAGATACAGGAAAGAAAGTGAAAGAAGAAGATCAGGAAAGAAAGTGAGAAGAAGAAGATCAGGAAAGAAAGTAAGAAGAAGAAGATCAGGAAAGAAAGTGAGAAGAAGAAGATCAAGAAAGAAAGTGAGAAGAATAAGATCAGGAAAGAAAGTGAGAAGAAGAAGAACAGGAAAGAAAGTGAGAAGAAGAAGATCAGAAAGAAAGTGGAAAAGAAGACAGGAAAAAAGTGAGAAGAAGAAGATCAGGAAAGAAAGTGAGAAGAAAAAGATCAGGAAAGAAAGTGAGAAGAAGAAGACCAGGAAAGAAAGTGAGAAGAAGATCAGGAAAGAAAGTGAGAAGAAGATCAGGAAAAGAAAGTGAGAAGAAGAAGATCAGGAAAAAAGTGAGAAGAAAAGATCAGGAAAGAAAGTGAGAAGAAGATCAGGAAAGAAAGTGAGAAGAAAAAAGACATCAGGAAAGAAAGTGAGAAGAAGATAAAGGAAAGAAAGTAGAAGAAGATCAGGAAAGAAAGTGGAAGAAGACAAGGAAAGAAAGTAGAAGAAGATTAGGAAAGAAAGTGAGAAAGAAAACTAGGAAAGAAAGTGAGAAGAAGAAGATCAGGAAAGAAAGTAGAAGAAGACCAGGAAAAAAGTGAAAGAAGAAGATCAGGAAAGAAAGTGAGAAGAAGAAGATCAAGAAAGAAAGTGAGAAGAAGAATAGAAAAGAAAGTGAGAAGAAGAAGATAAGGAAAGAAAATGAGAAGAAGAAGATCAGGAAAGAAAGTGAGAAAAAGAAATAAGAAAAGAAAGTTAGAAGAAAAGATCAGGAAAGAAAGTAGAAGAAGAAGATCAGGAAAGAAAGTAGAAGAAGAAGATCAGGAAAAGAAAGATAGAAAAGAAGACCAGGAGAGAAAAGTGAGAAGAAGATCAGGAAAGAAAGTGAGAAGAAGATCAGGAAAGAAAGTGAGAAGAAGATCAGGAAAGAAAGTGAGAAGAAGAAGATCGGGAAAGAAAGTGAGAAGAAGAAGATCAGGAAAGAAAATGAGAAGAAGATAACAGGAAAGAATGTGAAGAAGAAGACCAGGAAATAAAGTAAAGAAGAAGAAGAAAAGGAAAAAAGAAAAGTGAGAAGAAGAAGACAGGAAAGAAAAGTGAGAAAGAAGAAGAACAGGAAAAGAAAGTGAGAAGAAGATCAGGAAAGAAAGTGAGAAGAAGAAGATCAAGAAAGAAAGTGAGAAGAAGAAGATCAAGAAAGAAAGTGAGAAGAAGAAGATAAGGAAAGAAAGTGAGAAGAAGAAGATCAGGAAAGAAAGTAAGAAGAAGAAGATCAGGAAAGAAAGTGAGAAGAAGAAGATAAGGAAAGAAAGTGAGAAGAAGAAGATCAGGAAAGAAAATGAGAAGAAGAAGATCAGGAAAGAAAGTTAGAAGAAGAAGATCAGGAAAGAAAGTGAGAAGAAGAAGATCAGGAAAGAAAGTGAGAAGAAGAAAAGATCAGGAAAGAAAGTGAGAAGAAGAAGATCCAGGAAAGAAAGTAGAAGAAGAAGATCAAGAAAGAAAGTGAGAAGAAGAAGATCAGGAAAGAAAGTGAGAAGAAGAAGATCAGGAAAGAAAGTGAGAAGAAGAAGATCAAGAAAGAAAGTGAGAAGAAGAAGATCAGGAAAGAAAGTGATAAGAAGAAGAACAGGAAAGAAAGTGAGAAGAAGAAGATCAGGAAAGAAAGTGAGAAGAAGAAGATCAGAAAAAAGTGAGAAGAAGAACCAGGAAAGAAAGTGAGAAGAAGATCAGGAAAAAAGAAAGTGATGAAGAAAAGAAGAAGATCAGGAAAGAAAGTGAGAAAGAAGATCAGGAAAGAAAGTGAGAAAAGAAGACCAGGAAAGAAAGTAGAGAAGAAAGATCAGGAAAGAAAGTGAGAAGAAGATCAGAAAGAAAGTAAGAAGAAGAAGACCAGAAAGAAAGTGAAGAAGAAGATCAGGAAAGAAAGTGAGAAGAAGATCAGGAAAGAAAGTGAGAAAGAAGACAGAAAAAGGAAAGAAAGTAGAGAAGAAGATCTAGGAAAAAAAGTGAGAAGAAGAACATCAGGAAAGAAAGTGAGAAGAAGAAGATCAGGAAAGAAAGTGAGAAGAAGATCAGGAAAGAAAGTGAGAAGAAGAAGATAAAAGGACAGAAAGAGAAGAAGAAGATAAAGGGAAAGAAAGTGAGAAGAAGAATAGAAAGAAAGTGAGAAGAAGAAGAAAGAAAGAAAAATGAGGAAAAGAAAGAAGATCAGGAAAAGAAAGTCAGAAGAAAGTGAAAGACAGGAAAGAAAATTAGAAGAAGAAGATCAGGAAAGAAAGTGAGAAGAAGAAGATCAGGAAAGAAAGTGAGAAGAAGAAGATCGGGAAAGAAAGTGAGAAGAAGAAGACCAGGAAGAAAGTGAGAAATAGATCAGGAAAGAAAGTGAAAGAAGAAGATCAGGAAAGAAAGTGAGAAGAAGAAGATCAGGAAGAAAGTGAGAAGAAGAAGATCAGGAAAGAAAGTGAGAAGAAGATCAGGAAAGAAAGTGAGAAGAAGAAGACCAAGGAAAGAAAGTGAGAAGAAGATCAGGAAAGAAAGTAGAAGAAGAAGACTCAGGAAAGAAAGTGAGAAGAATAAGATCAGAAAGAAAGTGAGAGAAGACCGGGAAAAGAAAGTGAGAAGAAGAAGATCAGGAAAGAAAGTGAGAAGAAGAAGATCAGGAAAGAAAGTGAGAAGAAGAAGATCAGGAAAGAAAGTAGAAGAAGAAGATCAGGAAAGAGAAGTGAGAAGTAAAAGAAGATCAGGAAAGAAAGTAGAAGAAATCAGGAAAAAGTGAAAAAAGAAGATCAGGAAAGAAAGTGAGAAGAAGATCAGGAAAAAAAGTGAGAAGAAGAAGACAAGGAAAGAAAGTGAGAAGAAGATTAGGAAAAGAAAGTAGAAGAAGAAGATCAGGAAAGAAAGTGAGAAGAAGAATAGGAAAGAAAGTGAGAAAACAGAAGATAGAAGAAAGAAAAAGTGAGAAGAAGAAGACCAGGAAAGAAAGTAGAAAGAAGAAGATCAGAAAGAAATGAGAAGAAGATCAGGAAAGAAAGTGAGAAGAAGAAGATCAGGAAAAAAGTAGAAGAAGAAGACCAGGAAAGAAAGTGAGAAGAAGATCAGGAAAGAAAGTGAGAAGAAGAAGATCAGAAAGAAAGTGAGAAGAAGATCAGGAAAGAAAGACAGAAAGAAAGAAGATCAGGAAAGAAAGTAGGAAGAAAGAAGAAGACCAGGAAAGAAAGTGAGAAGAAGATCAGGAAAGAAAGTGAGAAGAAGAAGATCAGGAAAAAAGTGAGAAGAAGAAGATCGGGAAAGAAAGTGAGAAGAAGAAGATCAGGAAAGAAAGTGAGAAGAAGATCAGGAAAGAAAGTGAGAAGAAGAAGACCAGGAAAGAAAGTTAGAAGAAGAAGATCAGGAAAGAAAGTGAGAAGAAGATCAGGAAAGAAAGTGAGAAGAAGAAGATCAGGAAAGAAAGTGAGTAGAAGAAGATCAGGAAAGAAAGTGAGAAGAAGATCAGGAAGAAAGTGAGAAGAAGAAGATCAGGAAAGAAAGTGAGAAGAAGAAGATCAGGAAAGAAAGTGAGAAGAAGATTAGGAAAGAAAGCGAGAAGAAGAAGAACAGGAAAGAAAGTGAGAAGAAGATCAGGAAAGAAGGTGAGAGGAAGAACAGGAAAAGGATAGATAGATGGCATAGCAGAATTCTGTCAAAAAGTCCCCAAAATTACTATCAACCAAGCCACTAGAACAGCACAAGACAAAATCAGAAAACCACGACACTGGGCAACAACCCGATAACAGTGTGACGATAAACGAAATCAAATCAAGAACAAAAAGTTATTTTTCCCCTACAGTTAAAGTGACTACCTTTTTTTCGTGATTTCTTTTTAAATTTGAAGTGTTTTGAAAATCAATCTTTTAATTTAATAAAAAGTTAACTGCTCAGTTTTGCTGAAACAAATAATGTGCTCCACTAGCGAAGTGAAACACAGTTTCTAAGTGTGTGGTTTTTTTCTGTGTGTTTGTAAACATCGTCTGTCGGTTAGCAATTAAAATAGTTATCAACAAACTTAATATTGGTTAAATGATTGACTGATTGATTGATTGATTGCGGCCATCATGATTACACTTCGGTGAATAACCGGGTGAAGTCCGACCTCCTTTTAACACAAAAATATCTCAGCGACAAGGCATGAGCTATGTAGTACCGGCGACGATTATTGATGTAATATTTAATAAATGTAAAATAAAGTATATAGATTTGATGTCAATTTTAAATATATTTCTTCAGGCTGTGCCTTTGCAGCCTACTATTATCGGTTTTTAGCTGCGAAGGTTTATTACTCAACGTCAACACGATGCCTACGTTTTATCGTCTGTCTCCGATAGGACTAGGTATTATTCCTCTTCGAACGGCCCATATCGACCACTTGTTAACCACTCTGCTTGATTTGTATGTGATCTGAGCCTAAGAGCGATTGTACATTGTGCCAGTTATGCGCCTACAAGTAGGCCAGCACATCCGATTTTCTGCGATTCTGTTTATTTACTATGATTGCTTCCTCAGGCCGCTACATCAGTCGCCTCTTACGACATGCCTTGTAGGTCGCAGCGTTACTATTCTTTGTTTCCTTGGGATCCCGGTAGCACACTGATATTCACTAGAGAAAGCGTTGGCATCCTAACTATATTAATAGTAATATTGTAATTATCATGTGGAGTCCGCGCCCTCATAGTCCCATTCAGAAGCGCCCCAATATATGGATTGATTGATTCGACCATCATCATTGCACTCTAGTGATCTCTTTCTTACATAGGAAGATCTCAGCTGCAGTGCACAAACTCCGTAGCATTGGGAGGTCCCTGGTATCATTTTTTTAAGATGGTGAAGATATTTTAGAATTTAAAAAAATCTTTTCTAATGAATTTTAGTTTAGTCGTCGGATCACCATCACTGCACGTCGAACAAATTAGTCCACAAGTGATCCGATCTCTCCTCAGTATGACCATCAGCGTGTGGCACTAACGACACCGGTTCTTTGTTGGTTTACAATTCTTCTTTGTCTGCCAGCATAGCGTTCTTGTCGAGCTACACCACACTTAACTTTGAGTTCTTGCAGTCCGGTTAGTGTTGTGGATTCACCGCTATTACGTGAATCATGTACACGCCCTCTCTCCCTTAAGGAATTTATAATATCAGCCTGGTCCATTGCTCGCCCGCTTTGGACAGCAGACATACCTGCAAGCCTATCCGCACGTTCATTCCCCTTGCACCTGCATGCCCTGGCACAAAAATAAAACTGATCATTGTCAGCTTAGACCTCCCCAGCGACTCTATCGAATGTCTCCTAGCCCATCTGGTTTCAATCTTCCTGAGCATACTCATTGAGTCACTGAGAAAACATGCATGGATAAAAGTCTGTGATTCTAGCCAAATCATCGCTTTGGTAACCGCCATGATTTTCATAGTGAGACTGCTCGTAGTCACGCAAAACCACCACTGTCTTCCTTCACAACATCACCTCCGACCTGAGCAATGAAAGCCCACGAGCTCTGCACATGTCGAATCACCGAACCATCCGTATAAATGATTACATCATGCTCAGATGCGTTCTCAGAAATCAATGCATGAACTGCTGCCTCCACGACAAGTGGGTTGTTTGCTGCTTCTTTATCAAGTTTGATGCATACAGAAAAGGATGTAGCGATTCCTGTTGGCACTGGTATCCATTCTTCACCGGGATCAATGTCTTGAAGTGTACACACCTGTTCAATACAGTCCTCGGCCTGACCCATCCAAGATTTTCCTCTTTTTAACCTATTTCTTTTTGTTCTTTATTTCCAGTGCAGAGGATGTTGTGTGTCAGCATTGACTCGAAGGTATGCTCGTGCACGGCTCATCAGTATTCTATACTCCGTAGGAGGATAGTCAAGGAGATAGAGCATCGCCCTGCACGACGTGTCTTTAGTGCAACCAAGTATAATGCGCATCGTCTCGTTCTGTATTCTTTCCAGTCGTTCTATCTGACTGTGACTGAGAGTCAGGATCGCCAGTGCATACTCAAGCACAGAAAGGACCAGAACCTGGTATAAAAGACAAAGATGGCGCTGTTCACAATCCGCCGCCTTCATTATCACACGAGCTATGTGTTCCGTAAAAGCTAGAAAACGATCAAAACGCAACCCCAGGTATTTCATAGACTGAGATCGCTCCACCACCTCTGAACACAAAACCACAGATGGTGTTGGAGTGTTGACGATGTGGTTGTTTAAAGAGAACCATGTCACCACTGCTTTTGTGGGGTTGACAATGCTCCTGCTTCAACGCACCATCTACCTATGCGGTCGAGTTCTGACTGAAGTTCCTCCACAAGCTGTTCTCTATCCTTGCCCTGACGATACACACCAACACATCATCAGCATATGACATTGTCCTTCCTCTACCCGTGATCTGCTCTTCTGTGATGCTCACAGTATAGGCATTGAGCAACACCGGAGATAATGGTGACCCTGTGGTAAGCCAGGGTGGATTGTTGTTGGTGATGACGCCCAACTGCCACATTTAAACACTATCTTTCGCTGGAAGAGGGCCACAAAGATCCAATTGAGGAGGAATGGGCTGATAGTGAGTTCCGTCAGCTGTACCATTTAAAAATGCAACGGCACTCTGTTATATGCATCTTCAAGGTCAATTGCAGCAGCACATGTCTCAATGCCCGAGTAAAAACCCTCATAGACATCGTAGACGAACACCGCTGCGTTACGCCATGTCTCTATATGGACGGTACCCTCCAAGGGTGGGTGGAAGGAGACGTAACCTCTCTAATTGGAATGAATTTGCCCAGGCAGTGACTTTCCAGCCTGCTATTTTCGAATTTGAGCTGTCAAAGATTCTTTTTTGAGCTCAAATTTAGCACGGGACCTACGTTTTATCGTACGTTTCCGATAGGACTAGGAACTCGATCTCACCTACATTGAGATCAATGGTCTCTGGAAAAAAATCCAGATGTCTTCACGAGGGAGCGAACCAGTATCTTTGAACGAGAGGCGAGCACCTAACATCTACAAGACCGAGACCCCCGCCCCTCCTTCCAATCAATCGAGCTGATAGTCTGACAACAGACATTTTAATGTATTCACTGAGACGGATGGGAAATATCACTACAAGAGAATTTTATGATCAATCACATCGAACTATCAACATCTGACGAGACAGACAGCATGTTGTAGGAGGTGTCATAGTAAATAATCACCAATCAGAGCTGACTCACGGTGGTGAACGAATCGACAAGAACTATACTTTAAGAGAATAATGGTCACTTTCCAAACAGTTATAGTCCATGTCCAACTAACAAGAGGCTGTTACATCCTAGGGCCTACTTCACTTGTCAGGTCGAGCTAATATCCTACATGAACAACGCAGAAACATTGTTGAAATGTATTGCAACAACAGTGATAGTCATGACACTTAGATGCAGTACAAGTATTCACATGAGGAAGGAAACAAGGACAGAACATTATTTTGAATATGTAATTCAAAAAATGATTTGATAATTTCTTGAGCGTTCATATCGACATTTTAAATGTATTCATGCAATCTGAGCTGATAGGTCTGACAACAGACATTATGGCTAATGTATTCACACAATCGAGCTGATAGTCTGACAACAGACATTTTAATGTATTCACTGAGACCGGATGGGGAAATATACACTACAAGAGAATTTTATGAACAATCACATACGAACTCTTCAACATCTGTTACGGGAGACTGAGCACCTATAGGCATAGTTAGGGTACAGTGAGGTCGGTCATAGTAAATAATCACCAATCAGAGGCGTATTTACTCCACCGGTGGGTGAACGAGTAATCCGCATCAGAGAACTATAGTTCACCAAGAGAATATAATGGTCACTTTCCAATTAAAGTTATTATTGTCCATGTCCAACTAACAATGAGGCTGTTACATCCTTAAGTAGGGCCCCTTACCCTTCACTCCGTGTGGTCAGGTGGCCGAGCTAATATCCCTACTATACAAGCAACAACGGCAGTGAAACTAACCAATTAAGTTGAAAATAATTGCAAACACAGGAAACAGTCAATGACACTTAGATGCAGAAGCAAGTACTTCACAGAGGAAGGAAAAACAAGGACAGAACAATTATTTTGAATACTCCGTAAGCAATTAAAAAAAAAATATTTGATAACTTTCTTCTTTGAGCGTTCCATATCGACCACTTGTTAAATCACTCTGTGGGATTTGTATGCGATCTGAGCCTAAAAGTGATTGTACGCTGTGCCAGTTATGCGCGTACACGTAGGCCAGCACATCAAATTTCGTCGACGCTTTTTATTTACTAGGCTAACTTCCTAGACCCTACCTCAGTCGCCTCTTACGACATGCCTCGTAGGTCGCAGTGGTACTATTCTTTTCTCCCATTGAGGGCCCCAGCAACACATGGGCGAACAAGTGGTCGATATAGAGCGTTAGAAGAAGAAGATCACATCACCCATCGTGTTCCGACAGTCAATGAAAAATACGGGCCTAAAACCATATATAGCACTGGGTATATAAAGGGTTAATTTTTTAAAAATATATAATTATTGCCAATATTGAAGACGATGTGCGGAATCTTACACATCTGAGGTGGTCAGAGCGAATCATATCAGATCTGAGGTGGTCAGAGCGGATCATATCAGATCTGAGGTGGTCAGAGCGAATCATATCAGATCTGAGGTGGTCAGAGCGAATCATATCAGATCTGAGGTGGTCAGAGCGAATCATATCAGATCTGAGGTGGTCAGAGCGGATCATATCAGATCTGAGGTGGTCAGAGCGGATCATATCAGATCTGAGGTGGTCAGAGCGGATCATATCAGATCTGAGGTGGTCAGAGCGGATCATATCAGATCTGAGGTGGTAGAGCAGATCATATCAGATCTGAGGTGTTCAGAGCGAATCATATCAGATCTCAGGTGGTAGAGCAGATCATATCAGATCTGAGGTGTTCAGAGCGAATCATATCAGATCTCAGGTGGTAGAGCAGATCATATCAGATCTGAGGTGTTCAGAGCGAATCATATCAGATCTCAGGTGGTAGAGCAGATCATATCAGATCTGAGGTGGTAGAGCGAATCATATCAGATCTGAGGTGGTAGAGCAGATCATATCAGATCTGAGGTGGTAGAGCGGATCATATCAGATCTGAGGTGGTAGAGCGAATCATATCAGATCTGAGGTGGTAGAGCGGATCATATCAGATCTGAGGTGGTAGAGCGAATCATATCAGATCTGAGGTGGTCAGAGCGGATCATATCAGATCTGAGGTGGTCAGAGCGGATCATATCAGATCTGAGGTGTTCAGAGCGGATCATATCAGATCTGAGGTGTTCAGAGCGGATCATATCAGATCTGAGGTGGTCAGAGCGGATCATATCAGATCTGAGGTGGTCAGAGCGGATCATATCAGATCTGAGGTGGTCAGAGCGAATCATATCAGATCTGAGGTGGGGTCAAAAGGCTCATGAGGTCATGGTGGTAACATGAGCCAGGGTTAGCTGAGGGCGCACTACAAGACCCTGCCCCCAACCTCCACGAGGCGACCCTGAAACAGACTCTGGCTCCGCTCTGGCTAAGAGGGCAGGGATCGGGGAGAGAAAACTACTGGTAGTGGTAGCAGTGCAAGTACGGAAATACAATAAAGATACATACAAACAAAACGCACAAATCTCCTGACCGATGTCCAACAAGATATTGCCCAAGTCCCTGAACGCAAAGAAGCAGCAACGAAACGTCTCAGACATGGATGAGAGGTGCATCCAGTGACCAAACGTATGCCCACGTAGGGCGAAGCTCGAAGCCCTGAGGAGGGGGCAAACATTGCCAGCCCGTCGGCAAAATAAATAAGACAGGACCGTAACGAATAAAAGTCTACCCTCGTGTTGGTGCGAGAGAAGATTGCAGCTAACCCCGCATCGGTAGCCTGGTGCAGATACATGTACTGGGCAGGGTTTGCCGAGCGCAAAAGAACAAGTTGCGTTCAGTGCATAACGAAACTACCCGCCCTGGGAAAATCGTGCAAGGTACTGTGCGATTAAAAATTAACATCCCAGGAAGAACTGAGGTTGGTGATGCCTAACGGAACTGCCAGCCTTGGGGCAACCGGGCAAGGTTCGATTGCAGTCGTAACTAACATCCCCGGAATAACTGGGGCGGGTGATGGCGGCGAGCGCAAAATCCTCAGTTACGCTGATAGTGCCGACTGAAACGAACCTCTACATTGTTTGTACTCGGCCCCATGCCAGTGCTTTCGAGGTTAATTGCAAATTGCCACGTACCAATGCGCGTCTAGAAAAGGCTGAGAATGTTCCTTCTCCGGATCAAACTCAAAATGTACGGTAAAGCAAGGCCGACAATGTACGGATCAAACAGGAAGTTCGGGTCTGAACATTGGCGAAGGCCGATACTTTACACGGTGTCTTATACGAGTAGTACGCCGTCCGAGGATAAGCTTACAAGCCCCGAGAAATATTTTTCAGTCAGAACGGGCATAAACAGCGTAACTCACTGTCCCGGCGTAGATCACAAAGCCCAAAAATACGGCAAAGCTGATCGAACCCTAGGGAGGGTCAAAAGGCTCATGAGGTCATGGTGGTAACATGAGCCAGGGTTAGCGAGGGCGCTAACAAGACCCTGCCCCTAACCTCCACGCGGTGACCCTGAAACAGACTCTGGTTCTGGTCTGGCTAAGAGGGCAGGGATCGGGGAGAGGAAACTACTGGTAGTGGTAGCAGAGCAATTACGGTAAGACGATAAAGATACATACAAATAAAATGCACAATTCTTCTGACCGATGTCCAACAAGATATTGCCCAAGTCCCTGAACGCAAAGAAACAGCAACGAAACGACTCAGACATGGATGAGAAGTGCATCCAGTGACCAAACGTATGCCCACGTAGGGCGAAGCTCGAAGCCCTGAGGAGGGGCAAACATTGCCAGCCCGTCGGCAAGAATAAATAAGACAGGACCGTAACGAATGAAAGTCTACCCTCGTGTTGGTGCGAGAGAAGATTGCAGCTGACCCCGCATTGGTAGCCTGGTGCAGATACATGTACTGGGCAAGGTTTGCCGAGCGCAAAAGAACAAGTTGCGTTTAGTGCATAACGAAACTACCCGCCCTGGGAAAACCGTGCAAGGTACTGTGCGATTAAAATTAACATCCCGGAAGAACTGAGGTTGGTGATGCCTAAAGGAACTGCCAGCCTTGGGGCAACTGGGCAAGGTTCGATTGCAGTCGTAACTAACATCCCGGAATAACTGGGGCGGGTGATGGCGGCGAGCGCAAAATCCTCAGTTACGCTTATAGTGCCCACTGAAACGACCCTCTACATTGTTTGTACTCGGTCCCATGCCAGTGCTTTCGAGGTAAATTGCAAATTGCCACGTACCGATACGCGTCTAGAAAAGGCTGAGAATGTTCCTCCCCGGATCAAACTCAAAATTGTACGGTAAAGCAAGGCCGACAATGTACGGATCAAACAGGAAGCCCAGGTCCTGAACATTGGCGAAGGCCGATACTTTACACGGTGTTTTATACGAGTAAGACGCCGTCCGAGGACAAGCTGACAAGCCGAGAAATATTTCTCAGTCAGAACGGGTAAAGCAGCGTAACTCACTGTCTTGGCGTAGATCACAAAGCCCAAATATACGGCAAAGTTGATCGAAAAGGCGTAGATCCGAAAGGATCGTTCTAAGGAAAGTTCACCCTAGTAAATCAAAAGCTGGCAGAAAACGGACGGGCGGGCCTAGTCACCATGGGCGCACAATCGTCCTGACGTAGATCACCTGTTCTTGCCAGTGGACCAATTATACATCACAATAAGAATGATCAAATTGGCCGTGAAGAATGTTAGCAGAAGAAGAAGAAGAATATCAGATCTGAGGTGGTAGAGCGAATCATATCAGATCTGAGGTGGTAGAGCAGATCATATCAGATCTGAGGTGGTAGAGCGGATCATATCAGATCTGAGGTGGTAGAGCGAATCATATCAGATCTGAGGTGGTAGAGCGGATCATATCAGATCTGAGGTGGTAGAGCGAATCATATCAGATCTGAGGTGGTCAGAGCGGATCATATCAGATCTGAGGTGGTCAGAGCGGATCATATCAGATCTGAGGTGTTCAGAGCGGATCATATCAGATCTGAGGTGTTCAGAGCGGATCATATCAGATCTGAGGTGGTCAGAGCGGATCATATCAGATCTGAGGTGGTCAGAGCGGATCATATCAGATCTGAGGTGGTCAGAGCGAATCATATCAGATCTGAGGTGGGGTCAAAGGCTCATGAGGTCATGGTGGTAACATGAGCCAGGGTTAGCGAGGGGGCGCACTAACCAAGACCCTGCCCCCAACCTCCACGAGGCGACCCTGAAACAGACTCTGGCTCCGCTCTGGCTAAGAGGGCAGGGATCGGGGAGAGAAAACTACTGGTAGTGGTAGCAGTGCAAGTACGGAAATACAATAAAGATACATACAAACAAAACGCACAAATCTCCTGACCGATGTCCAACAAGATATTGCCCAAGTCCCTGAACGCAAAGAAGCAGCAACGAAACGTCTCAGACATGGATGAGAGGTGCATCCAGTGACCAAACGTATGCCCACGTAGGGCGAAGCTCGAAGCCCTGAGGAGGGGGCAAACATTGCCAGCCCGTCGGCAAAATAAATAAGACAGGACCGTAACGAATAAAAGTCTACCCTCGTGTTGGTGCGAGAGAAGATTGCAGCTAACCCCGCATCGGTAGCCTGGTGCAGATACATGTACTGGGCAGGGTTTGCCGAGCGCAAAAGAACAAGTTGCGTTCAGTGCATAACGAAACTACCCGCCCTGGGAAAATCGTGCAAGGTACTGTGCGATTAAAAATTAACATCCCAGGAAGAACTGAGGTTGGTGATGCCTAACGGAACTGCCAGCCTTGGGGCAACCGGGCAAGGTTCGATTGCAGTCGTAACTAACATCCCGGAATAACTGGGGCGGGTGATGGCGGCGAGCGCAAAATCCTCAGTTACGCTGATAGTGCCGACTGAAACGACCCTCTACATTGTTTGTACTCGGCCCCATGCCAGTGCTTTCGAGGTTAATTGCAAATTGCCACGTACCAATGCGCGTCTAGAAAAGGCTGAGAATGTTCCTTCTCCGGATCAAACTCAAAATGTACGGTAAAGCAAGGCCGACAATGTACGGATCAAACAGGAAGTTCGGGTCTGAACATTGGCGAAGGCCGATACTTTACACGGTGTCTTATACGAGTAGTACGCCGTCCGAGGATAAGCTTACAAGCCCCGAGAAATATTTTTCAGTCAGAACGGGCATAAACAGCGTAACTCACTGTCCCGGCGTAGATCACAAAGCCCAAAAATACGGCAAAGCTGATCGAACCCTAGGGAGGGGTCAAAGGCTCATGAGGTCATGGTGGTAACATGAGCCAGGGTTAGCGAGGGGGCGCGCTAACCAAGACCCTGCCCTAACCTCCACGCGGTGACCCTGGAAACAGACTCTGGTTCTGGTCTGGCTAAGAGGGGCAGGGATCGGGAGAGGAAACTACTGGTAGTGGTAGCAGTGCAATTACGGAAATACGATAAAGATACATACAAATAAAATGCACAATTCTCCTGACCGATGTCCAACAAGATATTTCCCAAGTCCCTGAACGCAAAGAAACAGCAACGAAACGTCTCAGACATGGATGAGAGGTGCATCCAGTGACCAAACGTATGCCCACGTAGGGCGAAGCTAGAAGCCCTGAGGAGGGGGCAAACATTGCCAGCCCGTCGGCAAGAATAAATAAGACAGGACCGTAACGAATGAAAGTCTACCCTCGTGTTGGTGCGAGAGAAGATTGCAGCTGACCCCGCATTGGTAGCCTGGTGCAGATACATGTACTGGGCAAGGTTTGCCGAGCGCAAAAGAACAAGTTGCGTTTAGTGCATAACGAAACTACCCGCCCTGGGAAAACCGTGCAAGGTACTGTGCGATTAAAATTAACATCCCGGAAGAACTGAGGTTGGTGATGCCTAACGGAACTGCCAGCCTTGGGGCAACTGGGCAAGGTTCGATTGCAGTCGTAACTAACATCCCCGGAATAACTGGGGCGGGTGATGGCGGCGAGCGCAAAATCCTCAGTTACGCTCATAGTGCCCACTGAAACGACCCTCTACATTGTTTGTACTCGGCCCCATGCCAGTGCTTTCGAGGTTAATTGCAAATTGCCACGTACCGATACGCGTCTAGAAAAGGCTGAGAATGTTCCTTCCCGGATCAAACTCAAAAATGTACGGTAAAGCAAGGCCGACAATGTACGGATCAAACAGGAAGTTCGGGTCTGAACATTGGCGAAGGCCGATACTTTACACGGTGTCTTATACGAGTAAGACGCCGTCCGAGGATAAGCTTACAAGCCCCGAGAAATATTTCTCAGTCAGAACGGGCATAAACAGCGTAACTCACTGTCCCGGCGTAGATCACAAAGCCCAAAAATACGGCAAAGCTGATCGTACCCTAGGAAAGCTCACCTAGTAAATCAAAAGCTGGCTGAAAACGAACACCCCACCGAAGGATAAGCAACTGGGCTCCAATAGGTGCTGAAGGCTGGTGCACGTACATCACGTTCTGGTGTTTGGCTGTTTATATATCACAATGAGAATGATTAAAACAGGCCTAGAACGATCGAAGAAGAAGAAGAAGAAGATCTGAGGTGGACAGAGCGAATCATATCAGATCTGAGGAGGTCAGAGCAGATCAGATCTGAGGTGGTCAGAGTGGGTCAGATCAGATCTAAGAAAACCGTGGTGTGGCTGCGTCCCAACTGAAGTCACCTGTTACATTTCCCAAAATTAATAGCTAAAACCAAAGTGTGTCTT
>CM036759.1:68618589-68800411 GCA_020796225.1 Arion vulgaris
CTACTACCTTACCGCAAAGTTGATCTCTCGATCTCCACCCACTTTGCCTGACTATTACCTTACCGCAAAGTAATTCTCTCAATACCAACCCACTTTGCAAGACTACAGAACCGCAGTCTGTTTTCGGGGCTACCACGTGGAGATGGGTTATAGTCTTCGTGAGTGCCAGTTCACTGACCTTGGCGCTACATTGACAATGTATTTTCTTTGCACTTGTAGCATCGAACAAGTTTAACAAAGTAAAAGCTAACAAAGTAATCTTGTTTATTTTTTTGTTCTTATATCTTTCTTAAATTAAACAAATAAATAAACTATTAACAGTTGGATTGACTTTGCCTGCATTAGATTGGGGAGGGGGAAATTCCCAGTATCTTTAGAGGAAGAAGCTATTGCTGAGAACACTTTACAACTGTGTCGGCAGAGAAGCGCAGCGCAAAGCAGAGGACAGAAGCGCAGAGCAGCACAGAGCCGAACAGTTCAGAACAGAGTAGCACAGAGCAGAACAGCACAGAGCAGCTCAATGAAAGACTTTATTTTCTAGTTTACTACATACACCTCATCATCATCATCATCATCATCATCATCATTATCATCATCATCATACATATCATCTTTCATCATCATCATTGGCCTCTTTTCTCAGAAGACAATAGGCTTAGCGTCATATAGTTTGCTTTACATAAACAGGAAGTCACAGAAACATACAGTTGTTAAGGCAACTGTGGCTAAGTGGTTAAGCCCTTTGCCTTGTGAGTCGAAGGTCGTGGGTTCGAATCCGGACCGCGCCGTTCTGTTCACGAGTGCAGTTTTCCCAGAGACCCCTAGGATTGTTGCTGGAGCTACGGAGTTCGTGCTTTGTGCAATACTCTCTGCAGATGACGTGCCATTTCTGCGGAGAGGGGCCGAGCAATATGGGGTAAAACCCAGTGCAATGAAGTCAATCCTTTGGCTTTAACTTGTTAAGGCAACAGTGTCAACAACTTACCTGTGGATGTGCTCGCAACTGTCTAGTATGTGGGACACTTCGCTTTGACCTGGCATGAGGGACACCTGCATGCATAAAATGAAACTCACTCTTTGATCCCAGCACCTGGAACGGTGAATGAAAACGAAAAGTTATTAGCAACATGGAATTATTTGTTGTTAATAAGTTGTTGTTGTTAATAAGTTGTTGTTGTTAATAAGTTGTTGTTAATAGTTTTGTTAATAAGTTGTTGTTGTTAATAAGTTGTTGTTGTTAATAAGTTGTTAATAAGTTGTTGTTAATAAGTTGTTGTTAATAAGTTGTTGTTGTTAATAAGTTGTTGTTGTTAATAAGTTGTTGTTGTTAATAAGTTGTTGTTGTTAATAAGTTGTTAATAAGTTGTTGTTGTTAATAAGTTGTTAATAAGTTGTTGTTGTTAATAAGTTGTTAATAAGTTGTTGTTGTTATAAATTGTTGTATAGTTGTTAATAAATTGTTGTTGTTATTAAGTTGTTAATAAGTTGTTGTTGTTAATAAGTTGTTAATAAGTTGTTGTTGTTAATAAGTTGTTGTTGTTATTAAGTTGTTAATAAGTTGTTGTTGTTATTAAGTTGTTAATAAGTTGTTGTTGTTATTAAGTTGTTGTTATTAAGTTGTTGTTGTTAATAAGTTGTTGTTGTTATTAAGTTGTTGTTAATAAGTTGTTGCTAATGATGACATTTTATCCAAAATACTTCAGACAAAATGGCGTCACAAGATTTGGTTGGACGCGATGGGATAAAAATTTAGAACAATTTAAAAAAAAAATGGTAGGCCTATAATTATGAGTAAAACAAGAGAGTGGAAAATAAAAACACAGAAGAATGAAGCTTTCAATTCACATTCTGCAACATTCTCTTTCTTTCTCTGTCTCTTATGCCTTTCAAACCCCGATGAGAGCATAGGCCTTCAACCAACTCAAGCCAAGTCCTGCTATCTCTAGCTATCCCCTGCAGCTTCCTTCAGATCTTCTTTATATTGTTAATCTTTGCCTTCAAATCTCTTCTCCATGTATTTTTAGGCTTCCTTCTCTTTCGCTTACCCTGTGAATTCCAGTAAAGGGTCCTCCTTGTTATATTCCATTAACACTTTCTCACGGTGTGCCCGATTCAGCGCCAGCGTCTTGACTTTCTGGCTCATTGGGATCTACATTATTCTCTCCCTTTGCTTCTCATTGTGACTATCATACCATCTCATTCTCTCCCTTTGCTTCTCATTGTGACTTCATACCATCCCATTCTCTCCTTTTCTTCTCGTTTGTTTCCCATTGCCCAAATCCATCCTCTCTAATTCTCTCCCTAACTTCTCATTGTGACTCTATCATACCACCTCATTCTCTCACTAAACTTCTCATTATGACTCTATCATACCATCCTATTCTCTCACTAAACTTCTCATTATGACTCTATCATACCACCTCATTCTCTCACTAAAGCTTCTCATTATGACTCTATCATACCATCTCATTCTCTCACTAAACTTCTCATTGTGACTCTATCATACCACCTCATTCTCTCACTAAGCTTCTCATTGTGACTATCATACCACCTCATTCTCTCACTAAACTTCTCATTATGACTCCATCATACCACCTCATTCTCTCTATTGTGTGCATACACCAGCTGATGCATGGTTCTGCAGTATTACTATTTTAGTATTAACATCTGTATCGCTAGTCATCCGTGGACACATTTATCTTGTGACAATATGTGGAAGGGAATCATGGACAATTACACAAGTATTAAATAAGAAATCGAAGAAACAAAACGCTGCAGTATAATATTCAAACCCCCACTTTTCTTTCCCCCTGGATTGTTGTTGTTGTTGTCGAACCCCAGACTCTTTTTCCTATATTGTTCGTTGGGGAGAGCACCCGGCATTCTGTCTGACCCAGAAACCTCCAACAACTCTAGGCGCGTAGTGCTAAGCTTAGTGCTGCAGAAACCTCCAACAGCTCTAGGCGCGTAGTGCTAAGCTTAGTGTTGCAGAAACCTCCAACAACTCTAGGCGCGTAGTGCTAAGCTTAGTGCTGCAGAAACCTCCAACAGCTCTAGGCGTGTAGTGCTAAGCTTAGTCGAACCTCCAATCGTGCAATTGAGGCATGCTAAGTTTTGAAACGAACTTTAAAAAGCTGCAGATAATATCAAACTCCCACCTCTCTGAGGTGCTGTAGTGCTCTAGGTGATGAGTACCTCCAAGCTCTGGGGAGAGCTAGCATCTGCTGCAGAAACCTCCAACAACTCTAGGCGCGTAGTGCTAAGCTTAGTGCTGCAGAAACCTCCAACAGCTCTAGGCGTGTAGTGCTAAGCTTAGTGCTGCAGAAACCTCCAACAGCTCTAGGCGTGTAGTGCTAAGCTTAGTGCTGCAGAAACCTCCAACAGCTCTAGGCGTGTAGTGCTAAGCTTAGTGCTGCAGAAACCTCCAACAGCTCTAGGCGTGTAGTGATAAGCTTAGTGCTGCAGAAACCTCCAACAGCTCTAGGCGTGTAGTGCTAAGCTTAGTGCTGCAGAAACCTCCAACAGCTCTAGGCGTGTAGTGCTAAGCTTAGTGTTGCAGAGACTCCTACTCAATTATGGCCTATTGTTCCTTCCTGCAGTATTCTCCCATTTCTAGCGCAATAGAAGCTCTAAAACATCACTGATTGATCACAGTGAGCATGTGATTATAGTCCAGAGAGCCACTTTCACGAGTGCTCTAGAACAACCACCCGTTGACCACTCTTTGTGACCTATGTGTGATTATCGCCAGGGACAATACCGAGCGACGACCTGCACTAACAGATGTTTGCGTTCACTCGAAACGATCAATTTTCGGCTGTTTAATTTGCTTGTTTGATCTGGTCCTGCGAGTGTACCCTGGTTAAAATCTTAGTAAAAATATGGACATACTATAATACAATGGCGGCTCGGGGTCATTTTTTTTGGTGGGGCGACCATATTTTCTTTTAGGGTAGCGACCCTTAGACAACCTTCCCTCCCGGGTTGTTGAGCGTCATCTGCCCAGTTTACCAGTCTTTTTGGACTGCTTGGTTTGCCTGCCGTCCAGTTTTGTGCACGGTTTGCTCCACTAGCCTTTGCTTGTCCCCAATCAACTACAAGGCAGTAGTAGTTATCTGCGAGGAAACGCGGTTGTTGCTCTCTGGATGGAGACCCCATCTTCGACGCTCGCCACCTCGACTTTCTTTTCGGTGCCCATTCGCCCATTTCTGTTTGTGACTCGTCCACCGACTGGGCCGTCCCTTTTTCTGTCACTTGTGCTCATATTGTTCTACTGGCCGATACGTTACCCATTTCTGTCTAACTGCACAGTTTATAACCATTCGGTAGGATTTTTTGCACTGGATTCAAGCCTCTGCTGGGCTTTCCAGTTTTCTACACTATTGGGTCGGCCGCTCACCCCTACATTTGCCACGCCTTTTCATCGCTCTATCATCAACACCGTGCATGTCTGTCCTCACCGGTGGGCTCCCCTGTGTATCGTCCGTATGCGTGTTCGCTCTACTTTGGTGTCTGCTCACCGTGTTTATCTGTTTTCTCACCGTGCTCACATTTACTATGCCTCTAGACTGTCATGACACGCAACTCAATTCGAGCTCCCACCTCGTGGCTCCAAGTTTCGCCCCATATGGGCCCAGTCTCTTCTCTGGATGCACCCTTCATCCCTTTATGTTTATTTATTCAGCTTTTCCCATCGGCTGGGAGAGATGTGCATTAATAGTCACTCTGGGATTCTGCTCGTCTCTGTTGCAAGCGGATCTCATCCAATGTAACTGCGTCTGCATCACTACTTTACCAGAGTAGCCTCCTCGATCCCTACGCGCTTAGCCAGATAAGAACCGTTGTCTGTTTCCAGGGTCACCACGTGGAGGTGGGGTAGGATCTCGGTTAGTGCCAGCTCACTAATCCTGGCGCGACGTTGTCCCTATGTACGTTAGACCCCATTACCCCACGTTTGAGGAAAAGAACAAACGCTTCTGTTCTGCAACAGCTTGATACTAAAGAGAGTTGGCTATTAAATAATATAAAATTAAGGACAATTCAATATTTCGGACACATCAAATGACAAGAGCACCTAGAGAATATTTAAAAAAACCAACTTGTCTGGAACGCAAATTGAAAATACGGCACCCACATGACAACAAACCAGGAACTTGTGAAAGATCAGGGCATCGTAAACATATTGCCAGTATGTCTCCGTATGCAGTCGTCCATATGTTAGTGGGTTTTTTTAATTCGTCACTCCTGGTGTTCATTTGCTTGGTAAAGGCCTTGTTGGTCGAAACGGTGCTGTATATTGTCAGTTTTTGTAATTTGTAAAACTACAGTACTTTGTTATTACGTGTTTCGCCATTAAAAGGGTAAACTAGCTAAACTAGATCAAGTTTGTTTGTTTGTTAAGTAGGGATTAAAGCCTCTTTAAGCCGAGGCACGCCCTTTTCAACCTAAGGCGAGCCTTTTATTGGTTATATCAGAGCGTGTAGGCCAACAAACATGAAAAATAGAAATTAACTCCTTTCGGAGAATCCAAGAATTAATTATAATAACCAAGTAACGTCAGTCGACATGTCAGTTCACGGAAGCGGACGTACAGGGGAACCCAGCTCAAAGGTCAGGAATGTCGTTTTATTTATTGCTGTAGAGAAGATGTATTAATGCAAGGGCCAATTCCATAAAACTAATATTATTATATGAAGGTTTGTTATTTAATACCATTTTTTTCTATAATTTTGTACTATTTTTATATAAAATTGGGGATTCAATCAATAATTAAACGAACTATTTGAGCTAGAGTCCTCGTTTATCTGAGAAGTAGTTTGGTTGCGTAAGAATGAAAATATCTTCCGGCGAATGAAAATGACATTGTTTTGGCAACTATTATTGCAATAGCGATCAAAGGTCACAGGTCACAATGTAGGCACTTGTAAACTAGCCCCAGAAATAATGGAAGACACAATGCTTGAATTATTACAGGCTTCAGTACATATAATATATTTTAATAGGATATATTATATAAATAACAGGATTGTTATATTATTCTGATATAATATTTATAATTTTAGTGTTATATATTCAACTGTCAAAGCTAATCAGTGTCAAGTTAAAAGTAATAATTACGAAAAAATAATTTATTAAATAAAAAGTACATGTTAATTCTTTTTGGTTTGGTAGGACAGTTCTTACTGGCCCCTAATGACCAGGGGCGTATACTAATTAGTGGTAAAAGGTTATGAATTTCAAATTTCAGACTGTTTATGATATTTTAGCGTTATATATCAACTTTCAAAACTAATCAGTATCTCGTTGAAAGTAATAATTATGAACAAATAATGTCTAAAATAATAAGTACAGGTTACTCAATATTTTGGTGGGGCCGGGCCCTACTGGCCCTTAATGACGAGCCGCTCCTGCTATAATATATGAACATTGAAGGACAAAGTGACTCCAAAAACAATGTATTATCTGGGATATTTGAAACGTTTGATAGCAGTAAACATCACAGCAGCTCGAAGAAAGTATACTATATAAAGAGAGACTGTTTTCCTGGAAGGTGGCAAGGGACGATCAAGACGACGGTAGCAGTAGGACATTTAGAAAACTGTGAGCGCAACAACGGAGGAGGTGGAAGAACTGTCTAGTGACAGAGATTCTTTAAGGATGAATGTTATAAAAGCGATGCTCAACAAAATACAAGCTACATGAAAAGAGAGTGTCGTTAACAAAAACTGCAGCAGCGCGTACTGACAAGTATGTGGGGAGAAAAACTGCAGCAGCGTGTACAAGTGTAGGGGAGGAAAAACTGCAAGCAAGAGGTGTCGACAATTTTCTTTCTTCTTTTGTCATCACATTGTTACCGGGTTGTTGCCCAGTGTCGTGGTTTTCTGTTTTTGTCTTGTGCTGTTCTAATGTCGTCACATGTTACCGGTTGTTGCCCAGTGTCGTGGTTTTCTGTTTTTGTCTTGTGCTGTTCTATGTCGTCACATGTTACCGGTTGTTGCCCAGTGTCGTGGTTTTCTGTTTTTGTCTTGTGCTGTTCTAGTGTCGTCACATTGTTACCGGGTTGTTGCCCAGTGTCGTGGTTTTCTGTTTTTGTCTTGTGCTGTTCTAATGTCGTCACATTGTTACCGGGTTGTTGCCCAGTGCCGTGGTTTTCTGTTTTTGTCTTCCGCTGTTCAAGTGGCTTGGGTGATAATTATTTTTGCTTTTTGACGGGATTCTGCACGCATCTAACCATCGTTTCGTAGTCTTCCTTGCCTTCTTTCCGATGTTCTGTTGTAGAAGACTCGATATACTGTGGTTTGATGCATTCTTATTAAGTGGCCATACACTTCATTCTTTGTTCTCAATGAATTCAAGCAGGTTCTATGTCAACTTTCTTTCTTATGTTAAGTTGGTGACTCTGTCTTTTCTGATGTTGTTGCTAACTTTTCGCAGGCACCGCATTTCGCATGTAAATATTTTTAGTGACTGCGCTTTGCTCATTGTCCATGTTTGGCTCTGGTAACGCAAAGTAGGTATGACAATTCTGTTGATCATCTGTTGCTTAGCTGTCAGTGAGATGTTTGGGTTCCTTAACAATGGGGTTAGCTGGTAGGTTATATCATCTGCTTTGTACACTCTAGCCTCTATCTCTCTATCTAATTTTCCGTCTTCTGTGAATATGCGTCTTAAGTTGTCACAATGTGTGGAGATTTTCATCTCTTCATGTTTCTGTATGTACTTCGCAGAACATATCTCTCTCAACACAGCCTGCATGATCATGACATATCTTGGCTGCGATCTTGATCGGATCATCTGTGGGCTGTTCCAGAGCGCAGCCATGACAACCCATCCATAACAAATAGCTGGAACTGAAACAATAACATAAAATACACACACAGAATTACGTCAAAAAAAAAAAATCCACTTTTCAAGTGAAATGTAAGAACAACTGAAATATGTTAGAACAACTGAAATGGGGTCAAAGGCTCATGGCGGCAGATGGCCAGGGTTAGCGAAGGGCTCGCTAACAAGACCCTGCCCCTACCTCCACGCGGTGACCCTGGAAACAGACTTTGGTTCCAGTCTGGCAAATGGGGGCAGGGATCGGGGAGAACTACTGGTAGTGGTAGCAGTGCAAGTACGAAGAAAATGCACGAATCTCCTGGCCGACGTCCAACAAAATATTGCTGAAGATCTCGAACGAAAAGAAACAGCAGCGAAACGTTTCTGACATAAGCCCCACTCCCCGGAGAAATCGCTATCTCCGGAGCATGAGACTCCATACACAAACTCGACGTGTAAACTAAAGGTTCCGCCACAAATTACCAGTTTCTCCGCCGATGAGGAAACATGAAAGGATGAGAGGTGCATCCACTGACGAAACACGTGCCCACGCAGGGCGAAGCTCGAAGCCCTGAGGAGGGGAAAACATTGCCAGCTTGTGGGCAGAATAAATGTCAGAGCGTAATGAATAAAGTCTACCCTCGTGTTGGTACGAGGGAAGATTGCAGATGACTCCGCATCGGTGGCCTGGTACAGAAACATGTACTGGGCATGGTTTGCCGAGCGCAAAACAACAAGTTGCGTTTTAGTGCATAACGAAACTACCCGCCCTGGGAAAACCGTGCAAGGTACTGTTGCGATAACAATTAACATCCCCGGAAGAACTGAGGTGGGTGATGCCTAACGGAACTGCCAGCCTTGGGGCAACCGGGCAAGGTACTATTAAAGTCACAACTAACATCACCGGAAGAACTGGGGCGGGTGATGGTGGCGAGTGCAAAATCCTTAGTTGCGTTGCTAGCGCCGATTGAAACGACCTCTACATTGTTTGTGCTTGGCCCCAGGCCGGTGTCTTCCGAGGCTAACTGCAAATTGCCACGTACCAACGCGCGTCTAGAAAAGGCTGAGAATGTTCCTACTCCGGATCAAACTCAAAAGTGAACGGTAAAGTAAGGTCGACAATGTAAAGATCTGTCAGGCTGTCCGGGTCCGAACATTGGTGAAGGCTGATACTTTACACGGTGTTTTATACGAGTAAGACGCTGTCCGAGGATAACCTTATACTCCCCGAGAAATGTTTCTAACCCGGAACGACCTCACAGTCAGAAAGGGCATAACAGTGTAACTCACTGTCTTGGCGTAGATCACAAAGCCCAAATATACGACAAAGCTGATCGAAAAGGCGTAGATCCGGGCCGACGTAGTCGGCAGAAAGGATCGTACCCTAGGGAAAGTTCACCCTAGTAAATCAAAAGCTGGCTGAAACCGGACGGGCGGGCCTAGTCACCATGGACGCACAATCGACCCTACGTAGATCACCCCGTTCTTGCCAGTGCACCAATTATACATCACAACAAGAATGATAAAATTGGCAGTGAAGAACTTCGCTAGAGAGAGAGAGAGAGAGAGAGAGAGAGAGAGAACAACTGAAATGTTAGAACAACTGAAATATGTTAGAACAACTGAAATATGTTAGAACAAATGAAATGTTAGAACAACTGAAATGTTAGAACAAATGAAATGTTAGAACAACTGAAATATGTTAGAACAACTGAAATATGTTAGAACAACTGAAATGTTAGAACAACTGAAATGTTAGAACAACTGAAATATGTTAGAACAACTGAAATATGTTAGAACAAATGAAATGTTAGAACAACTGAAATGTTAGAACAAATGAAATGTTAGAACAACTGAAATATGTTAGAACAACTGAAATATGTTAGAACAACTGAAATGTTAGAACAACTGAAATGTTAGAAGTGAAACTTGTTCTAATTGTAAATTGTTAAATTACTTTAATCACGTAAGTTTCTAGTTTTCTAATGTAGGTCCGGAAATTAAAATAGACATCAGGTGAGTGTCTGTACTTTAAGCGGTAGTCAGCTTGATCCCATCCCAAAAGTACCTGGTTCAAACCCCACGGTGGAGAGTTTGGAAGCAATTTCGTTCCCGTGGATATGCCCGTGTGTTGCTGGGGCTCTCAAGGGAGCAAAAAATAACACTATGATCTGCAAAGCATGTCGTAAGAGGCGACTAAGGTAGGGGCCTAGGAAGCTACCTAGTAAATAAAATTTGTCGAAGAAATCGGATGTGCTGGCCTACTTGTAGGCACATAATTGGCACAACGTAAATCGCCCTTAGGCTCAGATCACATATAAATCACAAAGAGTGGCGTAACAAGTGGTCTAACCTATAAGTTGAGTCTAGAAAATCGACGACTCGTGTTACTATGGTTGATGGTTAAGCTCTGTAAAATATATGCCACGATTTTTATTAGTTTTCATCAACTGAGATATTTGAAGAGTGTATGACCAGGTTTCATTATCACCCAACATTCTAGTGTTCCAAGTGACCTTTCCATGTGACACGAATAGATTACAACAGGACTAATATCCATGACTTGCAGAGACCAAATGTAATCAGTTTTCTAAACATTATTTGTAATCTGATTCCTGGAAGTCTGAGGTAATACGGTTGTTAGAAACAGTTGTGAATACTGTAAAATTCAGTGAAACTAGATTAGTGACCAACACATTTACTGAAACAAAAACACAATGAAATCAAATAGGCCATTATATCGATGAGAATGAGTCACCTTCTACTTCTTCTTTTCACATTTCAACTCCCAACGGAGCACAGGTCTTCAACAAACTTGTTCCAGCCCTTCCTTTCTCTCATGCCATTCCTTCCAATTCTTTCCACGTCTTTCCTATTCTTTTAATATCAGTCTTGAGCTCTCTTCTCCATGCATTTCTAGGACTTCCACTACTAATCTTGTCCTGCGTGTTTTCAAACAATTTGTCTTAATGCTTCTGGTCTGTCTTCTCAATGGTGTATCCTATCCATTGCCGCGTCTCTTCATAGCTTTTTACCCATTGTTATCTGCTTGTTCTTCTCTGAGTTTATCATTGTAATCTTATCATACAATCTTGGTCCTTTCTTCTAACGTAAGAGAATCATTTTATAAGGTAATTTAAATGAAAAACATATTGAAGAAGATTTTATTGAAAACACTAGGCACAACATTATGTCAGAGTTAAGATAAAATTTTAACATCTGAAAACTAATATGTTTATTAATTAGTTCTCTCTTTTTCTTTCTTTTCTCTCTCTTCTGACTTTTAAAACCGATTGTGGCATAGACCCTCAACCACTCATGTCAAGTCTTCCTATCTCTAGCTATCTCCTAAGTTCCTGCAGATCTTCCTTATATTATTGATCTCTGTCTCCAAATCTCGTCTCCATGTGTTTCTAGACTTTCCTTTCTTTCCATGTTCCCAGTGGTTTCAAGAAAAACCTTCTTGTTATATTCCCATGGTTTTATCAGTGTGACGTTATCCAGCGCCAGCATCTTTTTTAAACCTCTTGGTTCACTAGAATCTGTCATGTTCTCTCCATAATTTCCTCATTTGTGACCCTATCATACCATCTCTTGGTACATTGGAATCTGTCTTGTTCTCTCCATAATTTCCTCATTTGTGACCCTATCATACCATCTCTTAGTTCACTGGAATCTGTCTTGTTCTCTCCATAAGTTCCTTATTTGTGACCCTATCATACCATCTCTTGGTACATTGGAATCTGTCTTGTTCTCTCCATAATTTCCTCATTTGTGACCCTATCATACCATCTCTTAGTTCACTGGAATCTGTCTTGTTCTCTCCATAAGTTCCTTATTTGTGACCCTATCATACCATCTCTTGGTACATTGGAATCTGTCTTGTTCTCTCCATAAGTTCCTCATTTATGACCCTATCATACCATCTCTTGGTACATTGGAATCTGTCTTGTTCTCTCCATAAGTTCCTTATTTGTGACCCTATCATACCATCTCTTAGTACACTGGAATCTGTCTTGTTCTCTCCATAAGTTCCTCATTTATGACCCTATCATACCATCTCAATCCCTCTATTCTGCGCAAACACCAGTTGATGAATGTTTGCAATTTATGCGTTGTTGTTTTATTAATTCTCCATGTTTCTGACCCATACAACAGAACTGCTTTAACATTAGAGTTAAATATTTATTCATTTATATCAAACATTTATTCTGTTGACGCAGACTCCAATTTCTGCTGACTTTATCTTCTCCTATAGGTGCGTAATGTTGGATGACAAGAAAATGAATGTCAACATTGTCACACAATTCACATAATTTTCTTCTAGTACTGAGTCACTGCACGTTTATAATGCCCATCAGTCATCAGAAAGATGTATCGTGGCCTCCGATAGAATAAGTCTGCGAGCTCATGTAAACATTCTAGGAAATCAGACGACAACCGTTGTATAACCTCACATTTCAGTATTGTTAGATTCAGACAAATTCATTTAAAACACAACATGCTAAATTAAGGTTATATTATGTAACAAGTTATATTATGTGACAAGTTATATTATGTGACAAGTTATATTATTGACAGTTATATTATGTTAAGTTATATTATGTTAAGTTATATTATGTTAAGTTATATTATGTAACAAGTTAAGTTTAACACTAAGGGAGAACATTATTATGAACACTTTTCATTAATAAATAACTATAGACTCGTAGAATTGTATACAATTACAGAAAACCTAACAGTGTTCTATCAAATAATTATTAAAAAACCAGCCCCTATTAAAAAGGAATATTAGCTTTCCCGTCTGAGCTAGTCGGACTTATGTTGCCGGGGGCTACGGCTGTGCATATTAGTTATCTATCCACAGATATGGTCACTATTGATTATAAAGTTCAGCATAGATTTGTCTTTCTGTGTTGAACGATGCTAAAGTCTTCTACTTCTTCTTCTTTTGTCGTCACAATGCTATCGGGTTGTTGCCCAGTGCCGTGGTTTTCTGTTTTTGTCTTGAGCTGTTCTGGTGGCTTGAGTGATTGTTATTTTTGCTCTTTGACAGGATTCTGCTATGCCATCTAACCTTCATTTTCGTGGTCTTCCTCTTGCCTTCTTTCCCGATGTTCTGTTGTAGAAGACTCTGTATACTGTGGGGTTTGGATGCATTCTTATTAAGTGGCCAAACCACTTCATTCTTGTTTCTCATGTAGTTCAAGCACGGTTTTGCCAACTTTCTTTCTTATGCTGATGTTGGTGACCCTGTCTTTTCTGGTTTTGTTGGTAACTTTTCGCAGACAACGCGCATTTCACATATAGTTATTTTTTGTGACTGTGCTTTGCTCAGTCTCCATGTTTGGCTGTGGTAACACAAAGTAGGCATGAAAAAGCTGTTGATCATCTGTTGTTTAGCTGTCAGTGAGATGTTTGGGTGCCTTAACAATGGGGCTAGCTGGTAGGTTACAGCATCTGCTTTGCGCACTCTAGCCTCTATCTCTCTATCTAGTCTTCCGTCTTCTGTAAATATGCTTCCTAAATATTTGAATTCTTTCACAAAAATTATAAAGAAACACTAACTAAATCAATATTCTGATCATAAATAGATTTTGCCGTTGACACAAGTTTTATAATAACTTCTTTACTCAAGTAAAAATTACTATTTGATTTAGCATCTTCCTGTGTTATTAAAGTCTTTGATATGTCCATAATCTACTGGGGATACACACGACAGTACACTTTCACCGTAGCATCCGCTGTGGCTTATTCGAGAAGATAAACAGACAGAGAAAGAAAAGTCAACAAATGATGTATCAGAAAACAGCAGCAATTACCAAAATGGCGATGATTATATGCAAATACAATAATCAAATATTACACTACGTGAGAAAATACTGAGAAAATATACGGAACTAAGGCTAGGAATAAAATACTGTGAAAATATACGGAACTAAGGCTAGGAATAATGAAATGAATTTTAATCAAATAATGAAAATGAAAATCGTGGCATATACGTTACAGGAAGTAGACATGAACCACAGTAAACGAGTCGTTGATTTTCTAGCCACCACTTATACGTTCAGTGGTTTGTAATTGATTTTTTCTTTGCGTTCGTTCTTTACGATCAATTTTAACCATTCTTTGTGATATGTTTGAAGTTTTAGAAAAACTAGGCATGAAGAAACAATTATTAAGAGAAATAAAATTCAGACAAGTAAAGTATTTTGGACACATAAAAGACAGGACACCATGATAAAACATTTACTAGAGGGGAAAATTGAGGGGAAGAGCAAGAAGGAAGACCGAGAGATAAGTGGGAGGAAACTTTAAGAAATGGACAGGTTACAGTCTGGCAGTGTGCAACACCAAGGCAAAGACAGAGGATGCTGGAGATTCATTGCAGCTAACCTTCGATGTGGAGACGGCACCTGATGATGATGATATGTTTGATCTTTGCCAAGAACGTGTATACGTTGCACATTGGTTTGGTAGACCCCTAAACACATAGACTTCTACACGTTTAGGACACGTGCAACCGATTTCAGTCAAACCTCCTTAGTCGCCTCTTACGACATGCGATGTAGGTAACAGTGGTTCTATTCTTTAAACCCCAGATTTGGGCATCGGTAACCATTCGGACGATTGCTTTCTGAACGGTGAGGTATATTTTTACCTTTCGTAAAAGTCCGACGGAAACGAATTTGCTTCCAAACTTCCCGCCGCGGAGTTTGAACCAGGTGCGCTTGGGTTGTGATCGAGCTCACCACCGCTTAAGCTACAGACGCCCACGACCGAATAATAGATAATTTATTCAAGAAAGATTTTGAAACAAGGTGTTATAGACACGTTCTTAGAAGATCCTGACAGAGAAAGAAACAAAGACATCCTAGAGAAGAAAGAAACAAAGACATCCTAGACAGAGAAAGAAACAAAGACATCTAGACAGAAGAAAGAAACAAAGACATCCTACAAGACCTGCATATCGAGGAGCATTGGCTCATAAATAACATCATGTCCCGGAAGATGAAATATTTTGGGCACGTTAAACTAACAGTGGTTGGAACAAGTAATGAAGGCATGGTTTCAGGGAAGAAGCAGGGACGACCAAAACGAAGGTGCAGAGGACATCACGAAACATTAAACATGAGCTGGAAGAGACGGAGAACTTGCTGTTCTTGAATAGATAGTTTCACATATGAATCAGTGGCATGTAATCACGAGTGCTAGACTTGAACCACACGCTCAATCAGTGGCATGTAATCCTGAGTGCTAGACTTGGACCACAAGTTGAATCAGTGGCATGTAATCCTGAGTGCTAGACTTGGACCACAAGCTGAATCAGGGCATGTAATCCTGAGTGCTAGACTTGGACCACATATGAATCAGTGGCATGTAATCCCGAGTGCTAGATTTGAACCACAAGCTCAATTAAAAATATAAAAATTATTTTTAAATTGAACTTTTTTTGGTCCGCTTTTAATTCAGCAGTAGTCATGTCGCCTAATATGGCCCATCTGAATTATTTATTGTGTGAAGGCTTGTTTTCCTTATCATCAGTGTCTCTCTCCATTCAGGCAAATCTTACTCCGACTTCAGAGGTGCTTGTAATTTAGATCACCAATTAAAGGATCAGAGTTTCTTGTAGTCCAACCGCAAACTAAAATCTGTCTTTTTTTAGATTCTTGATTTAATAAAACATTTTCAGATTGCAAAACACCTTTTATCAAAGACCAGGTTATGTGACTGACATGAATACAAGGTTATGTGACTGACATGAATACAAAGTTATGTGACTGACATGAATACAAGGTTATGTGACTAACATGAATACAAGGTTATGTGACTGACATGAATACAAGGTTATGTGACTGACATGAATAAAAGTTATGTGCTTAAGAATCAAGTTATGTGATTGACATGAATACAAGTTATGTGACATAATACAAAGTTATGTGACTATATGAGATACAAGGTTATGTGACTACATGAATACAAGGTTATGTGACTGACATGAATACAAGGTTATGTGACTAACATGAATACAAGGTTATGTGATTGACATGAATACAAGGTTATGTGACTGACATGAATACAAGGTTATGTGACTGACATGAATACTAGAGTTATGTGACATACATGAATACAAGGTTATGTGACTAACTTTATGAATACAAGGTTATGTGACTACATGAATACAAGGTTATGTGACTGACATGAATACAAGGTTATGTGACTGACATGAATACAAGGTTATGTGACTGACATGAATACAAAGTTATGTGACTAACATGAATACAAGGTTATGTGACTAACATGAATACAAGGTTATGTGACTGACATGAATACAAGGTTATGTGACTAACATGAATACAAGGTTATGTGACTAACAATTGATACATATTATGTGACTAACATGAATACAATGTTATGTGACTAACATGAATACAAGGTTATGTGACTAACATGAATTACAAAAGTTATGTGACATAAAATCATGTAACTACAATAGATGTGACTAACAGAATACAAGGTTATGTACTGACATGAATACAAGGTTATGTGACTGACATGAATACAAGGTTATTGACTAACTATGAATACAAGTTATTGACTAACATGAATAAATCAACTTATATGTAATTATAGCAATTGCTGACTCGTTAATACATGAACTAAGATTTGCTGACGATACAATCTTACTGTTAACATTGCACTAACTAAGATTTGCTGACGATACAATCTTACTGTTAACATTGCACTAACTAAGATTTGCTGACGATACAATCTTACTGTCAACATTGCACTAACTAAGATTTGCTGACGATACAATCTTACTGTCAACATTGCACTAACTAAGATTTGCTGACGATACAATCTTACTGTCAACATTGCACTAACTAAGATTTGCTGACGATACAATCTTACTGTCAACATTGCACTAACTAAGATTTGCTGACGATACAATCTTACTGTCAACATTGCACTAACTAAGATTTGCTGACGATACAATCTTACTGTTAACATTGCACTAACTAAGATTTGCTGACGATACAATCTTACTGTCAACATTGCACTAACTAAGATTTGCTGACGATACAATCTGACTGTTAACATTGCACTAACTAAGATATACAGACGACACAGTGTTACCGTCAACATTGCAAAAAGGGATTGAGACATTAATAATAGTCCAAGAAAAAAACCCACCAAATTGTAATCTGAATGTAGCGAAAACAAAAATATTAACTATAATTGATTTAAAAAAATCAAAACAAATAATATATTTACCAAAGGAAAGAAAAAAATAAGATTTGAACAGTTTGGAATATCTCTGTTCACTGCTAACAAAAGATGGGAAATGGGATGAACAGTTTGGAATATCTCTGTTCACTGCTAACAAAAGATGGGAAATGGGATGAACAGTTTGGAATATCTCTGTTCACTGCTAACAAAAGATGAGAAATGGGATGTAGGAAATTAAACGTAGAACAAACATGGCCTTACACAAACTTAAAAACAGCTAATATCGATATGAAATGGAACTGATTGGAAAACAAAGATCAGAATACCAAGAGCCTGGACATATATATATATATATATACACGCTTGAGCTACTGTTAATTTGTTTCCGTCATGCTATCACTAAATCTCATATTTATATTACAGAGAAAAGGATACGCCCACTACACGAGGATACGCCCACTACACGAGGATGCGCCCATTACACGAAAATACTGCTATTCTAAAGATAAGACTAATAATCCCTCTCGTGCCGTTATACGTTACATAGGGCCTGCAAACAATTTCTCCATACCGCTTATCCTGGGCAACTCGCTCAATCTCCTCCATGGAACTGAGACCGATATTTCTTGCCTCTCTCAGCAAAGTTCGTTTCAGGGTCTCCTTATGTCGTCCTCTCTTTCTTGAATCCTTTGCATCCCACTTCAATGCCTGCTTTGATATTCGTTGATCATTTCTCCTCAAGGTGTGTCCAACATTTCACCATCTTCTCTTTCTTATAACAGTTGTCACTAGTGGTTGACCAGAAATGTCTCTGATTTCATCACTTCTCCTGAATTCGTTTCATTTTATATTATATGAGACATCTATTTTCAAATGCATTAACTCTTCATCTTTAGTCATTTTCCAACCGCTCTATTCTCAAGATACAAAAGTGAAATACTGGGTGATGTAGATTGTCTAAGCTGAAAGAATGATCAACCATTTGAGCACATTTCTTACTAAACCAATATGGGAGTAATGATACCTAAATAGATGTGAGCATATGATGAATGACTGCAAGCCTAGAAATTAAGCAATAGAAGTGAGTATATGATGCTAAGCCCAGCAGAGGCAAAATCAGTACAAGCGTGGCAGCAGCACTGCAGCAGCACGCAGCAACACCGCAGCAGCACCGCAACAGCACCGCGCAGCAGCACCGCAGGAGGGTGTGCTCACCCAAATGTACAGAGCACGGGAAAGCCCAGCAGAGGCAAACCAGTTCGCGTTTTCCTACCGAAAGGAACCACTGTTGCCTTGTAGATTGATTGGGGACAATCAAAGGCTAGCGGAGCAAACCGTAACCAAACCTGAACGGGCGGCAAACCAAGGTGTTCATTAAAACGACCGGTTTGCTGGGAAGATGGCGCTCATTAGCCCGGGAGGGCAGGCCGTCTAAGGGTTGCTGCCCTGAAAGAAATAGCAGCCTGCTGCCTTGTGGAGTCGGCTGGGGACAGTCAAAGGCTAGCGGAAGAAGCGAATCCGTACACAAGAGCTGACTGAAATCGAACTACCCACCGAAGGATAAGCAACTGAGCTCAAATAGGTGATGAAGGTTTGGTGCACGTACATCACGTTCTGATGTTTGGCTGTTTATATATCACAATGAGAATGATTAAAACAGGCCTAGAACGATCGAAGTAGAATGACTGCAAGGCTAGCATTAATCTTGAATAGACATATCGTAGGGGTCACGCAATATAGAAACGAATTGATATCGAAATTAAACAGATGATAGTAGAGAACAGGAGGGATAATAATGTTGTTTAGAATATGGATGAGGCTGTGTATCATGGTGGAAGGAAGGTTGTGTCTGTGTATCATGGGGAAACGAAGGTTGTGTTGTGTATCATGGGGAAACGAAGGTTGTGTCTGTGTATCATGGGGAAACGAAGGTTGTGTCTGTATATCATGGTGGGAGCAGGGTTGTGTATCATGGTGGGAACAGGGTTGTGTATCATGGTGGGAGGAAGGTTGTGTATCATGGTGGGAGGAAGGTTGTATATCATGGTGGGAGGAAGGTTGTGTATCATGGTGGGAGGAAGGTTGTATATGATGGTGGGAGGAAGGTTGTGTCTGTCTATCATGGTGGGAGGAAGGTTGTGTATCATGGTGGGAGGAAGGTTGTGTATCATGATGGGAGGAAGGTTGTGTATCATGGTGGGAGGAAGGTTGTTTATCATGGTGGGAGGAAGGTTGTGTCTGTGTATCATGGTGGGAGGAAGGTTGTTTATCATGGTGGGAGGAAGTCTGTGTTTGTGTATCATGGTGGGAGGAAGGTTGTTTATCATGGTGGGAGGAAGGTTGTGTATCATGGTGGGAGGAAGGCTGTGTCTGTGTATCATGGTGGGAGGAAGGTTGTGTATCATGGTGGGAGGAAGGTTGTGATCATGGTGGGAGGAAGGTTGTTTATCATGGTGGGAGGAAGGCTGTGTATCATGGTGGGAGGAAGGTTGTTTATCATGGTGGGAGGAAGGTTGTTTATCATGATGGGAGGAAGGTTGTGTATCATGGTGGGAGGAAGGTTGTGTATCATGGTGGGAGGAAAGTTGTTTATCATGGTGGGAGGAAGGTTGTGTATCATGGTGGGAGGAAGGAAGGTTGTTTACTAATCAACATAGGCTGCACGATTGCTGCACAACTGTTTTGCTGTGCAGACTTGTAGTTTTACTGTGCACAATTACTCTAGTCTTGTTTTAAATAGTTCATCTTGTACAGAAGTATACACATTGTTCAATTTAATGATAGACAAATGAAATATTATAATAGACAATTAGCAATAATATATTTGTTTTCCATCAGCTTTGTACAGTGACTGGTTCATTAGATTAAAGTTGAAATGAACCCTCTGTAGTCTGAAGGTACTCAACCGAGATAAGTTTCCAGTCCTATTGAAGTCCTACCAGACATGATAATAAAACTTCAGTCCCAATGTTTAGGTTGAACACGCAAAGAAATAATTGACAATGTAAAATCAATAACAGTAAATTGAAAAGTCCGTTGTCTGGGCACAAATCGATAATAACAGTTAAAAGTACATCTTTTTCAAATTTTAACAATTTTAACAATTTTCAGAATTACATTTGAGATATTTGCTGGAGCTACAGACTTAGTGCTCTGTCGCCGAAATCTTCATGGGTTAGAAATTCCATCGTAAAACAATTTGCGTTGCACATTGTGCATCCGTCTTCTGTGGCGTCTCTGTCAGGCTGTCCTTCGTTCCTAGTCCGGAATGACCTCACCACAGGCAGAAAACGGCCAGAAATCCGATAGAGAAGTCGCACTTCACTGATGGTCACTGGTCGTAAAAGTTCAGAGTTTACGAGATCTCACGAGAAGTGGTTTGGGCTACAGGTTTCCTGAAATGTTTACACTTGAAGGATCAAATCTTCAAGTATTTCTGACGTCGGCCAAGACCCGCCTGCATGGTGGGAGACACCAGTCAAATATTAAAAGCAGGCCTTCACGCAAATATCAGTCAGAATCGCCATACCAGGCGTCATGGCTAACGCCTTATCTCACAGCTGGCGAACGCAGAAGCAGTAGAGATGACCTACAAAGCAAGCAGATTGGAATCCCTCTTAGTCTATCAAGACGCGGTGCGCAACCTTTCGATAGGTAAACACGTAAAAACAAAGTACTACAGTTTTACAAAATACATAAACAGTGACGATAAACAGCAACGTTTCGACCAAAAGGCCTTTATCAAGCAAACAATACAATTTCGATAACCTTTCGATAACAGGTCTCGCTATTCTCCGATACGGCAGCGGCACGGTCAATGAACACAATGTACGGTCAAGTGCTTGCTTTGACCATACACACACACAAACATGGACACTAATTATCACATTCTATGTCCGCTTATAGTGGTCAGAAATCGCGTCAATCACACCGTAAAAACACAAGAAATCGAGCACAGTTTATCCGTTAGGAATTTTCACAACCGCCATGTTGGCGACTCGGAAGCGAGTTCCGGGAAAGAAATCAATCGAAGTACATATGATTATTCAACAAAGTGCAATGATAAGGGTTCAATAAATAAATAACTGAATCAATCAATGTTTCAATCAATCAATCGCTCAATCACCCAATCAATCACTCAATCAACCACTCAATTAATCACTTAATCAATCGCTCAATCAATCAAGTCAAACACAAAGCTGTAACAGAAACATATAACATTTAAAAGTGCGTTTCAAATCTCATACCCATGTTTGAACAGTTGCAAGTTCCAATACCTTTAAAGTAAAGAGGTGATATTTTGCATGTGCCCTATTAATCGTCATGACATTGCAAGGAAATAATTGCCATGAAAACAAACAGTTTGTTTTCACTTTAGCTTTTATGTGGTATACAAAAAACATCAAACATGAACTAGACATACATTTGAAACGCTTCATCAAATAGCTTGTCCTGAGCAGAACATTGCCACCCCAACAGTCCTCCGGAATTTCTCTCTCTCATAGGTCAGATGTCCTGCCTCTGCAGCGGTCATGTTCAAACCATCAGTTACATCCTGAGTCCATCTTCTCCGTGGTCTTCCTCTTCTTCTCTTTGCCGGTATGCCTCCTTCCGTGATGGTCTTCTCCAGCGCTTCGTATATTTTTATGTCCAAAAATCTCAATTTTCTCATTCTTATTTGTAGCATCAGCCAGTTTTCTTTGATTCTGAGTTCTTTCTGGATAGATCTATTTGTTCTCTTCTCTGTCCAAGATATACGGAGGACTCTTCTGTAACACTTATATTCAAAAGCACATATATGTTTTTCCACTGCTGTATTAAATGCCCATACGTTGCCACTGGGAATATGCATGCTCTTAGTATTCTGATCTTTGTTTTCTTATCAGTTCCGTTCCATACTGTTTTGAGTTGTTTAATTTTTGTAAAGTCATGTTTGTTCTTCTTTTAATTTCCTTCATCCCATTTCCATCAGTTGTTAGCAGTGAACCAAGATATTTAAAACTGTTCACATTTTCTACTTTCTCTCCATTGATAAAAATATCATTTGTCATGTTCTTTTATCTGTTGTCATTATTTTTGTTTTGCCACATTGAGATAAAGATTTTATTTTCCTTTTATCTTTCACTTCTCTAATAATTTGAAACGCTTACAGTAGCTTTATTGTTGTTATTGGTACATGGTGCGCGTAATTTTAAATTGATTGCTATTGCTGTAAATTTCTTATTTGTGCTACCATAATAATTATTAGGTAGTCAAAGATCAAAGCAAATTTCTTCTATAACACGGCAGAAAACCTACATGAATTTAAATAATATATTCAACATGTCATTGACAATCGAACAGGACATGAAACAATTTTTGTTGTATTTCATGCAAGATTTATTGAGATATTAGAAGAAGTTTGAGAGCATGAGATTTGAAACGTGAGATATTAGAAGAAGTTTCAGAGCATGAGATTTGAAACGTACAAAGATATTAGAAGAAGTTTGAGAGCATGAGATTTGAAACGTGAGATATTAGAAGAAGTTTGAGAGCATGAGATTTGAAACGTGAGATATTAGAAGAAGTTTGAGAGCATGAGATTTGAAACGTGAGATATTAGAAGAAGTTTGACGTCGATTGCATAACATACCAAACTTCTGGTGTCAAAGGTTCATGAGGTCAGGGTGGTAACATGAGCCAGGGTTAGCGAGGAGGCGAGCTAACCAAGACCCTGCCCCCGACCTCCACGTGGTGACCCTGGAAACAGACATAGGTTCCGGTCTGGCTAAGGGGGGCAGGGATTGGGGAGAACTACTGGTAATGGTAGCAGTGCAAGTACGAAAAAAAAAGAAATGCAGATCCATAGAACAAAATGCACAAATCTCCTGGCCGATGTTCAACAAAATATTGCCCAAGTTCCAGAACAAAAAGAAACAGCAGCGAAACGTCTCCGACATAAGCTCCACTCCCCCGGAGTAAGGGCCGAACACAAACCGTAATCTATGGAGGAAACTCCATACACGAGCTCGACATGTAAGTGAAAAGTCCCTCCACAAATTACCTGTTTCTCTGCCGATGGCGAGACTGGTAAACATGAAAGGATGAGAAGTGCATCCAGTGATGAAACGTGTGCCCACATAGGGCGAAACTCGAAGCCTGAGGAGGGGGCAAACATTGCCAGCTCGTGGGCAAGAACAAATTCAGATCCGTAACGAATAAAAGTCTACCCTCGTGTCTGTACGAGGGAAGATTGCAGCTGACTCTGCATCGGTGACCTAGTGCAGATACATGTACTGGACATGGTTTGCCGAGCGCAAAACAACAAGTTGCGTTTTAGTGCATAACGAAACTACCCTGCCTGGGAAAACCGTGCAAGGTACTGTTGATAACAATTAACATTCCCAGATGAAGAACTGGGGGCGGAGTAATGGTTTTGGAAGATCGCAAAATCCTAAGTTGCGTTGCTAGCGCCGATTGAAACAACCCTCTACATTGTTTGTGCTTGGCCCCAGGCCGGTGCCTTCGGAGGCTAACTGCAAATTGCCACGTACCAACGCTCGTCTAGAAAAGGCTGAGAATGTTCCTACTCTGGATCAAACTAAAAAATTAACGGTAAAGTAAGGTCGACAATGTAAAGATCTGACAGGCTGTCCGGGTCCGAACATTGGCGAAGGCCGATAATTTACACGGCATCTTATTCGAGTAAGACGCCGTCCGAGGACAAGCTTATAAGCCCTGAGAAAGTTTCTAATCCGGAACGACCTCATAGTCAGAAAGGGCATAACAGTGTAACTAACTGTCTTGGCGTAGATCACAAAGCCCAAATATACGGCAAAGCTGATCGAAAAGGCGTAGATCCGGGCCGACATAGTCGGCAGAAAAGATCGTACCTAGGAAAGTTCACCTAGTAAATCAAAAGCTGGCTGAAACCGGACGGGCGGGCCTAGTCACCATGGGCGCACAATCGACCCGACGTAGATCACCCGTTCTGGCAGTGCACCAATTATACATCACAATAAGAATGATGAAATTGGCAGTGAAGAACGTTCAAGAGAAGAGAGAGAGAGAGAGGAGAGAGAGAGAGAGAGAGAACGAAAGTTTTAAGAACAACTGTCAGAACAAAAATGTAAATAATGCTTAGATCAAGCCAAATTTTAGAAAACTGAAAAATGTTAGAACAACTGGGAAATGTTAGGAACACACTGAAATCAATGTGAGAACCATACCCGAACATGGGAGAACAACTGAAATGTTAGAAGTGAAACTTAGATATGAATTGTAAATGAGAAGAAGAAGAAGAAGAAACGTATTATAGACAGAATATGTGTGTAGTTAGCCTAACAAAATGTTACAACTAGTTGGATAGATGTTCAAACACAAAGATAACCAAACAACTCAATCTTCAACTTCATGAAAGTGTCAGCTTCTGAAAGCTTGCACAGTTGAAAGCTTATTAAGATTCCAATTTGTATTTCTAATTAGAAAAAATAGGGTATCCATGTTCATCTTGGTGTACAAGAAAAAGTGAATTTGATCTTCTGTAACTTTGTTGATTAAATCCTTGGCATTTTGCTGTTTGAATTCTGATCAATATCTTGTTCACGTTCTGTCAACAACTAAACTCTGCCTCACAGAAATATAGAGACTACACATAAACATGGAGGAGGAGATAGAAAGTAGAACTCAATAGAAGATATAGGGAAACTGAAAGTAGAGGCAGAAAAACTGAAGAGAATATGATATAAAAAAGAAGAGTGAAGACAGGTTATAAAGATGAAGTGAGGGGATATAAAGCTGAAGGGAGGAGATATAAAGCTGAAGGGAGGAAGATATAAAGCTGAAGGGAGGAAGATATAAAGCTGAAGGGAGGAAGATATAAAGCTGAAGGGAGGAAGATATAAAGCTGAAGGAAGGAAGATATAAAGCTGAAGGAAGGAAGATATAAAGCTGAAGGGAGGAGATATAAAGATGAAGTGAGGATATAAAGCTGAAGGGAGGAAGATATAAAGCTGAAGGGAGGAAGATATAAAGCTGACGGGAGGAAGATATAAAGCTGAACGAAGGAAGATATAAAGCTGAAGGAAGGAAGATATAAAGCTGAAGGAAGGAAGATATAAAGCTGAAGGAAGGAAGATATAAAGCTGAAGGGAGGAAGATATAAAGCTGAACGAAGGAAGATATAAAGCTGAAGGGAGGAAGATATAAAGCTGAAGGAGGAAGATATAAAGCTGAAGGAGGAAGATATAAAGCTGAAGGGAGGAAGATATAAAGCTGAAGGAAGGAAGATATAAAGCTGAAGGGAGGAAGATATAAAGCTGAAGAGAGGACGATATAAAGCTGAAGGAGGAGATATAAAGATGAAGTGAGGGATATAAAGCTGAAGGAAGGAAGATATAAAGCTAAAGGGAGGAAGATATAAAGCTGAAGGAGGAGATATAAAGATGAAGTGAGGGATATAAAGCTGAAGGAGGAAGATATAAAGCTGAAGGGAGGAAGATATAAAGCTGAAGGAAGGAAGATATAAAGTTGAAGGGAGGAGGACATAAAGCTGAAGGAGGAGATATAAAGCTGAAGGAGGAGATAAAGCTGAAGGAAGGAGATATAAAGCTGAAGGAGGAGGACATAAAGGCTGAAGGAGGAAGATATAAAGCTGAAGGAGGAGATATAAAGATGAAGTGAAGGGATATAAAGCTGAAGGGAGGAAGATATAAAGCTGAAGGAGGAAGATATAAAGCTGAAGGAAGGAAGATATAAAGCTGAAGGAGGAGATATAAAGCTGAAGGGAGGAGGACATAAGGCTGAAGGGAGGAAGATATAAAGCTGAAGGAAGGAAGATATAAAGATGAAGTGAGGGATATAAAGCTGAAGGGAGGAAGATATAAAGCTGACAGGAGGAAGATATAAAGCTGAACGAAGGAAGATATAAGCTGAAGGAAGGAAGATATAAAGCTGAAGGAGGAAGATATAAAGCTGAAGGAAGGAAGATATAAAGCTGAACGAAGGAAGATATAAAGCTGAAGGAAGGAAGATATAAAGCTGAAGGAAGGAAGATATAAAGCTGAAGGAAGGAAGATATAAAGCTGAAGGAAGGAAGATATAAAGTGAAGGAAGGAAGATATAAAGCTGAAGGAGGAGATATAAAGCTGAAGGAGGAGGACATAAGGCTGAAGGGAGGAAGATATAAAGCTGAAGGGAGGAGATATAAAGATGAAGTGAGGGGATATAAAGCTGAAGGGAGGAAGATATAAAGCTGACGGGAGGAAGATATAAAGCTGAACGAAGGAAGATATAAAGCTGAAGGAAGGAAGATATAAAGCTGAAGGAAGGAAGATATAAAGCTGAAGGAAGGAAGATATAAAGCTGAACGAAGGAAGATATAAAGCTGAAGGAAGGAAGATATAAAGCTGAAGGAAGGAAGATATAAAGCTGAAGGGAGGAAGATATAAAGCTGAAGGAGGAAGATATAAAGCTGAAGGAAGGAAGATATAAAGCTGAAGGAAGGAAGATATAAAGCTGAAGGAGGACGATATAAAGCTGAAGGAGGAGAATAAAGATGAAGTGAGGGATATAAAGCTGAAGGAGGAAGATATAAAGCTGAAGGAGGAAGATATAAAGCTGAAGGAAGGAAGATATAAGTTGAAGGAGGAGGACATAAAGCTGAAGGGAGGAGATATAAAGCTGAAGGAGAGATAAAGCTGAAGGAAGGAGATATAAAGCTGAAGGAGGAGGACATAAAGGCTGAAGGAGGAAGATATAAAGCTGAAGGGAGGAGATATAAAGATGAAGTGAGGGGATATAAAGCTGAAGGAAGGAAGATATAAAGCTGAAGGGAGGAAGATATAAAGCTGAAGGAAGGAAGATATAAAGCTGAAGGAGGAGATATAAAGCTGAAGGAGGAGGACATAAAGGCTGAAGGAGGAAGATATAAAGCTGAAGGAGGAGTATAAAGATGAAGTGAGGGGATATAAAGCTGAAGGGAGGAAGATATAAAGCTGAAGGAGGAAGATATAAAGCTGAAGGAAGGAAGATATAAAGCTCAAGGGAGGAAGATATAAAGCTGAAGGGAGGAAGATATAAAGCTGAAGGAGGAAGATATAAGGCTGACGGAGGGAGATATAAAGCTGAAGGAGGGAGATATAAAGGCTGAAGGAGGAGGACATAAAGCTGAAGGGAGGAGGACATAAAGGCTGAAGGGAGGAGGACATAAAGCTGAAGGGAGGAGAACATAAAGCTGAAGGGAGGAGGACATAAAGCTGAAGGGAGGAGGACATAAAGCTGAAGGAGGAGGACATAAAGCTGAAGGAGGAGGACATAAAGCTGAAGGAGGAGGACATAAAGCTGAAGGAGGAGACGAGCAAACAAAAGGATAGAAAGAGGAAGAGAAACTCTGTTGTATGAGAAATAATGCGAACGGATGAATGAAGGAGAGAAAGCTGAAGGAGAAAGATGCAGAGCTGACGAGATGAAACAACAAGTATTAGAGAAACTGCTTTCTAGCTGACGTGATGGAGGATAAGAATGTGAATTAAGGTAAATAGATAAGCTGAGATAAGAAGAATAAGATGAAAAGTGAGAAGACAGAACTATGTGAGGAGACAGAGCTATGTGAGGAGACATAACTATGTGAGGAGACAGAGCTATGTGAGGAGACAGAGCTATGTGAGGAGACAGAACTATGTGAGGAGACAGAGCTATGTGAGGAGACAGAACTATGTGAGGAGACAGAACTATGTGAGGAGACAGAGCTATGTGAGGAGAGAGAACTATGTCAGGAGACAGAACTAGTGAGGAGACAGAACTATGTGAGGAGACAGGTATGTGAGAGACAGAACTATGTGAGGAGAAGAACTATGTGAGGAGAGAGAACTATGTGAGGAGACAGAACTATGTGAGGAGACAGAACTATGTGAGGAGACAGAACTATGTGAGGAGACAGAACTATGTGAGGAGACATAACTATGTGAGGAGACAAAAGCTATGTGAGGAGACATAACTATGTGAGAGACAGAGCTATGTGAGGAGACAGAACTATGTGAGGAGACAGAGCTATGTGAGGAGACATAACTATGTGAGGAGACAGAGCTATGTGAGGAGACATAACTATGTGAGGAGACAGAACTATGTGAGGAGACAGAGCTATGTGAGAGACAGAACATGGAGAGACAGACTATGTGAGGAGACAGAACTATGTGAGGAGACAGAACTATGTGAGGAGACAGAACTATGTGAGGAGACAGAACTATGTGAGGAGACAGAACTATGTGAGGAGACAGAACTATGTGAGGAGACAGAACTATGTGAGGAGACAGAACTATGTGAGGAGACAGAACTATGTGAGGAGACAGAGCTATGTGAGGAGACAGAACTATGTGAGGAGACAGAACTATGTGAGGAGACAGAACATGTGAGAGACAGAACTATGTGAGGAGACAGAGCTATGTGAGGAGACAGAACTATGTGAGGAGACAGAACTATGTGAGGAGACAGAACTATGTGAGGAGACAGAACTATGTGAGGAGACAGAACTATGTGAGAGACAGAACTATGTGAGGAGACAGAACTATGGAGGAGACAGAACTATGGAGAGACAGAACTATGGAGGAGACAGAACTATGTGAGGAGACAGAACTATGTGAGGAGACAGACTATGTGGGGAGACAGAGCTAGTGAGGAGACAGAACTATGTGAGGAGACAGAACTATGTGAGGAGACAGAACTATGTGAGGAGACAGAACTATGTGGGGAGACAGACTATGTGAGAGACAGAGCTATGTGAGAGACAGAGCTATGTGAGGAGACATAAAACTATGTGAGGAGACAGAGCTATGTGAGGAGACAGAACTATGTGAGGAGACAGAGCTATGTGAGGAGACAGAACTATGTGAGGAGACAGAACTATGTGAGGAGACAGAACTATGTGAGGAGACAGAACTATGTGAGGAGACAGAACTATGTGAGGAGACAGAACTATGTGAGGAGACAGAACTATGTGAGAGACAGAACTATGTGAGGAGACAGAGCTATGTGAGGAGACAGAACTATGTGAGGAGACAGAGCTATGTGAGGAGACAGAACTATGTGAGGAGACAGAGCTATGTGAGGAGACAGAACTATGTGAGGAGACAGAGCTATGTGAGGAGACAGAACTATGTGAGGAGACAGAGCTATGTGAGGAGACAGAACTATGTGAGGAGACAGAGCTATGTGAGGAGACAGAACTATGTGAGGAGACAGAACTATGTGAGGAGACAGAGCTATGTGAGGAGACATAACTATGTGAGGAGACAGAACTATGTGAGGAGACAGAACTATGTGAGGAGACAGAACTATGTGTGGAGACAGAACTATGTGAGGAGACAGAACTATGTGAGGAGACAGAGCTATGTGAGGAGACAGAACTATGTGAGGAGACAGAACTATGTGAGGAGACAGAGCTATGTGAGGAGAGAGAACTATGTCAGGAGACAGAACTATGTGAGGAGACATAACTATGTGAGGAGACAGGGCTATGTGAGGAGACAGAACTATGTGAGGAGAGAGAACTATGTGAGGAGAGAGAACTATGTGAGGAGACATAACTATGTGAGAAGACAGGGCTATGTGAGGAGACAGAACTATGTGAGGAGACAGAACTATGTGAGGAGACAGATCTTTGTGAGGGGACAGAACTATTTGAGGAGACATAACTATGTGAGGAGACAGAGCTATGTGAGGAGTCAGAACTATGTGAGAAGACAGAACTATGTGAGGAGAGAGAACTATGTGAGGAGACAGAGCTATGTGAGGAGACAGAACTATGTGAGGAGACAGGGCTATGTGAGGAGAGAGAACTATGTCAGGAGACAGAACTATGTGAGAAGACAGGGCTATGTGAGGAGACAGAACTATGTGAGGAGACATAACTATGTGAGGAGACAGAGCTTTGTGAGGGGACAGAACTATTTGAGGAGACAGAACTATGTGAGGAGACATAGCTATGTGAGGAGTCAGAGCTATGTGAGGAGACAGAGCTATGTGGGGAGACAGAGCTATGTGAGGAGAGAGAACTATGTGAGGAGACAGAGCTATGTGAGGAGACAGAACTATGTGAGGAGACAGAACTATGTGAGGAGACAGAACTATGTGAGGAGACAGAACTATGTGAGGAGACATAACTATGTGAGGAGACAGAGCTATGTGAGGAGACAGAACTATGTGAGGAGACAGAGCTATGTGAGGAGACATAACTATGTGAGGAGACAGAGCTATGTGAGGAGACAGAACTATGTGAGGAGACAGAACTATGTGAGGAGACAGAACTATGTGAGGAGACAGAGCTATGTGAGGAGACAGGTGTGAGAAGAATAGACACAAAAGTTTGAAAAAGTGCAAATTTCGTCAAAAAAGACTGATTAGCAAACAAAAAGTTATAAATGTAAAATAAAGAAAGAAAGGCAACAAGCAGAAAGTAAAGATAAATGGATTAATAAATGTAGACACATTAAGATATCAACCGATATTAGATGAGAGTGAAAGAGTGTGAGAGAGAGTGAGTGTGTGAGAGAGAGTGTCTATGTGAGAGAGCGTGTGAGAGAGAGAGAGAGTGAGTGTGTGAGAGAGTGAGAGAGAGTGTCTGTGAGAGAGAGAGAGAGTGAGTGTGGGAGAGAATGAGAGAGAGTGTCTGTGTGAGAGAGCGTGTGTGTGTGAGAGAGAGAGAGCGAGCAAAAAGACAAAACAAAATAGATTTCTAACGGAAAATGTCTGGATAGATCTCATTATATTTCCATTTAGAGTTTCCGTGTGTACATGAGAAACTTATATTTACATATCAGCTCCCATCAGCTCCCATCAGCTCCCATCAGCTCTCACTAGTTTCCTACAGACATAAATTAATAGCTGCGTGCATACACGTCAAGTTTCTAGATCTGATTAGTAGCAGAGACATGGCTACAGAATTGGCAATGATTTATTAGCATTAAGAAAAGATAGGACAAGACAGGATAAGACATGAGATAAGACAGGACAAGACAGGACAAGACGTAAAGACATGAAATAAGACAGGACAAGACAGGACAAGACATGAGATAAGACAGGACAAGACATGAAATAAGACAGGACAAGACAGGACAAGACACTGAGATAAGAGCAGAGCAAGACAGGACAAGACATGAGATAAGACAGGACAAGACATGAAATAAGACAGAACAAGACAGGACAAGACATGAGATAAGACATGAGAAAAGACATGACAAGACAGGATAAGATTTCATGATTTGTCTGAAGATCAGCTACAGTATAACGTAATTAGGTCATCATCACGTGCCGTACCGGTTGACGTAGGCGATCATGGATCTCCACAAATCTCTGTCCCTGGTGTTTGCTATCATTTAAGATGTTGATGCTCTTCCGTGTCATGAAGTCAGGCTGTCTAAATTCTCTCTCTCTGTCTTCCTCTGTCTCGTCTTCCCTCGATTTGACCAGTTGTTACAATGTGTTCCATGTCTCTCTTCCTCATCACATGTCCAGAAGATGATGACCGCATCTTTCTTATATTGATGATAAGCTTTCTCTGTATCTTGGCTTCAACCAACACCTCCACATTCGTCATTTTAGCAGTCAATATCATTCACATCATTCTTCTGTAAAACCATAACTCTGTGGCCTCCAGAGATATTTCTATCTGTTTGTTTACCGTCCACGTCTCACAGTCGTATGTCAGTATTGACTCTATATTGCAAACGCATTAGGTGTGGTAGTATAAAGTTGGGGTTTCTGTCCGTACAATCTTTCGAGTAGTGCATCAGCAGAAACGTGTGCTCTATTGAAGGACATAGTTCATAAGTACGGTTCCAACTTCACTGCAACGGGCCACCCCATAATTGCTCCGTTCCTATGCCAATGAAAATCACATGAAATGCTAACAACTGTGAAATGTTTCTGTGTGAACTAATTCCAGAATGAAACAGCTGCGTACCGCCACAAAAAGCAACCTGCTCCGCATAAAATGTATATGGCCGTCGCTAATGTAGCAACACAAAACCGTTCATCACTTGAATTGTAATTCTTGTCGAAGGGACCATCAATCATGACAAAATCCAGCTTTCTGCACTCGCAATATAACTGCATACGACAGATTGAGCTTGTTCGTCATAACCGCTGTCCGCCATTTTCTGAATACACACAACAAACGCACGGTTGACACAGAAAAAAGCATTCCATGTAACAGTCATAGCTCACAGAGTTGCTCAAGCACTAACTCAGTAGCTCGGCAAACGAAACCGGAAAATACCCGATCAAACATGGCGGAAATGCGCTAGCAAAGTCGTGTTCAGAATCAAACAGTTCTGACTCTGAATGACCCTCCGCATTCCGCCATTACTGGACAGATTTTTCTATTGGAGGACATTATGCAAGCACCGTTTCAGTTTGCAATATCTTCATTGTATCCAGTGAAACCGTGCCCCCCCTGTAAAATCCCTGTCTAATAGGGGCTGGCTTTTATAAGTATTTGATAGAACACTGTAAGATTTTCTAAAATTGTACACAATTCTACCAGTCTATGGTTATTTATTGATGAAAAATGTTAATAATAATGTTTTTAATTAGTATTAAACTGAATTTGTTACATAATATAACCTTGATCTAGCATGTTGTTTTAAATTAGTATTAAACTGAATTTGTTACATAATATAATCTTGATCTAGCATGTTGTGTTAAATTAGTATTAAACTGAATTTGTTACATAATATAACCTTGATCTAGCATGTTGTTTTAAATTAGTATTAAACTGAATTTGTTACATAATATAACCTTGATCTAGCATGTTGTGTTAAATTAGTATTAAACTGAATTTGTTACATAATATAACCTTGATCTAGCATGTTGTGTTAAATTAGTATTAAACTGAATTTGTTACATAATATAATCTTGATCTAGCATGTTGTGTTAAATTAGTATTAAACTGAATTTGTTACATAATATAACCTTGATCTAGCATGTTGTGTTAAATTAGTATTAAACTGAATTTGTTACATAATATAACCTTGATCTAGCATGTTGTGTTAAATTAGTATTAAACTGAATTTGTTACATAATATAACCTTGATCTAGCATGTCGTGTTAAATTAGTATTAAACTGAATTTGTTACATAATATAACCTTGATCTAGCATGTCGTGTTGTTTTTAAAATGAATTTGCCGTTATCTAACAATAGTTATCTAACAATAGTTATCTAACAATAGTTATCTAACAATAGTTATCTAACAATAGTTATCTAACAATAGTTATCTAACAATAGTTATCTAACAATAATTATCTAACAATAGTTATCTAACAATACTGGAATGCGAGGTCAAGCGACGGATGTGGTCTTATTTCCTAGAATTTTTGCCTGAGCTCGCCCACAGCCAGGCTCTAGCACAGCCAGGCTCGCCCACAGCCAGGCTCTAGCACAGCCAGGCTCTAGCACAGGCCAGGCTCTAGCACAGCCAGGCTCTAGCACAGGCCAGGCTCTAGCACAGTCAGGCTCTAGCACAGCCAGGCTCTAGCACAGGCCAGACAACTGGCTGGGTATTCCCTGACCTAGATAAGAAAAGGGATCTGGAAATTACAGATGTTTGATAGAACACTGCACGCTTTTTGCAATTTTACTCAATTCTGTGAGTCTATGGTTATTTATTGGTGAAAAATATTCATAATATTGATATTCATTATTGTTAAACTTAACTTGTTGCATAATATAACTTCGATTTAGCATTTTTGTTGATTTTAAAATGAATTCATCTATATACACCAATACTGGAGTGAGAGGTCACGTGGTGTAGTTGGGGTCTGATTTCCACAATTCTTACCTGAGCCCGAAGGCACAGTAGTTTATAGTTGGCTCTGGCTCGCCGGTCTTATGTTATCGGAGGTCATGATGAAACATCAGTCCCCGTGTTGAGTATGTAGAATAACTTACTATAACACATCATGATCATGATTACGAGTAGTCTATATTCATCCGCTGTCGGGCAAATATCATTCAAATAATTAATATTAATTACTAGAAATTTTAACCACTTTCAAAATTACATCGATGATCTTCGCCGGTGCAAAATGCTCTATCGTTGAAATCTTAATGTTTAAGAACGAAATTGAAACAGCTATATGATAATCATATGCATCCTCTTCTGGAGAAGAAAAGATCAAAGAATACCACAGCAGGCACTGAAGTGGTAGGCAAAGAGTTCAGCATAGCAGGCACTGAAGTGGTAGGCAAAGAGTTCAGCACAGCAGGCACTGAAGTAGTAGACAAAAAGTTCAAGAAAGAGAGGACACTCTAAGGAAGCTAAAAAGAACTTTGCTAAGAGAGGCGAGAGCTATGGGACTCAATTCCATGGAAGAGGTTAAACTAGTTGTCTATTGCGGAGCGGTATGGATAAATTACTTGCAGGCTTGATGTAACTGTATAAGAGGGATATATATAAATTTATATTTAGAGAGAGAAGAACGCTAAAAAGAGAGAGATAGAGAGAGAGAGAACGCTAGAAAAGAGAGAGAAAGTGCTAGAGATATCTCTCTCTCTCTCTCTTGCCTTTTACCCGGGTTGGGGCATAGGCCCTCAACCAACTCATGCCAAGTCTTCCTATCTCTAGCTATCTCCTGTAGCTCCCTCCAGCTCTTCTTTATATTGTTGATCTCCGCCTCCAAATCTCGTCTCCATGTATTTCTCGGCCTCCCTTCTTTCGCTGTCCCTGCGGGTTCCAGACAAGGACCCTTCTTGTTATATTCCCTCCGGTTTTCGCAAAGTGTGTCCTATCCAGCGCCAGCGTCTTTTTAACCTGTTCGTTCACTGGAATCTGTCTTGTTCTCTCCATAAGTTCCTCATTTGTGACCCTATCATACCATCTTATTCCTTCTATTCTGCGCAGGCACCAGTTGATGAATGTTTGCAATTTATGCGCTATTGTTTTAGTTGTTCTCCATGTTTCTGACCCATACAGCAGAACTGCTTTAACATTAGAGTTAAATATCCGAATTTTTGTTCTAGATTTGATTTCTTTGGACTTCCAAATGTTTCCCAGTGCAATGAAAGCTCCTCTTGCCTTCTGTATTCTTATTTTAACATCTCTATCTGTTCCACCCTCTTTGTCTACGTTGCTGCCCAAATATGTGTATGATTCTACCTCTTGAAGTGGATTTCCCCCAGGGAGATCGAGTTGACGTTTGCTTGGTTAATTCTCAATATCTTTGTCTTTCCCTTATGAATGTTCAGCCCTAGTTGCTGGGACCTTTGATTCAATGTGTTTAGCTTATCCAGCATCTGATTTCGTGTATGTGACAGAAGGGCTATATCATCAGCGAAGTCCAGATCATCTAGTTGCTCTGTCAGAGTCCATTGGATTCCATTTCTGGTGTTAGTTACTGTGGTCTTCATAATCCAGTCTATTGTCAGTAAGAACAACAAAGATGATAGAAGACATCCCTGACGCACTCCTGTTTCTATTCCGAAAGTATCTGTTAGTTTACCTTCATGAAGAACTCTACATTTCATATCTGTATATGTTGCTTTTATTAGGTTAATAATTTTCTGTGGATTCCATAATGCCTCATTAATTTCCAAAGGGTTTCCCCTATCAATACTGTCAAAAGCCTTCTCATAATCAACAAATCCGATATAAAGTGGGGATTTCCATTCAATACTTTGCTCTATTATTATACGTAATGTGGCTATCTGGTCAGCACAGGATCTATTTGGTCGGAAGCCTACCTGTTCATCTCTTAGCTTTATATCGATGGTATCTCTCAGTCTCTCCAGGATGACTCTGCTTAGTATTTTCCCAGGTACTGACAACAGCATTATTCCCTATAGTTTTCACACTTCTGAAGGTCCCCTTTCTTTGGTAGCTTCACCAGGTATCCTTCTCCCCAGTTTGCTGGTATTTCTTCGGTCTCCCAGATTCTGCTAAATAATTTATACAGTATTTCTGTGGATGTGTTTATGTTGGCTTTAACCGCCTCCGCTGGAATACCATCTGGACCAGCCGCTTTTCCATCTTTTAAAAGTTTAATGGCTTTACTAATCTCCTCCTTGGATGGTTTCTCACAGTTGATGTCCAAGTCAATTTCTGCCGGTTGGATATCTGGGGGTTTGTAGGTGCTGGTCTGTTCAGGAGTTCCTTGAAGTATTCCATCCATCTTTCCATTTGGTCTCTAACATTAGTGATAGTTTCCCACTACTATTTTTGATCAACCCATTTGATGGTCTGTATTTTCCTGCTAGCTTTCTAGTGATATTGTAAAGATCCCTAAGGTTTCCTTTTCCTGCAGCTACCTCTGCTTCTCTTGCTAGATCTTCTATGTATTGTCTTTTATCTAACTTTATTTGTTTCTTCACTTTCTTGCTAGCTTCTGTGTACTTTTCCTGGGCTATGGCTTTGGCAGTTCTAGTTTTGCTATTATTTAAATCTGCTTTCCTCTTTTTCATTTCTTCTATTTCCTTGAGAGTTTCTGGAGTTATCCATGCCTTATGATTCCGCTCCTTCTTTCCTAATACCTCTGTGCATGTTTCATTCCAAAAATTTTTGGCTTGCTGCCAGCATTCTTCCGCACTCACCTCATCTTGTAATTGCCGCAAAACTTCATACTTATTAGAGACTGTGACCGTGAACTGTTCCTTTGTTTCTTGACTTCTGAGGTATCCTACATTATATTGGTGTCTATGTTCATGGGATGTTATGTATCGCTTAAGCTTCAGTTTAATTTTACTTATCAGCAAATGGTGATCCGAATCTACATCTGCCCCCTTAGGACCCTTACATCTTGTAGAGATGACCTGAATTTCTTGTTTATGCATATGTGGTCAATTTGATTTTCTGTTCTGTGGTCTGGTGATACCCAGGTTGCTTTATGTATTCTTTTATGTGGAAAGACACTTCCATCTATGACGTATTGATTCGCTGCACAGAAATTAGTGAATAGTTCTCCATTTTCGTTCATTATTCCTAGTCCGTGTTTCCCATGATCTCCTCGTAGCCTATGTTGTCCGAACCTATTTTGGTATTGAGGTCAACCATCAGAATTTTGATGTTCCCATTTCTCTGATTACCTATAGTATTTTGAAGCTTTATGTAAAATTCCTCTTTACTTTTTCCTCTTTATCATTGGTAGGTGCATAACACTGGGTCACATTCAAGAATACTTTCTTTTGGTGGTTCTGAATGTTGCTGTGATTATCCTAGGACTCACTTCTTCCCATTTTATTAGTGCATTCTCCGCTTCTTTAGATAGCATTAAAGCCACTCCTTCACTATGTGGGGCATTTTCTTCCATAAGGCCTGAGAACAGTATTGTTTCTCCTGTGTTTAGATGTTGTTTGCCTGCACCATTCCACCTAGTTTCACATAATCCCAAGATGCCAATCCCGTGAAATTTCATCTCATTTACAACCTATGCTGTCTTTCCCATTTCATACATACTTCTAACATTCCAGGTGCCAATTCTGGAGCTTTTCCTAGGTGAAAGGAAGATAATCTGCAGTGTAGACTCCTTGCGGCTTTCTCTGCATCGCTTCATACCTCTTCTAGAAGAGCTTCCTTTCCTCTTGGTTGGCACAGTTTTATTTTATTTTTATGTGACTTGTTCATGGTTGGTTGGATTTTGTGGCTAAAATTTTCTACTGGATAGGGTAGCCAGCCCTACGCCAAACCCCACCTTAGTCGCCTCTTACGACATGCCTTGTAGGTCGCAGTGCTGCTACTCTTTGCTCCCCTTGCGAGCCCCGGCAGCACACGGGCGGCTAGATATATATATATATATATATATATATAGAGAGAGAGATAGAGAGAGAGAGAGAGAGCGCGCTAGAGAGTGATAGAGAGCGCTAGAGAGAGAGAGAGAGCGCTAGAGAGAGAGAGAGAGAGAAAATAGGGCTAGAAAAGAGAGAGAGAGAAAGAGAAAGAGCCGCAGCAGCGTGGTTGTTATCGAGCTCACTTCTTTATGCGAATGGTTCGGGTTCAAGTCCACAGTGGACGTAAAATTGTTTCCGACAGTAAAAACCCTCAGGCCGTTCCAGCCCGTAATTATGTACCAGGAAAAGCACTGGGAAGTAAAGACGGCCATGTTTAGAACGTATTGTCTTCCCTTTTTTTTCCATTGCGGGTTTCACTCAAGTGCGTGTCTAGTGACACTCAATTGTGTCTTCCGTATGATATGCCCGACTCATCGCCATTTCCTGTTCTTAACCTGGGTCATCTTAGGTTCCTGTTCTTATCCACAGGTCTGTGTTTGTAACCCTGTCATACCATCTCAGTCTGAGAATCTGACGACAACAGCAGTTGACAAAGGTTTGAATCTTATTTGTATTTAACTTGGTGACTCGCCACGTTTCCAAACCACACAGCAACACAGATTTCATATTTCCGACCCATACAGCAACACAGATTTCACATTTCCGACCCATACAACAACACAGATTTCATATTTCCGACCCATACAGCAACACATATTTCACAGTTTAGCAATGAAGACCTGGGAGGGATCCCTCAAATGGCACGTTATATATTGAAGACTGCACAAAATGTGTCATCTCTTTGAATAAATTTCCACTTATTTGAAATGAGTTTGTCCAACAACGGTGTAAATTGATTTCTTCGACCAGGTGTAATGTGATTACCTTCTTGTTGTTTTATTCTCAAATGCTATTACATAGTTGAACAAGCAGTGACAATAAGATCCTATCAAGCTAATGTTACATGACGTGGAAGCTAGCGGTCTCATAGCGATAGAGATGGCCGTTATTGGATCGGCTTGGTCGATATTTTGCAATTATAGTTTCAGTGTAGGACACCATTATTCTTGAACAAAAGCCAGAAACTCACAAAGCAAGCACAGGCTGCCCTTTCTCCGTTCATCTCATATAACCCAGCTGTAACATTTGGTTAAGATTCAGTTTGAAACGACAGATTAGATTGAATAGTGAAGTCTGAAGTTTGTCAAATATATCAAAGTTCTAGACAGAAGATGGCTGAGGGCCTTAGCATCGATTCCTCATACTGTTTGCACTAGGACACGTATAACATTAGCAGCTTGTATGGTGGGGAACAATGATAATAAGGAAAGTAGACTTCACGCAAAAATCAGTCAGAAGCGCCATGACTACGACTGAAAAAGAACATTAGCAGCCCATATGTTGATGTGTAAGAGATTTAATACAATAAACGGTTAACATTAAATTAGTTATGCTTAGATGGAGGGTCGAGTTCCTAATGTGGAAGAAGAAGAAGAAGAAGAATGAAATCGATGTGTAAAAGAATGGATAGATTGACAAGAATATTAGTCGATATAATGTGCTGTATATATCATCATCATCATCATCATCATCGTCATCTTCCTCATCAGCTCTCGTGGCGCCAACATTTACAAGAATTCAATCTTGTGCCTATCTGTCTCCCATCCAGTCTCCTGCAATTCTTTTAGTTTTACTGTATCAGTTTAGATCTATGTGGCACTAGAGGCTACCGCTGTCTCTTCGATGTCTACTGCAAGCATGCTTACGTGTACCAAGATGCTGGCCATTAGGGCTGGCCATCCCCATGCTCATGAGTACCAATATGATGTGGCCATTAGGGCTGGACTTTCCCATAGACTTTCACTCTGTCTCCGACCACTGTGACGGGGGGAGAGACATACCGGTCGACAAAAGGAAAATATTCGACTTAACTTAAAGTTATGGCCCAACAGGAAAATAGAGAACCGCAGTAGCGTAGTTGTTAGGGAGCTCTCTTCTTAAGCTGGTGGTCCAGGTTCAATTTCACATTTGGGGATGGATTTAATTTGACCATAACGGCTCTCAGGTCCATCCATCATCAGCTGGGTATTAAGAATTGCTCTCAGGTCCATCCAGCATCAGCTGGGTATTAAGAAAAGCACAGATAATGAAAAATACGAACCTAACACTGTTTTACAGCTGTTCCTTTTAAAAAAAAAAAAAAAAAAAACCAATATCAGAACTCAACAGCTAGAACTACTTGTCGTGAACATTTAACAAAATAAAAATAATATCAGAACTTATAGCTAGAGCTAAAAGTTAATTGCATATCCTTTATAGGACTTTGCGAATCAACCCCAGCTTTTTACGCTGTTTGTGATTTTTCTAGGTATTATTACGTTCAGTAGTTTGCCATTGCTTTCTGAACGGGTGATGCCATCGTCCTTTGTAAAAATCCACGCAAAAAAAATTTGCAACCAAATTATCCGCAGCGTGATTCGAACTCAGAACGTCGGGGACCGAGTCACTATCCCCTAAGCCAAAAGAAGCCACCTAGCTAGAACTACTGGTCGTTGAAATCGAGCAAAATCGAAGTTGGTAATATTGTTGGCTAGCGATTACATGTCGTGAACGGAAGTTTCGGGATTTGAGACCAGCTTTGCCTAAAGTTCTCGGTGTGCATACGGTTCGCTGTTAGACCACAAGATATATTCAGTCTTTACATGAGGATTTAAATTACAAGTATTTCTGAAGACGGTGTATGACTCGCCTGAATAGCTAGGGACACGTGTGATGAGAAAAAGCAATAACTGACGCATATTAATCGCCATGGCTGCACCTCAATTCACAGCGGGCGAGCGAAAAAAACCTGGTTAAAAATGTTTTTTTTCTTCTCGAAAATTCGTTAGAGTGTCAGAAAATGTGACAAAGCAGCATGCACGTTCTCTTGTACTTAAATCATATGTACACGCTACAATGCGTTAGAGTGTTAGAAAACATGACAACATATGCACGTTCTTTTGTACTGAAATCATGTACACGCTACAATACGTGGATGAGAAGTAATCAATAAAGTGTGAACAACGCTCAGTTGCAGAATAAACAGGAGATGTCTAGAACTGTCAATGCAGGAAATTCAATTATTACTTCTGCTAGAAATTGGGATGTTGCGGTTTAACATGTCATTGGGGTCTAACAGAGGTGTAATTAACTCGTGTACTCAAGCAGACCACTCAGTTTGCAAAAAATGGTTAACTTGGTTAATAAGAACGACCGCAAATGGGTTTCAGGTCGATCCAGCCTAAATTGAGCCTCAAAAATACATTGTGGGGTTATTTGTGAGGTGTGAGGTAGTTGTAGGGACGGACGGTGAGATGGTGACCACATAACACATTGCTTGTTGGTGGCCAAAGTAACATTGTGGGGTAATTTGTGAGGGTGTGAGGTAGGTTGTGAGGGACGGATGGCGAGATGTTATTGACCACATAACTCAATGCTTGTTGATGATCAAAGAAATATTGTGAGGGAGTTTGTGAGGGACGGACGGTGAGAGTTTGAGAACCACATAACACTGGGCTACGTCACACAAAGATAACGGATCACAGACCTGGACTACGTCATATAAAGATGTTTTTGTATTCAGTGCGGGGGAGTAGGACATCACCAGGAAACCCGTAAAACAAAGTACTGTTGTTTTACAAAATATAAAAACAATAACGATACACATCAACGTTCAACGTAAAAACCCTTCATCAAGCAAAGTTGTTGGGTATTGTTATTTTTGTATTTGTAAAACAACTTTACTTTGTAAAACAGTACTTTGTTTTTACGTGTTTCGACATGACTACATAGTTTTACTGTAGTCTTCCCTTATATTGAGTCAAAACCCGCATTTGACTATTTCTTTGTTTATTTGTTAGTTAGTTAGTTTGCTTGTTTGGTTGGGTGTACATTTCGATCCCTAGAAAATAAAGTTTCCCAATTTGATCTCCTTCTATTTACAGCAGGGGAGGTTACCGAGATTGTTTGGCATATTCAGATGAATCCAACAGTTCTGGGCATGCTTGTTCTATAATGTGATTTGTGGACTCTCCTACTCAGATGTGGTCTATAGGTGGTCAATGCAGTATCCCATCGGCTCTAGCATAGTAGATGCTGTAGCAACACTCCTTGTTGACCACTGTTCCTTCAATCTGCAACACACCTTGCTGACCACTACTCTTACACTCTGCAACACACCTTGCTGACCACTGTTCTTACAATCTGCATCACACCTTGCTGACCACTGTTCCTACAATCTGCAACACACCTTGCTGACCACTCTTCCTACAATCTGCAACATGCCTTGCTGATCACTCCTCTTACAATCTGCAACACACCTTGCTGACCACTCCTCTTACAATCTGCAACACACCTTGCTGACCACTACTCTTACAATCTGCTTGTAATGTTAGTCCAAAGAGCCTCTTTCACGATTGCTCTAAATCATAGGTTCCCAAACTTTTTCGACCCACCGCCCACTTTGCACGACATAAACTTTGTAACGCCCCTCCCCATTATAACAGTTTGTTAAACGCCCCCACATATTTATACACGATCTATTTTCACTTTAACATAGACAATTGATATATATTTCTATCACACATGGTCAATTTTCAAATGATTATATGCATGAAATAGAAAATCGATGAAAAAATGGATTGTGTAAGATGGGCATAAGATGAATTAAAATGCAGAATTCAAATTTGTAATGATTATTCAATCGCAAAATCCCGAAAAATACCGTTCCCCCTTCCCCAAATGCTTCTGAACCCACTATCGCCCCTGGAAGGTTTCAGCGCCCCCATTGGGGCGGTACCGCCCACTTTGGGAACACATGCTCTAGATTCTAGAACAACCATTTGTTGACACCATTTTCGGATCTTTTCCGAGGCGTAGTTGACAACCATCTGTTCTGATGTCTGCTCATTACGTTACCGAGAGCGTAGTTGACAACCGTCTGTTCTTGATGTCTGCTCATTACGTTTACCCGAGAGCGTAGTTGACAACCATCTGTTCTTGATGTCTGCTCATTACGTTTGCTCTATCACTTATCAGCCTCTTTTTTTACTGATTGGACGTTTACCAAGGAGCGATTGTAGACTTTCAGATATGTATTATACATGGTAGCAGACAATGAACAGATATATATATATATATATACGTATTAGTATTACTGTATCATGTATTAGTAAAACTGTCAGGAGGACCAATCACTCTAGTTAGTGTACATTATATCTAAACTTGTTAGTGATGTTTACTCTATACTAGAACACTCTACACTAGAACACTCTACATTAGAACACTCTACATTAGAACAACCATCTTGCAGTCTCTCATTTTGATCTGTACGTCAACGTGGTCACAGAGTGCGGTTACACTTCGTCTCTGTTTGAACGTGGTCACAGAGTGCGGTTACACTTCGTCTCTGTTTGAACGTGGTCACAGAGTGCGGTTACACTTCGTCTCTGTTTGAACGTGGTCACAGAGTGCGGTTACACTTCGTCTCTGTTTGAACGTGGTCACAGAGTGCGGTTACACTTCGTCTCTGTTTGAACGGTTTAGAGTTTGAGACCCACTTATCGATTTTCAACTGCTAAGTTTAATTCGTCCTCATGTTGAACACACGGTCATATATATTTGTCCGTCTCAGATAGGACTAGAAACGCAATCTCACCTACACTGAGATAAGAGATCTTTAGAAAAATATGACAATAGCTCCACACAGGATACGAACCGAGTACCTTGGAAGCTAGAGATGAAAACCTTAACTCTCTGCCACACAGATCTGCACATCAACAATCACGATTTGCCTTGAAGGTAAAAATGCAAGTAAATACATTATAGAGATTTGTGAAACTCTTGGAGGTGACACTTGACAAGGAGATCAATCACATTCTGGTTTCATATGACAGCACAGCGCCTGGCTAGAGAAGAGATCACATGACAGCACAGCACCTGGCTAGTGAAGAGATGTGGATGTTGGAAAGTGCTTGTCGCTGCAGGATAGTAGAATTGTTACAAGACTGATTGTATGCACACGACAACAGTGAATGATTACACAGAAATATATGTATACGCCCCTGATAAACACTATTATCGGAACAGACCGCTAGAAGACACAATAAAAACTTGTCAATGACAGTAATAGATGACTACTGGGCAAGTAATACAGTTGAAATAAACGTTTCATTTTTTAATACTTCTTCTTCTGCGTTCTCACTAGATTGGGATTTCGGATTCTCTAATAAAGGCAGCCGTCTGCCTCAGATTATCAGCCACGCCATCAGTTTGTCTTGACGCAGTGTAAGTGGGCCACCTCTTTCTTCTCAAGTCTGCATACTGGAGCAGTTCTGTAGGATATAATTTCTATGATTTCTGCTTCCCGTTTGTGCTGACCTCTTCCCGCAGTAAGTTTTGGCCACCCTCGTGATGGTAGGTCTGACATTCTTACTGCGTGGCTAAATCTCCAAGGCAGATTGACGACCGTAGAATCCGTTATCCTATTTCTCATTGTGAGGGGTCGTTGCACTATATTATGTGCCTTACGACCTGTTGCATCCGTTTTCTGCAAGCATTTGTTTCGGGTAGCATTCCTTAACGGACACGTGCATCCGATTTCAGCCAAACCTCATTAGACGCCTCTTACGAAATGCGTGGCAGGTAACAGTGGTTCTATTCTTTACACCCCAAATTTGGGCCTCGGTAACCACTTGTTTTGTAAACATTGTAGTACATTGCCGAAGACGGTATTTAATTCATATTTTTCTTTGACCAGCGGTCAGCATGAGGGACGTGAACAATATCCTGTCCATTGATTTTACTCTCCAGTGTTTCCCTGGGACCCACTTGAAACTGGTCAACTTGAAAGCTTATTGAGATTAAAAACATAGATACAACTTGAACTAAAGCAGAGAGAGAGAGAGCGCGAGATAGCGAGAGCGGGATGCGACTACAAAACAAGTTCTCTAATCATTCGGTTATCACAGCTTTCATATTCAGTTATCACAGCTTTCATATTCAGTTATCACAGCTTTCATATTCAGTTATCACAGCTTTCATATTCAGTTATCATAGCTTTCATATTCAGTTATCACAGCTTTCATATTCGGTTATCACAGCTTTCATATTCGGTTATCACAGCTTTCATATTCAGTTATCACAGCTTTCATATTCGGTTATCACAGCTTTCATATTCAGTTATCACGACTTTCATATTCAGTTATCACGACTTTCATATTCAGTTATCACAGCTTTCATATTCAGTTATCACAGCTTATTTTATTCAGTTATCACAGCTTGATATTCAGTTATCAAGTTAACATATTCAGTTATCACAGCTTGCATATTCGGTTATCACAGCTTTCATATTCAGTTATCACAGCTTTCATATTCAGTTATCACAGCTTTCATATCGTTATCAAGCTTTCTATATCAGCATATTCGTTATCACAGCTTTCATATTCAGTTATCACAGCTTTCATATTCAGTTATCACAGCTTTCATATTCAGTTATCACAGCTTTCATATTCAGTTATCACAGCTTTCATATTCAGTTATCACAGCTTTCATATTCGGTTATCACAGCTTTCATTGAACAAGCAAGTAGAAAACACAAACTGAAACTAAATAGAAAACTAAATTTGAATATGTATATAATATAGAAACATGGTCAGGTAACAAGCAGATAGGGGGGTCACATGAATGACAGGAAACTTTGCAACTTTGCGCCAGGTCAGTGGGTTAGCACTGAACAAGACTCCACCACACCTCCACGTGGTGACCCTGGAAACAGACTACCGCACTGTAGTCTGGCTATGTGGGTAGGAATCGAAGGAGAGCTACTCTGGTATAGGTAGTAGTGTAAGCCCGGTCACAACTGAATGAGATCTTCTGGCGAGTTTGGCGAGTTAGACGAGCTCAATCTCAGAGTGAATGCACAGTGAAAGAAAATGAACAAGCAAATAGAAGAGATCACTGTAACCGCCGATGGCTGCAGACACATGGTCATTGAGCAAATAGCTAGAAGAGATCACTGTAACCTGCGTATGGCGCAGAAACATTGTCACAGAACAAGCAACTGTAAAAACTAATTGTATTTTAAAATGTTCATGGTATAAAATTGTAGAGCAAATCATAGACACATATATAGACATAGACACAGATACAGACATAGACGTAGACACAGATACAGACATAGACATAGGCAAAGACACAGATACAGACATAGACACAGATACAGACATAGACACAGATACAGACATAAACATAGATACAGACATAGACATATCCATAGACACATATACAGACATAGACATAGACACAGATACAGGCATAGACACAGATACAGACATAAACATAGACACAGATACATACATAGACATAGACACATATACAGACATAGACATAGACACAGATACAGACATAGACACAGATACAGACATAGACACATACATAGACACAGACATAGACATAGGCATAGACACATATACATACATAGACACAGATATAGACATAGACACAATACATAAGACACAGATAAGCATAGAGATAAGCATAGCCACATATAAGACGTAGACATAGATACAGACATAGACACATATACAGACATAGACATAGACAAGTACAGACATAGACACATATACAGACATAGACATAGACACAGATACAGACATAGACACAGATACAGACATAGACACAAATACAGATACAGACATAGACATAGACATATACAGACATAGACATAGACACATATACAGACATAGACACATATACAGACATAGACACATACATAGACACAGACATAGACATAGACATAGACACATACATACATAGACACAGATATAGACATAGACATAGACACAGATACATACATATACACAGATACAGACATAGAGATAGGCATAGACACATATAAGACGTAGACATAGATACAGACATAGACACATATACAGACATAGACACAGATACAGACATAGACACATATACAGACATAGACACAGATACATACATAGACACATATACAGACATAGACACATATACAGATACAGACATAGACACATATACAGACATAGACATAGGCACAGATACAGAAACAGACACAGATACAGACATAGACACATATATAGACATAGACACAGATATAGATATAGACATAGACATATATATAGACATAGACACACATATAGACATACATATATAGACACAGACATAGACACAGGCATAGACACAGACATAGACACAGATGCAGACATATACATAGACGCAGACATAGACACAGGTACAAACTAATGTCGTCCATGGGCACACAGGAGTCGTGGTAATGAACGAGCTGATAGATTGGCTGGCGTGGCTACAATATCAGAGGGGCTGCAATGGATCGAAGTGACATTCTTCACGCATTGAGAGAGTCTTTTCGAACAGAGGAGTTTCAGGGTTGTGAATCCCACTCGCTGACCAGATTGAAAGAGATGGGTGTCATTACTGGTACAGCCGGAAAAGAACGATATACTAAATATGCAAAGAGATTGATTAATCAACATCGAACTGGCGTGTTGGGCCGCTGGACCTGATGGATTTGCTGAGGAAGAGATCGGAACACATATGGGCGTGTCCGGAGTGATATGATGATAGTCCTCTGATAACTGATAACTGATAACTGATAACTGATAGCTGATAGCTGATAGCTGATAACTGATACTGATTAACTGATAACGATAGCTGATAACTGATAGCTGATAGCTGATAGCTGATAACTGATAGCTGATAGCTGATAGCTGATAACTGATAGCTGATAGCTGATAGCTGATAACTGATAGAACGATAGCGATAGCTGGATAACTGATAACTGATAACTGATAGCTGATAACTGATAAACAAATGATAGCTGATAACTGATAGCTGATAACTGATAACTGATAGGTGATAACAACGATAACTGTACACACTAAGGTAGAATTTAAACAATTGTTCATGAAAATAAAATTGTTGAGTAATATTACACAAGAGATATTGGTTGGATGGAGACAAGAAGGAGGGTCTTTGTTGTTCTTCTTCTTCTTCGATCGTTCTAGGCCTGTTTTAATCATTCTCATTGTGATATATAAACAGCCACACATCAGAACGTGATGTACGTGCACCAGCCTTCAGCACCTATTTGAGCTCAGTTGCTTATCCTTCGGTGGGGTGTTCGTTTTCAGCCAGCTTTTGATTTACTAGGGTGAGCTTTCCCTAGGGTTCGATCAGCTTTGCCGTATTTTTGGCTTTGTGATCTACGCCGGGACAGTGAGTTACGCTGTTTATGCCCGTTCTGACTGAGAAATATTTTTCGGGGCTTGTAAGCTTATCCTCGGACGGCGTCTTACTCGTATAAACACCGTGTAAAGTATCGGCCTTCGCCAATGTTTAGACCCGAACTTCCTGTCTGATCCGTACATTGTCGGCCTTGCTTTACCGTACATTTTGAGTATGATCCGGAGAAGGAACATTCTCGGCCTTTTCTAGACGCGCATTGGTACGTGGCAATTTGCAATTGACCTCGAAAGCACTGGCATGGGGCCGAGTACAAATAATGTAGAGGTCGTTTCAGTCGGCGCTATCAGCGTAACTGTGGATTTTGCGCTCGCCGCCATCACCGCCCCAGTTATTCCGGGGATGTTAGTTACGACTGCAAACAAACCTTGCCCGGTTGCCCCAAGGCTGGCAGTTCCGTTTGGCATCACCAACCTCAGTTCTTCCGGGGATGTTAATTTTTAGTCTCACAGTACCTTGCACGGTTTTCCTAGGGCGGGTAGTTTCGTTATGCACTAAACGCAACTTGTTCTTTTGCGCTCGGCAAACCTTGCCCAGTACATGTATCTGCACCAGGCTACCGATGCGGGTCAGCTGCAATCTTCTCTCGCACCAACACGAGGGTAGACTTTTATTCGTTTCGGTCCTGTCTTATTTATTCTTGCCGACGGGCTGGCAATGTTTGCCCCCTCCTCAGGGCTTCGAGCTTTGCCCTACGTGGGCATACGTTTGGTCACTGGATGCACCTCTCATCCATGTCTGAGGCGTTTCGTTGCTGTTTCTTTGCGTTCAGGGACTTTGGCAATATCTTGTTGGACATCGGTCAGGAGATTTGTGCGTTTTGCCTGTATGTATCTTTATTGTATTTCCGTAATTGCACTGCTACCACTACCAGTAGTTTTCTCTCCCCGATCCCTGCCCTCTTAGCCAGACCGGAACCAGAGTCTGTTTCCAGGGTCACCGCGTGGAGGTTGGGGCAGGGTCTTGGTTAGCGCGCCCCCCTCGCTAACCCTGGCTCATGTTACCACCATGACCTCATGAGCCTTTGACCCCGGTCTTTGTTCAAGAGATGTTAGTTGGGTGGAGACAAGAAGGAGGGTCTTTGTTCCAGAGATATTAGTTGGGTGGAGACAAGAAGGAGGGTCTTTGTTCAAGAGATATTGGTTGGGTGGAGACAAGAAGGAGGGTCTTTGTTCAAGAGCTATTAGTTGGGTGGAGACAAGAAGGAGGGTCTTTGTTCAAGAGATATTAGTTGGGTGGAGACAAGAAGGAGGGTCTTTGTTCAAGAGCTATTAGTTGGGTGACGAGATGGAGGGTCTTTGTTCAAGGGTATTAGTTTGGTGGAGACAAGAAGGAGGGTCTTTGTTCAAGAGCTATTAGTTGGGTGACGAGATGGAGGGTCTTTGTTCAAGAGATATTAGTTTGGTGGAGACGAGAAGGAGGGTCTTTGTTCAAGAGATGTTAGTTGGGTGGAGACAAGAAGGAGGGTCTTTGTTCAAGAGATATTAGTTGGGTGGAGACAAGAAGGAGGGTCTTTGTTCAAGAAATATTAGTTGGGTGGAGACAGAAGGAGGGTCTTTGTTCAAGAGCTATTAGTTGGGTGACGAGATGGAGGGTCTTTGTTCAAGAGATATTAGTTTGGTGGAGACAAGAAGGAGGGTCTTTGTTCAAGAGCTATTAGTTGGGTGACGAGATGGAGGGTCTTTGTTCAAGAGATATTAGTTTGGTGGAGACGAGAAGGAGGGTCTTTGTTCAAGAGATATTAGTTGGGTGGAGACAAGAAGGAGGGTCTTTGTTCAAGAGATATTAGTTGGGTGGAGACAAGAAGGAGGGTCTTTGTTCAAGAGATATTAGTTGGGTGGAGACGAGAAGGAGAGTCTTTGTTCAAGAGATGTTAGTTGGGTGGAGACAAGAAGGAGGGTCTTTGTTCAAGAGATGTTAGTTGGGTGGAGACAGAAGGAGGTCTTTGTTCAAGAGATATTAGTTTGGGTGGAGACAAGAAGGAGGGTCTTTGTTCCAGAGATATTAGTTGGGTGGAGACAAGAAGGAGGGTCTTTGTTCCAGAGATATTGGTTGGGTGACGAGATGGAGGGTCTATGTTCAAATCTGAACCCCTTCGTTCTGCTTAATTTTGTCCATAGATCCCTTAGTATTGTTGCTGACACTACGGAGTTAGTGCTTCGCGCAATATTCTCGACAGGTACCGTGTCATTTCTGCGGAGAGTGACTGAGCCGTATGGAGAAACTCGGTTTCAATAAAGTCAATCCTTCGTTTGTAGAGACAGCCAGAGATATAACTATAAATATGATTGATTGATTGATTGATTGATTGATAGGACCATCAACATTACATTTCAGTGAATAACCATGTGTGCTCCGATCTCTTTCTTGCACAGGAAGATCGCAGCTGTAGTGCATGTATTCGTAGCACCGGCGAGGGTCCCTGATGTAATGTTGAAGATAATGAAAATATTTGTGTATGAATTTTAACAAAAACTTTTCTAATTAATTTTGCCCGGGAAGCAACTTTCCAGCCTGCTTTTCTCGATTTTGAACGGCCAAAGGCTCTTTTACGTGCTCAAATTGAACACGGGACCTATGTTTTATCGTCCGTCTCCGATAGAACTAGGAACTCGATCACTGATCACTGGAAAAATATCCAGATGGCTCCACGAAGGATCGTACCTGGTACCTTTGGCACGAGAGACGAGCAGCCTAACCTCTACGCCATAGAGATACCACCATTATATAAGCTTACATGAAGCAGCAATACAGTCGTTGTTTAGAAAGCGATACCGACATGAAAGGTTAAAGGTTAGCAGGCAAGATATTATCAACAATAAGATTGGATAGCAAAACATGACGAGATCGACAAATGTCAGTTTTGTAGAATGTAGCAATATGACAACGTACAGGAAGAGTTGAAGTTCCACTGAAGTAGACGATTGTTGGGGGAGATGGCACATAATGTAATCAATATAGGTTGTCATGACAACTTCATCTCTTGTCCGTTGTTAGAATGCCAATAGTTTGTGTCTGTTATGTAGTTTGTAGGTCGTTATCTTACACATCTACCTACACAGTGACTTGTGTGTTACACATCTACCTACACAGTGACTTGTGTGCTACACATCTATCTACACACTGACTTGTTGTGTGTTACACATCTACCTACACAGTGACTTGTGTGCTACACATCTACACACTGACTTGTGTGCTACACATCTACCCAGTGAATTGTTGTATGTTGCGAAGTGAATAATACATTCATGTTATATCCCATTCGTAGCGTTATACGTTACACATGGCCTTTAATTAATGTATCCATACCGCTCTATCATGGGTAACTCATTCATTGTATTTCATGGAACTGAGTCCGATATATGTCGCCATTCTCATGAAAGTTCGTTTCAGTGTTTCACTAGAGCATCATCTCTTTCTTAAACCCTTTATCTCTCTCCCCCACCCTTCCTCTTCAATGCCTGCTTTGTGATTCTTTGATCGCCCCAGTGGTTACCGGGGCCCAAATTTGGGGTGTAAAGAATAGAACTACTGTTACCTGCCACGCATGTCGTAGAAGGCGGCTAAGGAGGTTTGGCTGAAATCGGATGCACGTGTCCGCTAGGAATGCTAACCCGAAACAGATGCTTGCAGAAAACGGATGCACCAGGCCGTAAGGCGCATAACATGGTGCAACGACCCTCACAATGAGAAATAGGATAACTGATTCTACGGTCGCCAATCTGCCTCGGAGATTTAGCCACGCAGTAAGAATATTAGACCTATCATCACGAGGGTGGCCAAAACTTACTGCGGGAAGAGGTCGGCACAAACGGGGAAGCCGAAATCATAGGAATTATATCCAACAGAACTGCGCCCAGTATGCAGACTTGAGAAGAAAGAGGTGGCCCCCTTACACTAGCGTCCAAGACAAACTGTATGGCGTGGCTGATAATCTAAGGCAGACGGCTGCCTTTATTAGAGAATCCGAAATCCAAATCTAGTGAGAACGCAGAAGAAGAAGAAGAAGATTCTTTGATGATTTCTTTTCAACGTGTGCCCAACAATTCGATAATTCACTTGACATGGTAAACTTTACTTCCCAGTTGTAAAATTACTATCTCCATGAAAGAATATTACATTATAAAACATTAGCGCCGCAAAATATAAAATATTCTTGATAAATTTTAATATTCAATTCACTATAATAAATTCATTTCTCTTTGTAATATTCAATAGATGTCTGCGGAAAAAAAATGAATATAACATGGAACGAATTCAGGGGCAGAGGGGGAGTGATGAAATGAGAGAAATATTTGGTCAAATTCTAGTAGTTATAAGAAGAAGAAGATGGAAACAGGATGTAACTTGAGCATAGTGGCTTCAGATTACTCGCTGACGAATAATTTGTTTTTCCCAAATGACATGATTGAGTCACTGAATTTAAACAAGAAGTTTGGGCTACAAATAAATAATGAAAACTTACCGGTGCAACATAAGTGAATCCAGTCTCGCGGGCCACTCTGCGGGCTACATCTGCCCCACCATCGTGTGTTATCTCTACAAGCCAGTGGTTGGTGGACACATCAAAGTCCTTAGCCTGACTCGGCTCTGATATAGCCCAGCACAGTACACATAGCGACAACAAAACCTTACGAGGCCATCCTAAGAAGAATATACTCATTCTAATTGAGAAATCCAGTCAATGTTTATATGGTCAATGAGTGTGTGGATAAATACTTGCTGCTTGTTCAATGACAAGTTTTTGGTGAAAATTATGACTTGATTCTTGTTACTTCTGGTTAGTTCTTATTTTCTCAACGTCTTTTCTTTGCGGTGCTATGATCACAAACACACTTATTCGTTTTCTGTGTTGTTGAGAAATATTTTCTAAATTTTCTTAGTTCCTCTAGTAACACGGTAATGCAATAACTAGATCACTACACAGACCCTGATGTATCAATTTGCTGAAATAGACGAAATTCGTTGTAATCACGTGAGTTAATCAATTCTGTTCCACTGTCACTTTCAAATATTTCAATCTCAAATCACAATGTTTTGTTTTTGTTGATACTGTTGACAATGTTGACACTTCTAATAACAGTTACAAGTTTCTAAGATAAAAACTAAATTGTTTAGCTATAGGTCCCTTGTTTCAAGAATAATAATGGCGGAGTCAACAGCTTAGACTTCTACTACCAGGAACAACAACAGAATAAGTAGTTCTGCTGGAACCCAGAGTTCTGTCTTTTGGAGATAAGTTATTCTGCTCGCGTCATCGACAGCAGCGACACCACTGGCAGAGTTCTGGCACCAACATAATGTTTCTACTTTTTCTTCGTCTATAGAGAAAGGAATTAGCGATGCAGTGAGGAGGAGGAGAGGGATAGGAACACGAGGGACAAAAATCGATTGTTGACAAACGTCACGTGGGTTTGTCTGACGTCACTGTCGAGAACGATGTAGCCATTAACGAGTAGAGTTGGCCATTCTAAATCTAGATCGATAAATCTATCGAAATCTGAAGCGACAGGGGAGGAGGAGGAGAGAAAACACAGAGGATTAGATTCCTAGCAAGTAAAGGTGGCATTCAATGCCAGTGTGAATATCCTGGTAATATGTGTGTTCTTGTACATCTGCGACACACGGCAAACATGGGGGAAGAGATTGAAGTTGGCAGGGGACATGATCAGCTGAGTTCATGTTGTGCCGACACACGGGAAATATGGTGGAAGAGATTGAAGCTGGCAGGAGACATGTTCAGATGAACTCATGTTGAGCAACACCAAGGAAATATGGGAGAAGAGATTGAAGTTGGCAGGAGACATGTTCAGCTGAAATCATGTTGTGCCGACACACGGGAAATATGGCGGAAAAGATTGAAGCTGGCAGGACGAATGTTCAGATGAACTCATGTTGTGCCGACACACGGGAAATATGGGGGAAGAGATTGAAGCTGGCAGGAGACATGTTCAGCTGAGCTCATGTTGTGCCAACACACGGGAAATATGGGGGAAGAGATTGAAGCTGGCAGGAGACATGTTCAGCTGAACTCATGTTGAGCAACACCAAGGAAATATGGGAGAAGAGATTGAAGTTGGCAGGGGACATGTTCAGCTGAAATCATGTTGTGCTCGACACACGGAAATATGGGAGAAGAGATTGAAGTTGGCAGGGGACATGTTCAGCTGAACTCATGTTGTGCCGACACACGGGAAATATGGCGGAAAAGATTGAAGCTGGCAGGGCGAATGTTCAGCTGAGCTCATGTTGTCCTGACACACGGGAAATATGGAGAAAGATTGAAGCTGGCAGGGCAATGTTCAGCTGAGCTCATGTTGTGCCGACACGGGAAATATGGAGGAAAAGATTGAAGCTGGCAGGGCGAATGTTCAGCTGAGCTCATGTTGTGCGGACACACGGGAAATATGGAGGAAAAGATTGAAGCTGGCAGGGCGAATGTTCAGCTGAGCTCATGTTGTGCCGACACACGGGAAATATGGAGGAAAAGATTGAAGCTGGCAGGGCGAATGTTCAGCTGAGCTCATGTTGTGCCGACACACGGGAAATATGGAGGAAAAGATTGAAGCTGGCAGGGCGAATGTTCAGCTGAGCTCATGTTGCACACACGGAAATATGGAGAAAAGATTGAAGCTGGCAGGGCGAATGTTCAGCTGAGCTCATGTTGTGCCGACACACGGGAAATATGCAAAAGATTGAAGCTGGCAGGGCGAATGTTCAGCTGAGCTCATGTTGTCCGAACACGGAAATATGGAGAAAGATTGAAGCTGGCAGGGCGAATGTTCAGCTGAGCTCATTTGTGCCGACACGGGAAATATGGAGGAAAAGATTGAAGCTGGCAGGGCGAATGTTCAGCTGAGCTCATGTTGTGCGACACACGGGAATATGGAGAAAAGATTGAAGCTGGCAGGGCGAATGTTCAGCTGAGTTCATGTTGTGCCGACACACGGAAATATGGAGAAAAGATTGAAGCTGGCAGGCGAATGTTCAGCTGAACTCATGTTGTCCGACAACGGGAAATATGGAGGAAAAGATTGAAGCTGGCAGGGCGAATGTTCAGCTGAACTCATGTTTGCGACACAGGAAATATGGAGGAAAGATTAAGCTGGCAGGGCGAATGTTCAGCTGAACTCATGTTGTGCCGACACACGGGAAATATGGAGGAAAAGATTGAAGCTGGCAGGGCGAATGTTCAGCTGAACTCATGTTGTGCCGACACACGGGAAATATGGTGGAAGAGATTGAAGCTGGCAGGAGACATGTTCAGATGAACTCATGTTGAGCAACACCAAGGAAATATGGGAGAAGAGATTGAAGTTGGCAGGAGACATGTTCAGCTGAAATCATGTTGCCACACGGAAATATGGCGAAAAGATTGAAGCTGGCAGGACGAATGTTCAGATGAACTCATGTTGTCGACACACGGAATATGGGGAAGAGATTGAAGCTGGCAGGAGACATGTTCAGCTGAGCCATGTTATGCCAACACACGGAAATATGGGAAGAGATTGAAGCTGGCAGGAGACATGTTCAGCTGAACTCATGTTGAGCAACACCAAGGAAATATGGGATAAGAGATTGAAGTTGGCAGGGGACATGTTCAGCTGAAATCATGTTGTGCCACACAGGAAATATGGAGAAGAGATTGAAGTTGGCAGGGACATGTTCAGCTGAACTCATGTTGTGCGCACACGGAAATATGGGGAAAAGATTGAAGCTGGCAGGGCGAATGTTCAGCTGAGCTCATGTTGTCTCGACACACGGAAATATGGAGGAAAAGATTGAAGCTGGCAGGGCGAATGTTCAGCTGAGCTCATGTTGTGCCGACACACGGGAAATATGGAGGAAAAGATTGAAGCTGGCAGGGCGAATGTTCAGCTGAGCTCATGTTGTGCCGACACACGGGAAATATGGAGGAAAAGATTGAAGCTGGCAGGGCGAATGTTCAGCTGAGCTCATGTTTGCCGACACACAGGAAATATGGAGGAAAGATTGAAGCTGGCAGGGCGAATGTTCAGCTGAGCTCATGTTGTGCCGACACACAGAAATATGGAGGAAAAGATTGAAGCTGGCAGGGCGAATGTTCAGCTGAGCTCATGTTGTGCCGACACACGGGAAATATGGAGGAAAAGATTGAAGCTGGCAGGGCGAATGTTCAGCTGAGCTCATGTTGTGCCGACACACGGGAAATATGGCGGAAAAGATTGAAGCTGGCAGGGCGAATGTTCAGCTGAGTTCATGTTGTGCCGACACACGGGAAATATGGAGGAAAAGATTGAAGCTGGCAGGGCGAATGTTCAGCTGAACTCATGTTGTGCCGACACACGGGAAATATGGAGGAAAAGATTGAAGCTGGCAGGGCGAATGTTCAGCTGAACTCATGTTGTGCCGACACACGGGAAATATGGAGGAAAAGATTGAAGCTGGCAGGGCGAATGTTCAGCTGAACTCATGTTGTGCCGACACACGGGAAATATGGAGGAAAAGATTGAAGCTGGCAGGGCGAATGTTCAGCTGAACTCATGTTGTGCCGACACACGGGAAATATGGAGGAAAAGATTGAAGCTGGCAGGGCGAATGTTCAGCTGAGCTCATGTTGTGCACACACGGAAATATGGAGGAAAAGATTGAAGCTGGCAGGGCGAATGTTCAGCTGAACTCATGTTATGCCGACACAGGAAATATGGAGGAAAAGATTGAAGCTGGCAGGGCGAATGTTCAGCTGAGCTCATGTTGTGCCGACACACGGGAAATATGGAGGAAAAGATTGAAGCTGGCAGGGCGAATGTTCAGCTGAACTCATGTTGTGCCGACAGCGACGGAGCAATACTTGGAAACGCGTTGAGATGAAATCAATTTTTCACATGTAACCACGGCTAGACTGATGGACTAGACTGATGGACTAGACTGGTGGACTAGACTGGTGGACTAGACTGATGGACTAGACTGGTGGACTAGACTGATGGACTAGACTGATGGACTGGACTGATGGACTAGACTGATGGACTAGACTGATGGACTGGACTGATGGACTAGACTGATGGACTGGACTGATGGATATACGATATTGGTAATGGAAGAATGATGATGCAAATAACAGAATGAATGTTATGATGTAATTATAACGACGCAATGATGCAATTATAACGACGCAATGATGCAATTATAACGACGCAATGATGCAATTATAACGACGCAATGATGCAATTATAACGACGTAATGATGCAATTATAACGACGCAATGATGATTAAACTGTCGTTACTGCATGTAGTACCGCTTTTTAGGGCAGCGTAGAACAGCCGGTACGAGAGTTTGATTCATGGTCGCAGCCGGTACGAGAGTTTGATGAATTTCATGGTCGCAGCCGGTACGAGAGTTTGATGAATTTCATGGTCGCATGGCTAGTGCACTATCAGTGCCAAACATGGCCCCTGACTAAGACACACGAAAGAAAGATTACAACATGGAAATGAGATGTCTACGAAAAGCTGTCAACGTTACAAGGAGAGATAGAGTGAGAAACGAGAATATCAGAAGCATCGTTGGTACTATACCATGCATACAGTACATCGAGAAGCAAAGAATCAAGTGGTTCGGCCATCTAATGAGAATGGAACCACATTTACTACCATCACGCGCCTACAATAATCAACACTCAGGGCGCAGAGCACGAGGTCAAGAACACGATGGATAGATAACATCTCAGAGTCCCTGCGAAAACATGGACTGACAACGTCAAGCGCAACACACCTGGCACAAGATAGAAACTAACTCTCCCGACGGCGCTTCACGGCAAATGTGGTTAAGATAAGATAAGATAAGATAAGATGGCTAGTGCAGTCGATGCTAAACTGTGCAGGTTAGAATTTTTAATTTATGCCCACAACAGAAAAATATCCTTGGCATTACAGTGGACTGAATACGGGTCTTGTGCATGGGAGCTACTGATCCATTCCACAATGATGATTGAATAATGATAATTAGAATTGAAACAAAGAGAACGAGTAGATCGATCTGTAGTTATAACATTTTTATTTGTTAATCAGTTCAATGTATCTAATGGAACATAGGGCCCTTCTTCTTCTTCTGCTACTTTTTCTGCTTCTTCTTCTTCTTCCAACTCTCCATATCGACCCCGTGTTAACCACTCTGTGATTTGTATGTGATCGTAAGAGCGAATTGTATCTGAGCCTAAGAGCGATTCTACGTTGTGCCAGTTATGCACCTACAAGTAGGCCAGCACATACGATTTCTAAAACGATATTTTATTTACTAGGGTAGCTTCCTTAGATCCTACATCAGTCACCTCTTACGAGATTTCTTGTAGGTCGCAGTGTTACTATTCTTTGCTCCCTTGCAGCCCGGAAACTCACGGGTGGGAACATAGCTTTGAAGTTGTTCTTAATATCAGTATTAGATATTTCATTGTCGATTTTGTAACAAAATCACTTTCGTAGATTTCAGTATTTGAGTTGTCATAACCAAACCATTCATTAACAAAAATTGTCTGTAGAATTCTCTCATTTCAATTTCTCTGGCTTCAAGTAAGATGGCGATTATTTAGTGCATAGGAGTTAATGTGGCTTGTACTACACTGTCGCCACGCGTGTAAAGGTCTTCGGCTTATTTTCTCATTAGCCCTCTCCTTTGAAGATATGATTAGCCCTTTTGATAAGTGTAGGCTGCAATGCCACTGCCTTAAAAAAAAAAAAGTTTAAAAAAAATGATTAAAATATAATTCGTACACAAATTTGACCACAACCAAAATTATTTTTGGGAACCTCGAATATGCTACAGGGCTGGTCTATTCTATTCTATTCTATTCTATTCTATTCTATTCTATTCTATTCTATTCTATTCTATTCTATTCTATTCTATTCTATTCTATTCTATATCACTGTTTTGCCTTCAGCGTCAGGTCGAACAAAAAGAGACACGCGGAAAGGGGCTTTGTACAAGGTGGAATTTATTGCCTGGATACACCGTTTACGTGGTTGTCCTCTAGGTCTGTTGCTGTTGTACGTGAATGCTAGTGTTCTTTATTGAAAACTATCTTGTGGTTACAGTGAAACGTGTCCAAATCATTTGACCTTTATTGTTCGTGTACTGCTACCGAAATATTCCTATGTTGGAAAAAGAACAACGCACATATGAGTATTCGCCAGAGTGCAATAATAATGATGTTTCTATCAGTCGATAAATCACTGGACATTTGGGTCAGAAAATACTACTGAGTTTTACACATTCAACTACTCGTTCTCAAACCCTCGAGAGACCACTACTGATTACATTCAACTACGCGTTCTCAAACCTCGAGAGACCACGAGTGACATTATTTAACTGAGACGCATATTTATAATGTTGGCTTACTGTTCAGATTTTAGAAATATGACACCTTCACTTTGTAGAACCACATTGACTGAGTTATACTGAAACAAGGTGTTATATCGGACTGAATCGATCACAGGAGAGGTTGACAGAACTGATTCAAATCCATAAATTATTATTTAATGTCAACAGGAAATGACCAGTACTTGTAAGGACATATTACATAGTCAAGTTTAGAATGCCTGGTAGACGAGCTACACATATTGCATAGTCAAGTTTAGAATGTCTGGTAGACGAGCTACACATATTGCATAGTCAAGTTTAGAATGTCTGGTAGACGAGCTACACATATTACATAGTCAAGTTTAGAATGCCTGGTAGACGAGCTACACATATTGACGAGCTACACATATTGCATAGTCAAGTTTAGAATGTCTGAGAGACAAGCTACACATATTGCATAGTCAAGTTTAGAATGCCTGGTAGACGAGCTACACATATTGCATAGTCAAGTTTAGAATGCCTGGTAGACGAGCTACACATATTGCATAGTCAAGTTTAGAATGCCTGGTAGACGAGCTACACATATTGCATAGTCAAGTTTAGAATGCCTGGTAGACGAGCTACACATATTGCATAGTCAAGTTTAGAATGTCCTGGGAGACGAGCTAGCCTGCCTACTGTTAGATGTCTATGAAATATTATAACGATTATCATTATGAGAATTTACAAACCTTGTAGGAAGCTCAAATTTTCTTTGTTTGTTACAAATTCCTAGAAAGAACGCGTTTTTCTTTTTTTTTCTCTTGTTTAGAGCAGGAGATGGACTACCAAACTTTGTTTCCTACTCCCAAGAATCATGCAACTCTTGGCGTGTACTGCTGTGCTCTAAATAGTAGAGACATTTAGTCAGATGAGATCCATGGGTGCAGTTCTTTCTCAATTCTAGATAATATGAGCACTGGAAACACAGCTTTCTCAATTCTAGATAATATGAACACTGGAAACACAGCTTTCTCAATTCTAGATAATATGAACACTGGAAACACAGCTTTCTCAATTCTAGATAATATGAACACTGGAAACAACAGCTTTTATTTCACTATTTGAAATTTGTCTGTGGTTTATTCCACAGACACCTTCTGTGATCGCTCTAGAATAACCATAGTCCAATCACTGCGACCAGCTTGAGATTTGTACCGAGGTGTACTGGACAGACACCTGTTGAAATTTGTACTGAGTGTGTACTGGGCAGACACCTGCTGAGATTTGATACTGAGGTGTATGGCAGACACACTGCTTGAGATTTGTACTGAGGTGTACTGGCAGTACACTGTTGAATTTGATACTGAGGTGTCTGGGCAGAACTTGATGTTGTTGATACTTGAGGGTGTACTGGTGGACACCTGCTTGAGATTTTGTACCAACAGGTGTACTGGGCAGACACCTGTTTGAACGAACGTCAAACTTGATGTGTTGTTCAGAGCTATGACCTTTAGACTTTCCTATGACTAGTCTGGTGGAGACAGAGATTAAAGGCATAACAAATCTGATGTTGATGAGTTTCTGTTTATAATTCACCACCCAAATAATGAGTAAGCTTATTTATAAGAATATTAAACAAGAGTTCAATAAGCTGACAAGTAAACAATGTTCTGATCAAAGTTTGTAAATTGAAACAAACAAGATCAACAACTGTTATAGAAGGAGAAGATGTGATATGTTGGATAAGCGTCATCGCAAGCGTGATGACGTAACTTCAGACGTGTTGTTGCACCTCTCTGGGTGTGTTGGCAGGGTGATGCTAGAGTCCAACTTAGAACAGAATCTGACCACAGGTGTGAGCTAATGTGATCAAGTTAGACATGTGCGTGTTGTGTACTCTGTGTTGTTCTTGCGCTGTGTTTTTCTGTGACTCAACAATCGATGATTCTCAGCTATTCGGTTTTTGTTGTTACAGCGCACATTTGTGGATCTTGAGGCGGGATTCCTGATGTATTGTCTATATCGAAGATTTTGAGACACTTTTGAAGTGTCTTTAAAGCGTTTTTCTGTCCACCTACTTAAACGTCTGCCTTCAAGCTTCGCCATCATCAACTGTTTTGGGATGCGTTTATCAGGCATTCGAGCAGGACCGACCACATCTCTAGTTGGGCCTTCTGAAACAGTGTTGACGCTTGAGGATCTTTGTCTGTGAGGACTTCTGGATCTGGAATTTTGTCCTGAGTTTATTTTTAGTATTCTGCGTGAGACAGCTTGTGTGGAAATGGTTTAATTTTGGTGTCTGCTATACACTGTCCATGTTCTCGTTTGCGTAGCAGCGTTGTTAGTACTATGGCCTGGTAACCAGCTTTGTGATATGCTTATCCTTCGTTCCACAAGTGACATGTACCTTCGAGAGCACTTGGCTTTGGATATCTATTGTGGACCTCAGAATCTATGTTTGCCGATCTGGATAGGGATACTGTGTATGTTGGTATACTTAAGAAGGATGATCAAAGAATATTCATCGAGTATTGAATATTTTTGATATCTTCAGATGTGTTGAGTATACTCTGAGAAGGAATGATCAAAGAATATTCAATCGAGGCATTGTATAGAAGGCAAGGTGGAGCTCTCACAAACAGAGGAAGTCATAGGAAACCATGAACGAACTTGATGAAGGAGTAGAAAAATCGCACTCAATTCATGCAATATTTTGAGTCGAATTGTTTAGACAGAGGGTATGAAGAAATTACTTGAAGCTCTATGTAACGTATAACCATACGAGAGAGTATTATAAGACGATCAACACTTGATCAAATGTTGTCTTTTGTATGCCTGAAAAGAATATGTTGTTGAAACGCTGTCAGTTTTATATTTCTATCAATGACACATTTGTATTATTGAATTTATGTTGAGGAACATGGAAAGAAGGTTTCATTTCATTATCTTCTTCTTCTTCAACGTTTTCAGACATCGATTTGTATACTTTAAAGTGAGTTAAAGAAATTATGATACAATTGGCAAAGCAACATCAGCTTTTCAAAGTCTAAATAAAATATGGAATTGTGAAGATGTATCTTTCTGAGTAACTTGATGTGTTGTTGAGTAACTTGATGTGTTGTTGAGTAACTTGTATGTGTTGTTGAGTAACTTGAATGTGTTGTTGAGTAACTGAGATGTGTTGTTGAGTAACTTATGATGTTGTTGAGTAACTTGAGTGTGTTGTTGAGTAACTTGAGTGTGTTGTTAAGTAACTTGAGTGTGTTGTTGAGTAACTTGAATGTGTTGTTGAGTAACTTGATGAATGTGTTGTTGAGTAACTTGAGTGTGTTGTTGAGTAACTTGAGATGTGTTGAGTAACTTGAATGTGTTGTTGAGTAACTTGAATGTGTTGTTGAGTAACTTGAATGTGTTGTTGAGTAACTTTAATGTGTTGTTGAGTAACTTGAATGTGTTGAGTAACTTGAATGTGTTGAGTAACTTGAATGTGTTGTTGAGTATCTTGAGTGTGTTGTTGAGTAACTTGATGTGTTGTTGAGTAACTTGAGTGTGTTGTTGAGTAACTTGAATGTGTTGTTAGTAACTTGAATGTGTTGTTGAGTAACTTGAATGTGTTGTTGAGTAACTTTAATGTGTTGTTGAGTAACTTGAGTGTGTTGTTGAGTAACTTGAATGTGTTGTTGAGACTAATTTGTTTGTGTTGTTGAGTAACTTGAATGTGTTGTTGAGAACTGAATGTGTTAAGTAACTTGAATGTGTTGTTGAGTACTTGTTGAATGTGTTGTTGAGTAACTTGATGTGTTGTTGAGTAACTTGAATGTGTTGAGTAACTTGAATGTGTTGTTGAGTAACTTTAATGTGTTGTTGAGTATACTTAATGTGTTGTTGAGTAACTTTAATGTGTTGTTGAGTAACTGAATGTGTGTGAGTAACTTGAATGTGTTGAGTAACTTGAGTGTGTTGTTGAGTAACTTGAGTGTGTTGTTGAGTAACTTGATGAATGTGTTGTTGAGTAACTTGAATGTGTTGTTGAGTAACTTGAATGTGTTGTTGAGTAACTTGATGAATGTGTTGTTGAGTAACTTGAGTGTGTTGTTGAGTAACTTGAATGTTGTTGAGTAACTTGAATGTGTTGTTGAGTAACTTGAATGTGTTGAGTAACTTGAATGTGTTGTTGAGTAACTTTAATGTGTTGTTGAGTAACTTGAATGTGTTGAGTAACTTGAATGTGTTGAGTAACTTGAATGTGTTGTTGAGTAACTTGAATGTGTTGTTGAGTAACTTGATTGTGTTGTTGAGTAACTTGAGTGTGTTGTTGAGTAACTTGATGTGTGTTGAGTAACTTGAATGTGTTGTTGAGTAACTTGAATGTGTTGTTGAGTAACTTTAATGTGTTGTTGAGTAACTTGAGTGTGTTGTTGAGTAACTTGAGTGTGTTGTTGAGTAACTTGAGTGTTTTGTTGAGTAACTTGAATGTGTTGTTGAGTAACTTGAATGTGTTGAGTAACTTGAATGTGTTGTTGAGTAACTTGTTGAATGTGTTGTTGAGTAACTTGAGTGTGTTGTTGAGTAACTTGAATGTGTTAAGTAACTTGAATGTGTTGTTGAGTAACTTGAATGTGTTGAGTAACTTGATTGTGTTGTTGAGTAACTTGAATGTGTTGAGTAACTTGATTGTGTTGTTGAGTAACTTGAATGTGTTGAGTAACTTGAATGTGTTGTTCAGTAACTTTAATGTGTTGTTGAGTAATTTGAATGTGTTGAGTAACTTGAATGTGTTGTTGAGTAATTTTAATGTGTTGAGTAACTTTAATGTGTTGAGTAACTTTAATGTGTTGAGAACATGATATTAATAGTCCTGAATAAATGTGAAGTGTCTCTGCGGGAATAGAACTGACGTCTGGCAAGATCTCCTCAGTCGCAAGCAACACGCACATCCTCAACTTGACTCATTTAAGAGACTTGCTCACGCAGTGACGTCAATAGAGAATATCTGATCCCCCTTCTGTCTCATTATTTCTTGTAGGTTAAGTCTAGATCGGGACAAGAGGTTGAAGCAAGTGAAGGTCTCACTTCTAAGTATCAGCTTCCGTCAAAATGAAATTCTCCAGCCGGGTAGTATCGAAATGCCTGTAGCAAAATAGGACACCAAATTGGGACAGTTTCTGGGTACTAGACAAATACGGGAACTGGTCCATCATCTAGAGCTGGTCGAAGAAATAGAGCATAAAAATAATCGAAATTAACTTTACAGACCTGGTAAACATTTGCATCAAATTTAGGATGTTTTAGTCGAAATTTTGGGTTGTTGATGAAAGTATTTTTAAAAAAATGTCTGATTTGATAATTTCTAAAAGAATTTTAAATATCTATGTGTCGTAGAGAGTAGGTGCTCGCGTCGTAGAGAGTAGGTGCTCGCGTCGTAGAGAGTAGGTGCTCGCGTCGTAGAGAGTAGGTGCTCGCGTCGTAGAGAGTAGGTGCTCGCGTCGTAGAGAGTAGGTGCTCGCGTCGTAGAGAGTAGGTGCTCGCGTCGTAGAGAGTAGGTGCTCGCGTCGTAGAGAGTAGGTGCTCGCGTCGTAGAGAGTAGGTGCTCGCGTCGTAGAGAGTAGGTGCTCGCGTCGTAGAGAGTAGGTGCTCGCGTCGTAGAGAGTAGGTGCTCGCGTCGTAGAGAGTAGGTGCTCGCGTCGTAGAGAGTAGGTGCTCGCGTCGTAGAGAGTAGGTGCTCGCGTCGTAGAGAGTAGGTGCTCGCGTCGTAGAGAGTAGGTGCTCGCGTCGTAGAGAGTAGGTGCTCGCGTCGTAGAGAGTAGGTGCTCGCGTCGTAGAGAGTAGGTCTCGCGTCTGAGATGCCTTCGCTCGTAGATGTAGGTGTCGGTCGTAGAAGAGTGGAGTCAGTCGTAGAGAGGTGCTCGCGTCGTAGAGAGTGCTCGCGTCGTAGAAGTAGGTGCTCGTCGTAGAAGTAGGTCACCTCGTGAGAGCAGTGTCGCGTCGTAGAAAGTGAGTGCTCGCTCATGTAGAGATGTCAGAGATGTCGAGTCAGAGAAGGAGTAGCTCGCGTCGAGAGATAGGTGCTCGCGTCGTAGAAATAGGTGCTCGCGTCGTAGAGGAGTAGTGCTTGCGAGTAAGAGAGTGTGCGTCGTAGAGAGTAGGTGCTCGGTCGTAGAAGTAGGTGCTCTGGTCGTAGAAGTAGGTGCTCGCGTCGTAGAGAGTAGGTGCTCGCGTCGTAGAGAGTAGGTGCTCGCGTCGTAGAGAGTAGGTGCTCGCGTCGTAGAGAGTAGGTGCTCGCGTCGTAGAGAGTAGGTGCTCGCGTCGTGAAGTAGGTGCTCGCGTCGTAGAGAGTAGGTGCTCGCGTCGTAGAGAGTGGGTGCTTGCTCTCGTCTCCAAATGTCCAAATGTCCGGTTCGCTACCCGTGAAGCCATCAGAATATTTTCCAGAAATCCTGATTTCAGTGTAGGTGAGATCGAGTTCCTAGTCCTATCGGATCATCATCATCATCAAGGTGCGTATCCTTTATAGGACGTTGTTCTCTTTGCAGCGCATCTGAAATTCACTCTGTCTCTTGCCAGTTCACCCACTTCGTCGATGGTCATGTTCATGGTTTCTTTAATATCTTGTAGCCATCTTCTTCTAGGTCTGCCTCTGCGTCCTGGGACCCTGCCCTCTAATACTGTTCTTTCCAGGCCATCGTGACGCTTGATGTGACCAAAGTATCTAATTTTTCTGTATAGTATGTTGTTTATCAGCCAGTTCTCTTTAACATTTAGTTCTTTCAGGACATCAGTGTTCTTTCTTTTCTGTCCATGGTATTCGTAGGATCATTCTGTAGCATTTAGTTTTGAAGGACTGGATTTTCGTTCTTAAGTTTTGTGTAATAGTCCATGATTCACAACCATAAGTCGCCACTGGGAAAATGCATGTTCTCAATATTTTTAATTTTAGTATTTTGCTGGTGCTTTGCCACATGTTCTTCATTGTGTTTAACTTCTTGGTTGCTATTGGATACTGACTATAAATAGTAGGCCCCGTGTTCAATTTGAGTGCGTAAAAGAACCATTGGCATTTTAAAACCGAGAGGAGCAAGCTAGAAAGCCGAGGCAGGGAAAAATGTATTAGAAAGATTACAAATAAAATGCCTACAAAAATAGTTTCACCATCTTTAAACTTACATCAGGAAAACCCTCGCGGGATTTCGTGAACTGCAGATGAGATCATCTTGTGTAAGATATATATTGGAACACACATGATTACTCACCGAAGTGCAATGATGATGGCTCTATCAAGCAATCAGTCATTAAGTTAAAAAAACGAGAATGGAAAAAAGAGACGAAATGTGAGATTTCTATAAAGTATAAGAACATAAAAAAATATGCGTTTCGAACATAAAGCATTTATCAAGTACACAGTAAGGCGTTGAAGAACTGCGACAACAGAAGAAACGAATCTAAAACAAAACTATTATCAAAACTTATAATAAAAATTCCTCTCGTACCGTTATACGTTACATAGGGCCTGCAAGCAATTTCTCCATACCGCTCTATCTTGGGTAACCCGCTCAATCTCCTCCATGGAACTGAAACCGATATTTCTTGCCTCTCTCAGCAAAGCTCGTTTCAGAGTCTCTTTATGTTGACCTCTCGTTCTTGAACCCTTTGCCTCCCTCTTCAATGCCTGCTTTGGTATTCTTTGATCCTTTCTTCTCAAGGTGTTTCCAACATATCTCCATCTTCTCTTTTTTATAACAGTTGTTACTAGTGGTTGATCAGACATTTCTCTCAAGGTGTGTCCAACATATCTCCATCTTCTCCTTATAACAGTTGTTACTAATGGTTGACCAGACATTTCTCTGATTTCATCACTTCTCTGAATTCGTTCTGTTAATCTGATGGTTTGTGGTAATCTAACGAATGAACTGGTGACAATCTACAGATTTCTTTTCCGTTCAGCTTCCTTCGTTTGTCTTCAGACACGGAAAAATAAAACTGGATGAAAGTAAATGAAAATTGTGACATATGCTTTACATGACATCAAGCATATTATGGGATAGTCAGGGAAGAAGCAAAATTAGAAGAGGAGTTTCAAATGCTGATCAAGTAGTCGAATATCTGTTAATATTGATACATAAAAATCGATATTCTACTTACGTTAAAGAGAAGCTGCATGTATCGATCGACGTATGAAAAGTCGATATTCTAGTTATGATGAAAGAACTAGGTACCTGCATATATCGACATAATCGATATTTTACCTGAGAGCTGGATACACACAAACTTATATGATAACAGTAGATATTAACTATAAATATTTCTGTGAAGGTCTCTGGTCTAACCATCATAACGGTGAAACCATGCAGATATTTCTGACAACAAAAAATAACCAAATATTTCATGCAATTTTGAAAAGACAAATATTTGATCACAGAAAAATATGCATAGCTTTTGCATTTCAGTTAAGAAATAAACTGTCAGGAAATAAAGAGAAGAATAAACTGTCAGGAAATAAAGAGAGAGAAGAGAAGAGAGATAAACTGTCAGGAAATAAAGAGAGAGAGAATAAACTGTCAGGAAATAAAGAGAGAGAGATAAACTGTCAGGAAATAAAGAGAGAAATAAACTGTCAGGAAATAAAGAGAGAGAAATAAACTGTCAGGAAATAAAGAGAGAAATAAACTCAGGAAATAAAGAGAGAGATAAACTGTCAGGAAATAAAGAGAGAAATAAACTGTCAGGAAATAAAGAGAGAGATAAACTGTCAGGAAATAAGAGAGAATAAACTGTCAGGAAATAAAGAGAGATAAACTGTCAGGAAATAAAAAGAGATAAACTGTCAGGAAATAAAGAGAGAATAAACTGTCAGGAAATAAAGAGAGAATAAACTGTCAGGAAATAAAGAGAGAGATAAACTGTCAGGAAATAAAGAGAGAGATAAACTGTCAGGAAATAAAGAGAGAGATAAACTGTCAGGAAATAAAGAGAGAAATAAACTGTCAGGAAATAAAGAGAGAAATAAACTGTCAGGAAATAAAGAGAGAGATAAACTGTCAGGAAATAAAGAGAGAGATAAACTGTCAGGAAATAAAGAGAGAGATAAACTGTCAGGAAATAAAGAGAGAGAAATAAACTGTCAGGAAATAAAGAGAGAAATAAACTGTCAGGAAAAAGAGAGAAACTGTCAGGAAAAAGAGATAAACTGTCAGGAAAAGAAGAATAAACTGTCAGGAAAAGAGATAAACTGTCAGGAAAAAGAGAGAAGAGATAAACACGCGGAAAAGAAGAAATAAACTGTCATCAGAAGAGATAAACTGCTGGTAAAAAGAAGAATAAATCCTGTTAATTCTTTAAGCCAACCACTGGTTAAGACAGCATTTTTCTAAATTTTACTTTTTTATAAACCACCAATATGCAAACTTGTGTGTCACTGAAGCCATTCGAACTGCACCAATTTTGTGAAATAGTGTAAATCGATAACATCTCTTCCGGTGTATTGACCTCAGGAACATTTATATTTATGAGTTTATCCTGCCAGTTAGAATAAAGAGTGTTTGAGTTTATCCTGCCAGTTAGAATAAAGAGTGTTTGAGTTTATCCTGCCAGTAAGAATAAGAGTGTTTGTTTTATCCTGCCAGTTAGAATAAAAGTGTTTGTGTTTATCCTGCCAGTTAGAATAAAGAGTGTTTGAGTTTATCCTGCCAGTTAGAATAAAGAGTGTTTGAGTTTATCCTGCCAGTTAGAATAAAGAGTGTTTGAGTTTATCCTGCCAGTTAGAATAAAGAGTGTTTGAGTTTATCCTGCCAGTAGAATAAAGAGTGTTTGAGTTTATCCTGCCAGTTAGAATAAAGAGTGTTTGAGTTTATGCTGCCAGTTAGAATAAAGAGTGTTTGTGTTTATCCTGCCAGTTAGAATAAAGAGTGTTTGAGTTTATCCTGCCAGTTAGAATAAAGAGTGTTTGAGTTTATCCTGCCAGTTAGAATAAAGAGTGTTTGAGTTTATGCTGCCAGTTAGAATAAAGAGTGTTTGAGTTTATCCTGCCAGCTAGAATAAAGAGTGTTTGAGTTTATCCTGCCAGTTAGAATAATGAGTGTTTGTGTTTATCCTGTCAGCTAGAATAAAGAGTGTTTGAGTTTATCCTGTCAGCTAGAATAAAGAGTGTTTGAGTTTATCCTGTCAGCTAGAATAAAGAGTGTTTGAGTTTATCCTGCCAGCTAGAATAAAGAGTGTTGAACATGGGATGCCAAAAAATAACGAAAATGTAAGGGATTGTCTCGACAAACTCGATAATTTTCTTAGGTTGAAGATTTCGGATGCGCTTGTCCTACATCCGTAGGAACCTTGAACCGATGTGCAACGTTTAGTCGCTCTCGGCCATAAGTTGTAGTTGTGAGTGGAACCAGCAAGGAAAACATACACGAGCAACGTTTAGTTGTTCTTGGCCGTGAGTTGTAGTGTGCTAGAAATATTTTTTAATGCAAGAAAAAGTGCCAACAAATATTTTAAGTACCAAATGTGCTGTATTAATTACAGATCAATAGTATATCATTGTAATTTGAACAAGTCAGACTGCACATCTTCTGGCGCCGTTTGAGCAATCGGAATGCACATCATCTGAAGTTTTTTGGGGTCATATGACTCGCAGAGTTGCCAAATGTAAATCGGTTTTTAATGCTAGATTTTAGGGGGAGGAGGAGAAAGGCTAGAAAGTGCTAGAAAGTGCTATAAATATTTTTAATGCTAGAAAAATGTCAAAAAACAGTTTACTTACCAATTGTGTTGTATTAATTACAGCTCGAATAGTATTTCATCGTAATTTGAGAAGTCAGACTGCACATCTTCTGAAGTTTTGTTGGGTCATATGAGTCCATTGTTCCAATTTTGGCGGTGACATCTTTAGGTAATTTAAAGTTTTTGCAGCATTTATTATGCCTCTTTAATCCATATTTTACAGCAAGAATTGCTGAAAGCATGGGCAGCTGCATTTTGTTTTTCATTTTATTTTTCACGACATTCATGCTGCTGAATAACCGTTCCACTTCAGCATTAGAATTTGGTAAAATTAATAAATTTAGGGCAAAAGTAGCAACGTCTTTGAAGGGGTTACCTCCCGAAGAATCTGTATAATTGAAAACTTCAGACCAAAATGTCTCAGTGGTTGCAATATCAGTCCATGTAACTAAATGTATGATGTTGTACTGAATCTCAATTGATGATTTCATTTCTTCATTTAAGTGAAATAATTCCAGAAGGGGAATAATATTTTTCTTAAAATGTGTCAATGTATTTTGCACTGAGAATAAGCTTATATTCTTCAAAATATCAATGTTTTCTGGCAGACGATTATGCAGCTCTTTGTACAGGCTAATCAAAAAGTTTTGTGCCCTTTTGCGGATGTGAGTTACTTGAGAAGATTGAATTTGTTGGCTAATTATCAATTCCCCAAGTCTTTTCTCAAATCTAGAACCCAGCTGTGGATTTGGATCCAGAAATTCTTCAATGTTAGTGTTAGGATCAAGAGGATCAATGTTGCTTGTTATCAGTACTAACATGTTAGCAATAGATGTAATAAGAAGAGATAGATCAGAAAACAATTTTGTTTTATCAGCAGTATTTGATTCAAAAGTTTATTCACTTCTTGAACATGTTTTAGAATTGGATGCAAAAATAATATAAATAACTCATTCTGAGAGTCACAATACATTTCATACAGTAAAGTGGCGATGTAACATTTTCATTAGAACTTGAAAATGAGTCTGCAATTCATGCCATTGGCTTAAAATTCTGCTGATTGCTGGTTCAATTGCTAACCACCTGGTTGCACAAGAATTTAAGATCTTCAGTGGTTCCTTATCATTATTGCTCTGGTAAAGTTGACTGTAAGAAATTTGTCTCAGTGAACTCTTAGAAAACCATTTATAAGTCTCACTTACTCAAAACTCTAAGTTTATTGGCAATGATACAGCACAAGCATGGGACACTGATAATTGTATGGAGTGGCATACACATTTAAATAAGATTAATCCAGGAATTCCTTCCTTCAACTTCTTGAAAACACCGTTATTTGTCCCTACCATGACACTGGCGTTGTCAGTGCCAATAGCCAGAAGATTTTCATGTTTAATTTCTTTTCATGTAATTCATTCTTGACTGCATTTACAATGGCATCTGCATTACATTTGTCTAGTAACACCATATTAAGATATGTATGAATTACTTTCTTGTGAGTTTCACTGTAATAAGTAACAACAATACCCAATAACTTATTTACAGTGATGTCAGTTGATTCATCCAGTAATAAACAGAATTTTCCTTGCCCAAGATCAGTAGTCAAATCTTTCTTGAGGTAAGGAGCAATGATATTCTTTACAATATTTGCACACTTTGTACGATGCATCCTAACTTTATTTACCATTTCACTGTCCGATATGGTATTTTTGCACAGGTCTACCAAGTGATCACATGAATTGAATGATGAATGACAGCAAATAAACATTGCTAAATTGGCCTGAAGTGTAGATATCTTATCATCTTTCTTCGCAACGAAACTTGTAAGAGAAGCACTTTGACATGGACTAGCAAGTTTATGTTTCTTTGTTTCACAATGTCTTGCTAAAAGAAAATACTTAGCTAAAATGTCATGTCTACAATACTTGCAATGAGCTTTAGATGAATCAGTTGGTACTTCAAGTAGCCACTTTGCAAAAGCAGGATCTTTTAACCATTCCTTTCGAAATTTTTGCGAATACGTTGGTTTTGCTTTACTCATTGCTGAATGAGGAATTCTCTATGATTTGAACAATCCTCCGTTGGTTTGGAAATGATTATAGCACTTAGAACAGTCACTGATGAACTGAGAGCAAATACAGAAGCTGGTGGCAAGTCAACAAGATTGAACAAGGTACACCATTTGCTTGGTTTGTTTGTTTAGTAGGGATTAAAGCCTCTTTAAGCCGAGGCACGCCCCTTTCAACCTAAGGCGAACCTTTATTGGTTATATCAGAGCGTGTAGGCCAACAAACATGAAAAATAAAATTAACTCTTGTCGGAGAATCCTTTACAGGAGTTAATAAGGCCAAATAGAGTTAAAGTATAATAGGCTACTGCTATACCTTTAAATCAAACGCGCGGACCTCTCAGAGAGTTGTTCTCACACTGAGAAATTCATTACCCGGATCTCGTTGTAATAAATTTTCTGTGCTTGTTCGTCTTTTTTTGTCGAGATTTTCTGATTCATATACCAAACTAAAAGAAGTGCTAAAAGTGCTAACTAATTTTTTTTTTCAGTGCTAGATTTGGTGCTAGGTGCTAGATCTAAATTTCTAGTGCTAGATCACAAAAATAGTGCTAGATCTAGCACTAAAAGTGCTAAATTGGCAACACTGATTGTGACATCTTCTTCTATTCTACATGCGTTGGGGCATCTTCTTCTATTCTACGTGCGTTGGGGTATATGAACCGAGGCGCAACGTGTAGTTATTCTTGGCATAAACCAAACATGTCACAAAGTGTGATTAAATTGGTTGATAAGAACGAACGCAATAAACATCAATTAAACCACACAAAAAAAAAGAACTTGGAGATATTTTTAGCACACTGAGAAGAAATGATCATAGAATCATCAAGCAGGTACTGGAGTGGGAGGTAAATCAGGTACTGGAGGGGAGGTAAATCAGGTACTGGAGGGAGGTAAATCAGGTACTGGAGGGAAGGTAAATCAGGTACTAGAGGGGAGGTAAATCAGGTACTGGAGGGGAGGTAAATCAGGTACTAGAGGGGAGGTAAATCAGGTACTGGAGGGGGGTAAATCAGGTACTGGAGGGAGGTAAATCAGGTACTGGAGGAGGTAAATCAGGTACTGGAGGAGGTAAATCAGGTACTGGAAGGGAAGGTAAATCAGGTACTAAAGGAGGTAAATCAGGTACTGGAGGGGAGGTAAATCCAGGTACTGGAGGGGAGGTAAATCAGGTACTGGAGGAGGTAAATCAGGTACTGGAGGAGGTAAATCAGGTACTGGAGGGAGGTAAATCAGGTACTGGAGGAGGTAAATCAGGTACTAGAGGGAGGTAAATCAGGTACTGGAGGAGGTAAATCAGGTACTGGAGGAGGTAAATCAGGTACTGGAGGAGGTAAATCAGGTACTGGAGGAGGTAAATCAGGTACTGGAGGAGGTAAATCAGGTACTGGAGGGAGGTAAATCAGGTACTGGAGGGAGGTAAATCAGGTACTGAGGGAGGTAAATCAGGTACTGGAGGAGGTAAATCAGGTACTGAGGGAGGTAAATCAGGTACTGAGGGAGGTAAATCAGGTACTGGAGGAGGTAAATCAGGTACTGGAGGGGAGTAAATCAGGTACTGGAGGAGGTAAATCAGGTACTGGAGGAGGTAAATCAGGTACTGGAGGAGGTAAATCAGGTACTGGAGGAGGTAAATCAGGTACTGGAGGGAGGTAAATCAGGTACTGGAGGGAGGTAAATCAGGTACTGGAGGAGGTAAATCAGGTACTGGAGGGAGGTAAATCAGGTACTGGAGGGAGATAAATCAGGACCTGGAGGAGGTAAATCATGACTGGAGGGAGGTAAATCAGGTACTGAGGGAGGTAAATCAGGTACTGGAGGGAGGTAAATCAGGTACTGGAGGAGGTAAATCAGGTACTGGAGGAGATAAATCAGGTACTGAGGAGGTAAATCAGGTACTGGAGGAAGGTAAATCAGGTACTGAGGGAAGGAAATCAGGTACTAGGAGGGAGGCAAAGCAGGTACTGGAGGGGAGGCAAAGCAGGTACTGGAGGGGAGCAAAGCAGGTACTGGAGGGAGACAAAGCAGGTACTGGAGTGGGAGGAAAATGGCTTCAAAATGAAAAGAAACTCTAGGGAAAATATGAAACGCAATTTGCTGAGAGAGGCGAGAAATATCGGCTCCAGTTTCATGGAAGAGATTGAACGAGTGGGCCAGGATAGAGCGGTATGGAGACATGTCTTGCAGGAGCTATGTAAAGTATAACGGTACGAGATGAATATAATAGTTATAATAATAACTTTCTATTTTACAGCAGAAAGATAGAGAGGGAGATGGAGATAGAGAGAGTGAGAGAGAGAGAGAGAGAGAGAGAGAGAGAGAGATGAGAAGAGAAGAGAGATAGAAAGAGATAGGGCAGAGATAGACAGAAAAGGAAGAGAGAGAGAGAGGCGAGAGAGAGAGGAGAGAGAGAAGTAGCGCAAGAGAAAGAGAAAGAGAAAAGAGAGATAGAGATAGAGAGACAGAGACAGCAACATCTATTTTAATACTATAAACATGAGACATTCTGTTGCTTGACTTATTAATATTTGTTGATGTTCCCCAAGGACAAATATATGATCCCAGCTGTGGGAGTCTTGCTAGATCCCAGCTGAAGGAGTGTTGCTTTATGTAAAGATATGATCCCAGTTGTGGGAGTGTTGCGTTATAAAGATAGTGTCCCAGCTGTGGGAGTGTTGTTTAATGTAAAGAAAAGATCCCAGCTGTGAGAGTCTCACTTTATGTAAAGATAAGATCCCAGCTGTGGGAGTGTTGGTTTAAAGATAGTGTCCCAGCTGTGGGAGTGTTGTTTAATGTAAAGAAAAGATCCCAGCTGTGAGAGTCTCACTTTATGTAAAGATAAGATCCCTGCTGTGGGAGTGTTGGTTTAAAGATAGTGTCCCAGCTGTGAGAGTGTTGCGCCTGAGCTCAGTTGACATAATTTCAGAACTTGTCTAACTTGTGTTCAATATTTGATGAAAGTATTGTGTATAATATTTGATTGAGATTTGAGAGAGAGATTTTATTTGTGTATGTTTAATGTTGCGACTCTAGTTGGCAATAACTACATATACATACCTTCATCATCATCATCACCATCATTACTATCACTATCATCATCATTATTATTATTTTTATCTCCATCAGCATCAACACGACCATCCCCATCCTCATCATCCTCATCATCATCATCATCATCATCATCATCATCATCATCACCACCATCATCATCATCACCATCATCATCCTCATCATCCTCATCATCATCATCATCATCACCATCATCATCATCATCATCATCATCACCATCATCACCATTATCATCATCATCACCATCATCATCCTCATCATCCTCATCATCATCATCATCATCATCATCATCCATATCATCATCATCATCATCCATCATCATCACCATCATCATCCTCACATCATCTCATCATCACTCCATCACCATCATCATCCATCATCACCATCATCATCATCCCCCTCCTCCATCATCACCATCTCACCATCATCATCACCCTCATCATCACCATCATCCTCATCTCACCATCATCTATCACTATCTATCATCATCACCATCATCATCATTCTCCTCCTCCTCCTCACCATCATCACCATCATCACCATCCTCATCATCCTCCTCGTCACCATCATCGCCATCATCATCGGCATCATTCTCATCATCCGCATCACTATCACCATCATCATCACCATTATCATCATCCTCATCATCATCCTCGTCAGCATCATCACCATCATCATCATCATCATCATCTTCATCATCATCTTCTATAGTCCACGTTTCACCCAAGGTCCTAATAAGGAAGAGACGGAAAATGCCCTTTGATTTACTAGTTTTGCAACGAGTTTTGCAACGAGTTTTACGACGAGTTTTACGATAAGTTTTACAGCGAGTTTTACAATGAGTTTTACAACGATTTTGACGACGAGTTTGACGACATACAATATCAGACAACAATTCTATATATAAAAAAAGCTTCAGTTGAATCAAATTAATTTCTCTTCATCTCCAATCCAATGTACAACGTATACACATTCTTGGCAAAGATGAAACATATCACAAAGAGTGATTAAAATTGGTTGTAAAGAACGAACGCAAAGAAGCAGCCTGAATGTCGAGTTACACTGATAATTCAAAAAGTAAGCCTTCACGCAAAAATCAGTCAGACGTGCGATATTAGGTGACTACTCCTGAATTCATATATATATATATATACACACCCACATACACACACACACACACCAAACATACAACGCATACATGCACAACACATACACAGATACACACACATACACACACAGGAGCCACCATTTCTAGCATACACACACACACACATAGAACACAAATCACACAAACATCTCAGAGTGTCGACATAGATTGATTGATAGGACCATCATGATTGCACTTCGGTGAGTAACCATGCGTGCCCCGGTCAGTTTCTTACACAGGAAGATATCATCTGCAGTGCAATAACTCCGTAGCACCGGCAAAGGTTGCATATGTAATTTAGAAGATGGTGAAGATATTTTTGTAGGAATTTTATTAAAATTTTTTTTAATGAATTTTGCCTGGGCAGCGGCTTTCCAGCCTGCTCTTCTCGATTTTGAACTGCCAATGGTTTTTACGTGCTCAAATTGAGCATAGAACCTACATTTTATCGTCCGTCTCCGATAGGACTAGAAACTCTGAGATCAGAGATCTCTGGAAAAATATCCTGATGGCTCCACGAGGGGGCGAACCTGGTACCTTTGACACGAGAGACGATCACTTGACCTCTACGCAACAGAGATCCCTGAGTGTCAACATACATCACGAGTATACTCGCCTATTTCCCCTGTTTACATTCAAGTTTATAACCTCCCCACACAGGCAACCACACAGTCCCCCACACACACACAGCTTACTGAACCTCACAAGGGACACATAAGTAACCTTAACTGACTGAATCCAATAAATGAGAAATCCATTCAGATAAGGACATCGCTACATCCTGGAGGAGGTCATCACTCTGAGTAAACCACAGCTTAGCCTGGACTCAACTCAAATTTATCTCCGAAAGAATGGAGGATTTTATTCTCAGACTAGCCAGTGGTTCCCATCCTTTAGCTTTTAGAGTTTCTTTAAATTCAGGACTAACGCACAGTGTCACAAATCAAGCAATTTTAAACAGCTCATCAACATCATCGTCACCATCATTATCACCATCATCATCATCATTATCATCATCATTATCATCATCATCATCATCATCACCACCACCAACACTACCACCACCACCCCCACCACCATCACTACCACCACCACCGCCACCACCACCACCATCATCATCACCATCAGCATAATCATCATCATCATCATTATTATTACCATTATCTTCATCATCATCATTATCACCAAATAGCTAGTCCTGAGCAGAGTTTTACCACCCTAACAAAACAAACAAACTATCCATATTGCTTGTAGGTACCGCTTTTTAGGGCGGTGTAGGACAAGTGGGACGAGAGCCTGAGCAATTTAATGGCCGCATGACTAGTACAGTCGCAGCCAAGCTGTTCAGGTTCAGAATTTTCAATTTTGCTCACAATAGAAAAAAATGCTTTGCTTTACCGTGAATCGAACACGAGTCTCCCACACGGGAGTCACACTCTAATCCATTCGGTCAGAATCTCCTCTATCCACTCTAACAGTACTTTGGAATTTCTCTCTCTCATATTCCAGATGTTCCGCCTCTACCAGCTGTCATGTTCAAACCATCAGTTACGTCATAAATTCTTCTTCTCCGCTGTCTTCCTCTTCTCCTCTTTACCTGGTTACCTCCTTCCATGATGGTCTTCTCCTACTCTTCGTGTCTCTTTATATGTCTAACATACTTCATATCGGAAATACCAGAAGACAAAGATAGTTTCATAACACGCAAATTCAGTAGCTCCAGCATCAATCATAGGGTCTCTGGAAAAAGCACTCGTGAGCCGAAAGGTCCGGGTTCGAATCCGGATCAAGACACGTGTGATTTTTTTCATGAGATCCCTAGCAATGTTGTTGGTGCTGCGGACATCCAACTCATCACCTGGACAGTTCTCTTGTAATGTCATGTACCACATCTACCTCATCACCTGGACAGTTCTCTTGCTTGACCACCCTCGTCTCTTATTTAGATTTGATGTTATGTCATGGCTTGATCGATTAACCAAATCAATAAAGAACCAGCACAAATTGATTTTTACAGAAGAGTTTCAAATGGAAATCAGATTCGCATTGCAGCGCTGTCACGTTGATTTCTATAAGACGGATATCACGATAATGGGCATCTCGGTGATGGAGACGACACAGTTCAACAATATATAGAATATTGGAGTTTAGGACATGAAGAGAACCCGTTCTAATGTCAGTTCCTCTTCTTATAACACTCCATATCTATCACTCGTTAACCACTTTTTGTGATTTGTATGTGATCCGAGCTTAAGAGCGATTGTATGTTGTGCTGGTTATGCGGCTATAAGTAGGCCAGCACATCCAATTTATACGACGCTTTTTATTTACTAGGGTAGAGTCCCAAAGCCCCTACCTCAGTCGCCTCTTACGACATGCCTTGCAGGTCGCAGTGTAACTATTTTTGCTCCTTGAGAGTCACAGTAACACACGGGCGCTAAAGAAATTTGATTCTCTTGAACGGTCCAAAGTGTCTAAGTGTCTAAGTGTCCAAAGTGTCTAATTGTTCAAAGTGTCTAAGTGTCTAAGTGTCCAAAGTGTCTAAGTGTCCAAAGTGTTCAAAGTGTCCAAAGTGTCTAAGTGTCTAAGTGTCCAAAGTAAGTGTCTAAGTGTCTAAGTGTCCAAAGTGTTCAAAGTGTCTAAGTGTCCAAAGTGTCCAAAGTGTTCAAAGTGTCAGAAGTGTCTAAGTGTCTAAGTGTCCAAAGTAAGTGTCTAAAGTGTTCAAAGTGTCTAAGTGTCTAAGTGTCCAAAGTGTCTAAGTGTCTAAGTGTCTAAAGTGTTCAAAGTGTCTAAGTGTCTAAAGTGTCCAAAGTGTCTAAGTGTCTAAGTGTCCAAAGTGTTCAAAGTGTCTAAGTGTCCAAAGTGTTCAAAGTGTTCAAAGTGTCCAAAGTGTCTAAGTGTCTAAGTGTCCAAAGTGTTCAAAGTGTCTAAGTGTCCAAAGTGTTCAAAGTGTTCAAAGTGTCCAAAGTGTCTAAGTGTCTAAGTGTCCAAAGTAAGTGTCTAAAGTGTTCAAAGTGTCTAAGTGTCCAAAGTGTCCAAAGTGTCTAAGTGTCCAAAGTGTTCAAAGTGTTCAAAGTGTTCAAAGTGTCCAAAGTGTCTAAGTGTCAAAGTGTCCAAGTAAGTGTCTAAAGTGTTCAAAGTGTCTAAGTGTCCAAAGTGTCAAAGTGTCTAATGTCCAAAGTGTTCAAGTGTTCAAAGTGTTCAAGTCACACTAAACAGTCAAGTCAAACTGGAGTGTTCTCTAAGTCACACTAAACAGTCAAATCAAACTGGAGTGTTCTCTAAGTCACATTAATTAAACAGTCAAGTCAAACTGGAGTGTTCTCTAAGTCACACTAAACAGTCAAGTCAAACTGGACTAAACAGTCAAGTCAAACTGGAGTGTTCTCTAAGTCACACTAAACAGTCAAGTCAAACTGGACTAAACAGTCAAGTCAAACTGGAGTGTTCTCTAAGTCACAATACAAGCTTGTAGTTTAGAAATGTGTAATATTAAATTATTGTTCTAACGTCTAGATCCAGCTGAGAGTTTCTAAATTATGATGATAGTGTTTAGAGCAATTTTTCATGCGCTCTCTAGGATTGTTGTTGGAGCTACGGAGGTCATGCTTTGTGCAACACTCTCGGTAGACGATGTGACATATGGGGAAGCCCGGTGCAAATAAGTCAATCCTTTGTCTTTAGACTGAGTTTTCATTTTCCATTTATCTTTCTATAACGGCTATTTCTTCTATTAATCATCCTTCTCGGCAATTTCATCTTCTCTCTATTGATTGTATTTCTTCTAGTATCATCCTTCTGTGCATGTTCTATCTTTTCTCATGTGATTCTTCTATTTATCATCCCGGTGCAAAAGTCAATCCTTTGTCTTTAGACTAGTTTTCATTTTCCATTTATCTTTCTATAGTGCTATTTCTTCTATTATCATCCTTCTCGTGCATGTTGCTATCTTCTCTCTATTGTTGCTATTTCTTCTATTTATCATCCTTCCCGTGCATGTTGCTATCTTCTCTCTATTGTTGCTATTTCTTCTATTTATCATCCTCCCTGTGCATGTTGCTATCTAGGCACCTAGAAACTTGCATTATAACATGCGTCTGTAATCTACTTGTACGGTTATCGTTCACTGCAGCTCTTGACGTCACTCACTTAACGTCCAGTACAGCCGCTTACGTCAATCAATAAGGCTCTTTTAGCTAAGTTGACGTCTCGTTGCCACGGAGTAAAAAAATGTCTTTTGTTTCTAGCCCTGACTTGAAATTATTTCTGGACCGGAATTTGGACCGTCTTAAATGATGTTCTTGTATGGACATTTTACAGAAGAAATATAACGAGAGGTTCTCGTATGGACATTTTACCAGTTTGATACCGAGTGGTGTCGTGAACGCTTCATATTGACCACTTGTTAACCACTCTTTGTGATTTGTATGTGATCCGAGCCTAAGAGCTACTGTACGTCGTGTCAATTATACGCCTACAAGTAAGACAACACATCCGATTTCTATTTACTAGGATAGCTTCCCTAGTGCTCTACCTTATTCGCCTCTTACGACATGCCTTGTAGGCTGCAGTGTTACTATTCTTTGCTCCCTTTGCAAGCCCCAGCAACACACGTGCGATTATATTAAATAAATAATGTTACTACAAAAATGCAAGAAAGTTGTATGTGTACAAGACAAGAATCACAGATGTAACATAACCTTTTCTTGTACTAAAACTGGACAACAGCATGAATAATACATAGTGCTTGCACACGTTCTGTTCTTGAGATGTAACTTAACTCTGTTCTTGAGATGTAACTTAACTCTGTTCTTGAGATGTAACTTAACTCTGTTCTTGAGATGTAACTTAACTCTGTTCTTGAGATGTAACTTAACTCTGTTCTTGAGATGTAACTTAACTCTGTTCTTGAGATGTAACTTAACTCTGTTCTTGAGATGTAACTTAACTCTGTTCTTGAGATGTAACTTAACTCTGTTCTTGAGATGTAACTTAACTCTGTTCTTGAGATGTAACTAAACTCTGTTCTTGAGATGTAACTTAACTCTGTTCTTGAGATGTAACTTAACTCTGTTCTTGAGATGTAACTTAACTCTGTTCTTGAGATGTAACTTAACTCTGTTCTTGAGGTGTAACTTAACTCTGTTCTTGAGATGTAACTTAACTCTGTTCTTGAGATGTAACTTAACTCTGTTCTTGAGATGTAACTTAACTCTGTTCTTGAGATGTAACTTAACTCTGTTCTTGAGATGTAACTTAACTCTGTTCTTGAGATGTAACTTAACTCTGTTCTTGAGATGTAACTTAACTCTGTTCTTGAGATGTAACTTAACTCTGTTCTTGAGATGTAACTTAACTCTGTTCTTGAGATGTAACTTAACTCTGTTCTTGAGATGTAACTTAACTCTGTTCTTGAGATGTAACTTAACTCTGTTCTTGAGATGTAACTTAACTCTGTTCTTGAGATGTAACTAAACTCTGTTCTTGAGATGTAACTTAACTCTGTTCTTGAGATGTAACTTAACTCTGTTCTTAGGTTTCTGTAGCGTAGAGGCTAGGTGCTCACCTTTCGTATCAAAGGGAACAGGTTCGCTCCCTCGTGGAGCCATCGGGATATTTTTCCTGAGATCACTAATCTCAATGTATGTGAGATCGGGTTCCTAGTCCTATCGGAGACGGACGATAAAACGTAGGTCCCTTGTTCAATTTGAGCACTAAAAGAATCCTTAGCATTTCAAAATCGAGAAGAGCAGGCTGGAAAGTCGCTGCCCAGGCAAAAATCCATTGGAAAAAAGATATTAAAAAAAAAAAGAAATGTAAACAAAATATCTTCAACATCTTCAAATCAGGGACCCTCGCCGGTGTTACGGAGTTCGTTCACTGCAGCTGAGATCTTCATGTGTATAGAAGATATCGTAACACACATGGTTACTCATCAAAGTGCAGTGATGATGATCCTATCAATTAATCATAAACTCTTGTCTGGCACCTCCTTCTGTTATTAATTATTAAACCAACATCACATTTTTATTTGGTAGTTTTATGAGAGGAATATTTTTAGACTTGTTATTCTTCTCTTTCTCTTGTCTCTCCAATCTAGCTTTGTCTCACAGTGTCAGGATAACAAGAGAGTTCTAGAACGAGCCCTTGTGTACGCTTGATGAATAGTGTCTTTCGTCGCTTCTTTTATCTTTGAGGTCCACCTTTTCATGGCCGTTTCCACTGTATGGGAGCAACATTGCTCTTTGAGGTTGCCTACCTGTGGACGTATTGAACCATTTCATTTGTTGTTTCTTGATGATGTTAGTATTGATGTTGTACCCACTTTTTTCCTGTTGTCTTCAATTCTCAATCGGTCTCTTTTTGTTACCTCCAGTATTCTGCGTAGACACTTCATCTCTGTCGTGACTAGTTTTACGTGACTAATGTCACTTGTTGTAGTTACATTAAATAGTGAAATTCTAACTACAAGCGACCATCTTTATCTTACACACCTGTAAAACTACACATTCGCACAGTTACACACACAGCTACCAGAGCACAACCTTCGCCGAATGTAGTAGCTGTTGTCCCACGCTTGGTTTGAAAGTTTGCCGAATGTAGTAGCCGTTGTCCCACTTTGCTTAGCTTTCGATGGTTTGCCGAATGTAGTAGCCGTTGTCCCCCTAACTGCTCGCTTTGAAAGTTTGCCGAATGTAGTAGCTGCACTAACTATTCGAGAGTTGATCTCTTCATCAAGAGAAAAGCTGGCAGTGACTATGGACCTAAGATAGCTACATTTTTGAACTGGTGTCAGATGGTTACCATTTAAAGTGATTTTTGTTGATGTATTATTTCCCTGACATAAAATCATTGTGTTGGTGATACTTATAGACAGAGAAAACAATTCGCATGCACTGGCCAAATTATTTTGAAGATTTCAGTGTAGCCTCAATATATTTAATATATTTTAGGAAGAAAGCCATTTACAGATTGACATTATCGAGATAATATTCAATGAACACCCCCTTCCCTTTTGCAACAGCCGGTTAATAACGTGAAGACTACAAAAAAGAGAAGAAGAAAGTTTAATTAAATAAAGAGAAATATTAAATAGGATCTTGGCATAGAATAAATGCGCTTACAGTGTGACTTCTATCCGATCAAGTTGCAAGCGGATGAGAAGATTATTACTGAACACAAACTGACACAGATATTAATCGGTTTATCTTATATAAATATATATTCCATGTTAAAAACAAAATGTAGAGTCAATATTGCACGTGTACACAGAGTAAATATTTTACTTGTACACATAGTGAATATTGTACTTGTACACAGAGTGAATATTGCACGTGTACACAGAGTGAATATTGTACATGTACACAGATTGAATATTGTACTTCTTGTACACAGAGTGAATATTGTACTTCTTGTACACAGAGTGAATATTGTACTTGTACACAGAGTGAATATTGTACTGTACACAGATTGAATATTGTACTTTTGTACACAGAGTGAATATGTACTTGTACACAGAGTGAATATTGTACTGTACACAGAGTGAATATTGTACATGTACACAGATTGAATATTGTACTTCTTGTACACAGAGTGAATATGTACTTGACACAGAGTGAATATTGTACTTCTTGTACACAGAGTGAATATTGTACTTCTTGTACACAGAAAGCAAACACACTTATTTCATTACGTAGATTTGATCTAGTCTCTTTATTTTTCCCCTCTCTTTCTTATTTTCTTTAGTATCAGTTTCAGTTTGAAATATCTTTATTGCACCCCAGACACGTCCATAGGTGCTCCGATCTCCCTCGCAATATCTTCAACCGTACAGTTCGATGTTGCTTGATGAGTCTACTCATATACCTGTTGTCCTGTTTTTTTTCTGCTCACTCCAATCTTCAATCTCAGCTCTTGCAATCTCACTAACTGTCACTATAAATCTCTCTATCACTTAATATATTTCCCTATCACGCTCTTTCTCCCTATCTATCTATCTATCTATCTATCTATCTATTATCTATCTATCTATCTATCTATCTATCTATTATCTATCTATCTATCTATCATCTATCTATCTATCTATCTATCTATCTATCTATCTATCTATCATCTATCTATCTATCTATCTATCTATCTATCTATCTATCTATCTATCTATCTATCTATCTATCTATCTATCTATCTATCTATCTATCTATCTATCTATCTTCTGTCTTCTATCTATCTATCTATCTTCTTCTTCTTCTATCTCTTCTATCTATCTATCTATCTATCTCTCTGTCTGTCTGTCTTCTGTCTTCTGTCCGTCGTCTCTCTTCTGTCGTCGTCTGTCTTCTGTCTTCGTATCTCGTCTCGTCGTCTGTCTGTCTGTCTTCTGTCTGTCTGTCTTCTGTCTTCTGTCTCTGTCTGTCTGTCCTGTCTGTCTGTCTCTGTCTGTCTGTCTGTCTGTCTGTCTGTCTGTCTTCTGTCTTCACTCTCTATCACTCTCTATCTATCACTCTCTATCCTCTCTATCTCTCTTCTTCCTCTCTATCTTCCTCTCTATCTATCCTCTCTCCATCTTCATCTCTCTACCCTATCATTCTCTATCACTCTCTTCTCTCATACTATCACTCTCTATCTATCATTCTCTATCTCTCTTCTATCTTCTATCATCATCTCTATCTCTCTATCATCTCTATCTATCACTCTCATCTCTATTCTCATCTATCTCTCTATCATCTCTTCTATCATCCTCTCATCTCTCATCATCTCTTCTATCATCTCTCTATCACTCTCTATCTATCACTCTCTATCTCTCTCTCTATCTATCCTCTCTATCTATCATTTCTATCTCATCACTCTCTATCTCATCTACTCCTATCACTCTCATCTATCACTCTCATCTATCACTCTCTATCACTCTCTATCTATCACTCTCTATCTATCACTCTCTATCTATCACTCTCCATCTATCACTCTCTATCTATCACTCTCTATCTATCAATCTCTATCTATCACTCTCTATCAGTCTCTATCTAACACTCAATATCTATCACTCTCTATCACTCTCTTTCACTCTCTATCTATCAATCTGTATCACTTTAAATCTCCCTATCTTTCACTCTCTTGATATCACATAACACACTATCATTATATATCCCTCGCTCATTCACTTACACTCACTATCTCACTCACTCCCATCTTGCTATTTCCCCTCGTTCACGTTCTGTCACTTTAAGTTGAAGAAATGCAATTGCATAAGAAATGAGATCAATATTGGCATTCCTCGATCGTTTTTACCATAACCCCCATCGTCTGCGCGGACTCTGGATAATCTAATGTAGAACAAAACAGGATGTGGAAAACTAGAAATTCAAATATTTTTGCTCGTGAAGGAACATTTTTTCACTTCTCAAACTAAATAGAAAAAAAAGTGAAAATGCATAATACCTTGGGACTTGAAGAAGAAGAACAATACATGCACAGCGACTCTATGAGCATGATACCTTGGGACTTGAAGAACTATGTATGCACAGCGACTCTATGAGCATGATACCTTGGGACTTGAAGAACTATGTATGCACAGCGACTCTATGAGCATGATACCTTGGGACTTGAAGAACTATGTATGCACAGCGACTCTATGAGCATGATACCTTGGGACTTGAAGAACAATGTATGCACAGCGACTCTATGAGCATGATACCTTGGGACTTGAAGAACATGTATGCCGCGACTCTATGAGCATGATACCTTGGGACTTGAAGAACATGTATGCACAGGACTCTATGAGCATGATACCTTGGGACTTGAAGAACAATGTATGCACAGCGACTCTATGAGCATGATACCTTGGGACTTGAAGAACTATGTATGCACAGCGACTCTATGAGCATGATACCTTGGGACTTGAAGAACTATGTATGCACAGCGACTCTATGAGCATGATACCTTGGGACTTGAAGAACTATGTATGCTCAGCGACTCTATGAGCATGATACCTTGGGACTTGAAGAACTATGTATGCACAGCGACTCTATGAGCATGATACCTTGGGACTTGAAGAACAATGTATGCACAGCGACTCTATGAGCATGATACCTTGGGACTTGAAGAACTATGTATGCACAGCGACTCTATGAGCATGATACCTTGGGACTTGAAGAACAATGTATGCACAGCGACTCTATGAGCATGATACCTTGGGACTTGAAGAACTATGTATGCTCAGCGACTCTATGAGCATGATACCTTGGGACTTGAAGAACTATGTATGCTCAGAGACTCTATGAGCATGATACCTTGGGACTTGAAGAACTATGTATGCACAGCGACTCTATGAGAAATAGGCAAGATGAGCCAGGACTTGAAGAACTATGAAGCTATGATCAGCGACTCTATGAGCATGATACCTTGGGACTTGAAGAACATGTATGCTCGCGACTCTATGAGCATGATACCTTGGGACTTGAAGAACTATGTATGCTCGGCGACTATGAGCATGATACCTTGGGACTTGAAGAACTATGTATGCTCAGCGACTCTATGAGCATGATACCTTGGGACTTGAAGAACTATGTATGCCAGGACTCTGAGCATGATACCTGGACTTGAAGAACTATGTATGCTCAGAGACTCTATGAGCATGATACCTTGGGACTTGAGGAAGAACAATGTATGCTCAGAGACTCTATGAGCATGATACAGAAGATCAAGACCAATTATGTACAAAGGCAGTGGATGAAATTAATACAAAATGCAACTCACGTGTGTTGTCGTGGCTGGAAAGAGGAGCAAAAAATAGTAACACTGTCACCTACAAGGCATGTCGTAAGAGGTTACTGAGGTAGAAGCTTAGCTAAGTTACCCTAGTAAATAAAAAGCGTCGCAGAAATCGGATGTGCTGCTCTACTTGTAGGCGCATGATTGGCACATCATACAATCGCTCTTATGCTCAGATCACATACAAATCACAAAGAGTAGTTTAACAAGTGGTCGATATGGAGCGCTTGAAGAAGAAGAAGAAATGTGACAATGCAGACACTTACCTTTATCTTTGTTCCAGGTTATTCTCAGGTGAAGAGCAAATAAGAGAGAGCAGATACACTGATATACTGATATACAGATACACTGGCAGATAATGCTACAATCGAGACTGGGTCTTCTATGGACAAAAGCAACATCATCAACGCTCTCAGAGAAAACATACTCAACGCTCTAAGAGAAAACATACTCTCTGAAGATTTCAACGAAGACAGATATATCAACCAACACAGAACGGAAGTTGTTAGTCTAACTGAAATACATTCATAGAAGGAGATCTAGGTCTTTGCCTTGCAGTGCGGAGGTCTTGTGTTCGAATCCGAACTGAGCCGTTCTGTTCACAAGTACATTTTTCCAGATACCCCTAGGATTGTTGCTAGAGCTACGGAGTTTGTAATTTGAGCAAATACCCTCGGCAGATGGCGTGGCACTACTGTGGAGAGGGACTGAGCTATATGGGAAAAACCCGGTGCAATGAAGTTAATCCTTCGTTTTAGACCCTTGAGGCAATTATGTCCAATGTGTGATGTGTGATGTGTGATGTGCGATGTGCGATGTGCGATATGTGATGTGGGATGTGCGATGTGCGATGTGGGATGTGCGATGTCTGATGTGCGATGTGTGATGTGTGATGTCCGATGTGCGATGTGCGACAAAGATGATCCTCAATAGATCAATGCTCCTTACCGCTATTATCTACTTTCAAAGTATTAGTCACCTGTGAGACAGTCAATTCCACACAAGACTCTACCTGATAGACCTGTGAGACAGTCAACTCTACCACACAAGACTACTGTAGCACTAAGACATACACCTGTGAGACAGTCAACTCTACCACACAAGACTACTGTAGCACTAAGACATACACCTGTGAGACAGCAAACCTACACACAAGACTACTGTAGCACTAAAACATACACCTGTGAACATCTCAACCTACACACAAGACTACTGTAGCACTAAGACATACACCTGTGAGACAGGCAACTCTACCACACAAGACTACTGTAGCACTAAGACATAAACCTGCTGTATTATCAATTATTGATAGGACCATCATCATTACACTTCTGTAAGTAGCCATATGTGCTCCGATCTAGTTCTTACACCTGAAGATCTCAGCTGCAGTGCAGGAACTCCGTAGCACCGGCGAGGGTAACTGATGTAATTTTGAAGATGGTTAAAATATTTGGAAGAATTCCTTTTTTTTAAAATGAATTTTGTCCAGGCAGCGGCATTCCAGCCTGCTCTTCTCGATTTTTGAACAGACAAGGGTTTTTTTACGTGCTCAAATTTAACATGGGACTGCCGTTTCATCGTCTGTTTCCGATGGGACTAGGAACTCGATCACACCTGCACTGAGATCAGGGATCTTTGAAAAAATATTCCGTGGCTCCACGAGGGAGCGAACCTTTGACACAAGAGAGGCGTGCACCTAACCTCTACGTTACCAAGATCCTCAAGTTATATATCTAGATCTAGATAATTATATACAGGGTGTTCAACTTAAAAGCAGCCTGTGAATGGAGCTAATCTGGCATATATGTATGGAAATGGGAAGGTTCAGTTATGACTGAGTATAGGTCAAGGTTGTGTGATGGTGTGTAATTGTAGTGCGGGAAGGGGCGATGAATAAATGTGACGTAGGACAAGCTAGTCAGAACCGGTTTAAATAGTAAATAGATGAGATGCAATGCGTACCTGGCAAATTTCTAGTTATCACTGGGACTGCTTTTAAGTTGAACACCCTGTATTAGCAATACCAAACGTTAGCCGCGTAGGGGTGTTACAAGTATCGTGACATATTGATATAAGAAAATTCGAGATTGCATGTTTGCCATGCCAGGTATCGAATATACGATTTCAACGTGCTAGTATCGATTGTAATTTAAGACAATGTAGCTAGTATGATATAATTGATGATATTTCAGCAACATTTTTGTGGCTAGAAGTAATCGATTACTAGTCACGAGAGAATAGAATAGAACGGTTATCGACTCACGTATGACAATCTATTTTTAGATTAATTGTTTGTCCCTGCATTTGTTTATTTTATGTGAGCATAGAATTGATCTCCGACATCTTTGCTAGACTACAGAGCCGCAGTCTGTTTCCTGGGACATCACGTTGATGCGGGGTAGGGTCTTTGTTAGTATCAGCCATGTCACTGTATTTTATCGAGTCTGTGGCCAAAACACAAGGATAATGGATATTACCAACTGTCCAGAAGGGACCATGCTTCGCCTCCAGACGAGTCACAACAAAGTGAGACACCACCTGTACACTAAATTCAAGATAGGCACCAACGACCTGTGCCCTGTGGCTTGGCGAGTGTGACAACAGAGCATATCCTACAGATTGCAGATCTGAGAAGAAAGAGATGGTCCACTTACACCAGCGTCAAAGACACAAACTGTATGGCGTTGCTGACAGTCTGAGACAGACGGTGGCCTTTATTAGAGAATCCGAAATACCAATCAAGCCAGAACGCAGAAGAATTCAGACGTAGTCATTAGGCTTAGTATGGCACATTTGACTAATTTTTGCGTGGTGGTTTATTTTTCTTATAACCAGTGTCCCTAATCATTCAGGAGAACCACCTCCGCCTTCAGAGGTACATGTAATTCAGATTCCCCAAGTAAAGTATCATGACTTACTATAGCCCAACCACGCTAGCTCAGTAAGCACAGACTGAAGTAAAATATCATGACTTACTATAGCACAACCACGCTCAGTGAACACAGACATACTTACTATAGCACAACCACGCTCAGTGAACACAGACATACTTACTATAGCACAACCACGCTCAGTGAACACAGCCTGACGTAAAGTATCATGACTTACTTTAGCTCAACCGTGTTCAGTTAGCACAGCCAGAGATTTTGACTCAATCAGGAATCGAACCTTGAAATATCTCCACGACACTTGGTTACTAGAGCAGAGAGTTATCACCTTTACTATTGAACATGCTGGAGTGCGGGGCAACGAAAATGCTGACATAAACGCTGAGATCAAATATAAACGCTGAGATCAAATATAAACGCTGAGATCAAATATAAACTCTGAGATCAAATATAAACTCTGAGATCAAATATAAACGCTGAGATCAAATATAAACGCTGAGAGATCAAATATAAACGCTGAGATCAAATATAATCACTCAGATCAAATATAAACTCTGAGATCAAATATAAACGCTGAGATCAAATATAAACACTGAGATCAAATATAAACGCTGAGATCAAATATAAACGCTGAGAGATCAAATATAAACACTGAGATCAAATATAAACACTCAGATCAAATATAAACTCTGAGATCAAATATAAACGCTGAGATCAAATATAAACGCTGAGAGATCAAATATAAACACTGAGATCAAATATAAACACTGAGATCAAATATAAACGCGAGATCAAACATAAACACTGAGATCAAATATAAACTCTGAGATCAAATATAAACACTGAGATCAAATATAAACACTGAGATCAAATATAAACTCTGAGATCAAAGATAAACACTGAGATCAAATATAAACTCTGAGATCAAATATAAACGCGAGATCAAACATAAACTCTGAGATCAAATATAAACTCTGAGATCAAATATAAACACTGAGATCAAATATAAACGCGAGATCAAACATAAACTCTGAGATCAAATATAAACTTTGAGATCAAATATAAACACTGAGATCAAATATAAACACTGAGATCAAAGATAAACACTGAGATCAAATATATACGCTGAGATCAAATCTAAACTCTGAGATGAAAGATAAACTATGAGATGAAAGATAAACTCTGAGATTAAAGATAAACTCTGAGATCAAATATAAACTCTGAGATGAAAGATAAACTCTGAGATCAAATATATACGCTGAGATCAAATATATACGCTGAGATCAAAGATAAACACTGAGATCAAAGCTAAACGCTGAGATGAAAGATAAACTATGAGATGAAAGATAAACTCTGAGATGAAAGATAAACTCTGAGATGAAAGATAAACTCTGAGATGAAAGACAAACTCTGAGATGAAATATAAACTCTGAGATCAAAGATAAACGATGAGATCAAATATAAACGCTGAGATCAAAGCTAAACTCTGAGATGAAAGCTAAACGCCGAGATGAAAGCTAAAAAAAAGATCAAACATAAACTCTCAGAGATGAAACATAAACTCTGAGATGAAAGATAAACTCTGAGATGAAAGATAAACTCTGAGATGAAAGACAAACTCTGAGATGAAATATAAACTCTGAGATCAAAGATAAACGCTGAGATCAAATATAAACGCTGAGATCAAAGCTAAACTCTGAGATGAAAGCTAAACGCTGAGATGAAAGCTAAACTCTGAGATCAAACATAAACTCTGAGATCAAACATAAACGCTGAGATGAAATATAAACGATTTCTAACTAGAATAGAATAATAATAATCACATCAATTTGCCAGCCTACTACCTCTTCAACCTTCGCCCTAGGGAAGCATAGGTCTGTAACCAAAATTTTCCAAGCTCAATTATCCAAGACCATCTTTTCCATATCTCTCCACTTTATCCCCATTTTCTTGCATTCTGTCTCCAACTCCCGTCTCCAGGTGTTCCTGTGTCTTCCCGCACCCCTATTAACCTGGCGGCTCTACCTGAAGGCCTGTCTCGTGATGCTGTCAGGGGGTTTTCTCAGTGTGTGTCCTATCCATCGCCACATTCTGCTCCTTATCTCTTGTTCCACCTGACGTTGTCCCAGTTTATCCCACAGTTCCCAGTTTGTGATCATGTCAAACCATCTCAGATGGAGTATCCTACACACACATCTACAAATGTATGTCTGCAACATGTTGCTGTTACATGATCATGTCATACCATCTCAGATGGAGTATCCTACACACACATCTACAAATGTATGTCTGCAACATGTTGCTGTTACATGATCATGTCATACCATCTCAGATGGAGTATCCTTCACACACATCTACAAATGTATGTCTGCAACATGTTGCTGTTACATGATCATATCATACCATCTCAGATGGAGTATCCTTCACACACATCTACAAATGTATGTCTGCAACATGTTGCTGTTACATGATCATGTCATAGCATCTCAGATGGAGTATCCTTCACACACATCTACAAATGTATGTCTGCAACATGTTGCTGTTACATGATCATGTCATACCATCTCAGATGGAGTATCCTACACACACATCTACAAATGTATGTCTGCAACATGTTGCTGTTACATGATCATGTCATACCATCTCAGATGGAGTATCCTACACACACATCTACAAATGTATGTCTGCAACAAGTTGCTGTTACATGATCATGTCATACCATCTCAGATGGAGTATCCTTCACACACATCTACAAATGTATGTCTGCAACATGTTGCTGTTACATGATCATGTCATACCATCTCAGATGGAGTATCCTACACACACATCTACAAATGTATGTCTGCAACATGTTGCTGTTACATGATCATGTCATACCATCTCAGATGGAGTATCCTACACACACATCTACAAATGTATGTCTGCAACATGTTGCTGTTACATGATCATGTCATACCATCTCAGATGGAGTATCCTTCACACACATCTACAAATGTATGTCTGCAACATGTTGCTGTTACATGATCATATCATACCATCTCAGATGGAGTATCCTTCACACACATCTACAAATGTATGTCTGCAACATGTTGCTGTTACATGATCATGTCAAACCATCTCAGATGGAGTATCCTACACACACATCTACAAATGTATGTCTGCAACATGTTGCTGTTACATGATCATGTCATACCATCTCAGATGGAGTATCCTACACACACATCTACAAATGTATGTCTGCAACATGTTGCTGTTACATGATCATGTCATACCATCTCAGATGGAGTATCCTTCACACACATCTACAAATGTATGTCTGCAACATGTTGCTGTTACATGATCATATCATACCATCTCAGATGGAGTATCCTTCACACACATCTACAAATGTATGTCTGCAACATGTTGCTGTTACATGATCATGTCAAACCATCTCAGATGGAGTATCCTACACACACATCTACAAATGTATGTCTGCAACATGTTGCTGTTACATGATCATGTCATACCATCTCAGATGGAGTATCCTACACACACATCTACAAATGTATGTCTGCAACATGTTGCTGTTACATGATCATGTCAAACCATCTCAGATGGAGTATCCTACACACACATCTACAAATGTATGTCTGCAACAAGTTGCTGTTGCACTCAGTTGTTCTCCATATCTCCACTTCATACAGAAGGACAATTTGTCAGTCTGACAGTTCCTAATGGGATCAGGTTGTGATGTATATTTTGAATTGATTAAATTTCGATTTCTGAAATCCAATAACGAAATAAGAAATGCGCTTAAGAAACAGAATATTACAGTTGAAGTCGGTCAAATCGATACTGTAACATTACCAAGAGGAAGTCGTTTGATGGAATTCTGGGAGATATAATCTACTCTCATGTCAGACTTGGTTGTTAATGACTCTGACAGTGAAGAATGTCAGATCTAGTTGGGCATACACTGTCGCACAGATTTCTGGGGAATAGAGCATTGAATGACTATGTTACTGTGTTTGTTCTAGTCTGATGGGCATGTCTGTAAAATGTGGTCTATGGGGCAGACATGGGACCACACCTACACAAATGATGATGGGGAACTTGTCGAGTGAATGAGAAACTTGTCGAGTGAATGGGGAAACTTGTCGAGTGAATGGGGAAACACGTCTAGTGAATGAGAAACTTGTCTAGTGAATGTGGAAAATGTCTAGTGAGTGGGAAACTTGTCGAGTGAATGGGAAACTTGTCGAGTGAATGGGAAACAAGTCGAGTGAATGGGAAACTAGTCGAGTGAATGGGAAACTAGTCGTGTGAATGGGAAACGTCGAGTGAATGGAAACAAGTCGAGTGAATGTGACACTTGTCCTAGTGAATGGAAACTTATCTAGTGAATGGGGAAAATGTCTAGTGAATTGGAAACTTGTCAAGTGAATGGGAAACTTGTCTAGTGAATGGGGAAACTTGTCGAGTGAATGAGGAAAATGTCTAGTGAATGAGAAACTTGTCTAGTGAATGAGAAACTTGTCTAGTGAATGTGGAAAATGTCTAGTGAATGAGAAACTTGTCGAGTGAATGGGAAACAAGTCGAGTGAATGGGAAACAAGTCGAGTGAACGGGAAACTAGTCGTGTGAATGAGAAACAAGTCGAGTGAATGGAAACAAGTCAGTGAATGGGAAACAAGTCGAGTGAACGGGAAACTAGTCAGTGAATGGAAACAAGTCAGTGAATGGGAAACAAGTCGAGTGAACGGAAACTAGTCTGTGAATGAGAAACAAGTCGAGTGAATGGGAAACAAGTCGAGTGAATGGGAAACAAGTCGAGTGAATGTGACACTTGTCCCTAGTGAATGGGAAACTTATCTAGTGAATGGGGAAAATGTCTAGTGAATGGGAAACTTGTCAAGTGAATGGGAAACATGTCTAATGAATGGGAAACTTGTCTAGTGAATGGGAAACATGTCTAGTGAATGGAGAAAATGGCTAGTGAATAGGAAACAAGTCTAGTGAATGGGAAACAAGTCGAATGAATGAAAAACATATCGAGTGAACAATAAAAAAGGTGACTATTCAAAAGAACAAAGTCAATAAACTTGCATTTACTTGTTTTCAAGTATGACTAAAGATCACTTTATTGTGAACACCAGTCCTATTTTGACATATCCATCTCCGATGTGATTATTACCTTAATATGATTGATTGATTGATTGATTGATTGGTAGGACCGTCATCATTGCACTTTGGTGAGTTACCATATGTGCTCCGATACTTTTCTTACACAGGAAGATATCAGCGGCAGTGCACGAACTCTGTAGCACTGGCGAAGGTGTCCGCTGTAATTTAGAAGATGGTGAAGATATATTGTCGGAATTGAAAACAACTTTTCTAATGAATTTTGTCCGGACAGCGGCTGTTCTCCATTTTTAACGGCCAAGGGTTCTTTTACCTACTCAAATTGAACACAGGAGCGTCGTTTTATCGTCCATCTCCGATAGGACTTGGAACACGATCTCACCTACACTGTAATCAATGATCTCTAGGAAAATATCCAGAGGGCTCCATGAGGGAGCGAAACGAGTACATCACCTAACCTGTATGCCACATTGCCTCCCTCAATATGACCTACTTTGTAAATATCTGGAGTAACATACCGATCGCCTACATAGAAAAACTAACAGAGTACATTAGCAACGAGAGGCGGACACAGTGCTTCAAAAGCTTAGAGACTAGCAAAGATGAAAGCAACGCAAATATTACAACAATGCAACTAAAGGAAAACACAACTTGATCCCAGAAATGCAATTTGAAATGCAAAACTTGAATTTGAATACAGCAACATTCTGTGTGGTGGTGGCGCAAAACTTGAATTTGAATAAGCAAATTCTGTGGTGTTGCAAAACTTGAATTTGAATACAGCAACATTCTGTGTGGTGGTGGCGCAAAACTTGAATTTGAATACAGCAACATTCTGTGTGGTGTTGGCGCAAAACTTGAATTTGAATACAGCAACATTCTGTGTGGTGGTGGTGTTGGTAATATGCTCTTCGTAATGCAAGGTCAGTCTCATGATCGATGTGTATCAATAAATGCAGATCACAAGTCAACAAGTATCAATTCCTTCTCTGGTTGTAACGCACGTTATGTAGACTCTTCTAGAACAGAAGCAAACACTACATTTTCTTGTCCTCGACAGGATTAGAGGTGGACGTGTAATCATGGGTAGAAGGGAGAGGATAGGACATACGGTAGTTCATGATTAGAGTGACGGGAATCATGGGTGGAAGTGGGGAGGTAGGACATACGGGTAGTTCATGATTGAGGTGGACGTGTGTAATCATGGGTAGAAGTGGAGAGGGTAGAACATAGGAGTTCAGATTAGAGGTGACGTGTAATCATGGGTAGAAGTGGAGAGGGTAGAACATACGGGTAGTTCATGATTAGAGGTGGACGTGTGTAATCATGGGTAGAAGTGGGAGGGTAGGACATACGGTAGTTCTGATTCCAATCATGTTGTGAATGGGGATGGGGGATGTAGATATTTAGGTGGTCAAGTGGTTAAACAGTCAGACTTTTGTTCTAAGGTTCGTGGATTTGAATCCAGTGTTGTTCAGTTCAAGAGTGCCTTTTTTTCCAGGTACTCCTTATAGTCGTTGCTGGAGCTACGGAGTTTGTGCTGGGTGCAATACTTTTGTCATGTTTGCGGAAAGGGACAGAGCAAGCAATATACGAGAGACCGACGCAATGAAGTCACACTTCGCCTGATTTTCTTTTACGATAACGATACTTTTAGAATGTTCGTTATGTGACGTCATAGCATGCCGCCATGTTGACTGGAACATTCTAAGAAATATACACCAGAGAAGATACATAGAGCACATAGTCTTAGCTAGAGCACAGACAGTGTAGCTAGAGCACATATCTGGGAGTATAGAGACTACACAAACATAGAGAGACGATTCGAGCACAGACATTGTGGCCAAAGAATACCTTTCGATATTCCTTTGTCGTAGCATTTATCTGATCTGAGCCATGGTGCTTGGACGTCATCTCACTCTGTGTAGGATGATCGGCGTCCGAAAAGTATTGTCCTTAGTCAATGTTTGGGTCAAGCCTTTGCATTATCAGCTTTACCTTTCTACCCACGGTGAGTTTATCTTTCTATCCACGGTGAGTTTATCTTTCTATCCACGGTGAGTTTACCTTTCTATCCACGGTGAGTTTATCTTTCTATCCACGGTGAGTTTACCTTTCTATCCACGGTGAGTTACCTTCTATCCACGGTGAGTTTATCTTTCTATCCACGGTGAGTTACCTTCTATCCACGGTGAGTTTATCTTTCATCCACGGTGAGTTTACCTTTCTATCCACGGTGAGTTTACCTTCATCCACGGTAAGTTTACCTTTCTATCCACGCTGAGTTTATCTTTCTATCCACGGTGAGTTTACCTTTCTATCCACGGTGAGTTTACCTTTCTATCCACGGTGAGTTTACCTTTCTATCCACGGTGAGTTTACCTTTCTATCCACGGTGAGTTTACTTTTATCCACGCTGAGTTTATCTTCTATCCACGGTGAGTTTACCTTCTATCCACGGTGAGTTTACCTTTCTACCCACGGTGAGTTTACCTTTCTATCCACGGTGAGTTTACCTTTCTATCCACGGTGAGTTTACCTTTCTATCCACGGTGAGTTTACCTTTCTATCCACGGTGAGTTTACCTTTCTATCCACGGTGAGTTTACCTTTCTATCCACGGTGAGTTTACCTTTCTATCCACGGTGAGTTTACCTTTCTATCCACGGTGAGTTTATCTTTCTATCCACGGTGAGTTTACCTTTCTATCCACGGTGAGTTTATCTTTCTATCCACGGTGGGTTTATCTTTCTATCCACGGTGAGTTTATCCTGAGTAGGAGTATTCTCATCCGTTTCGGGGCGCGTGTCGGCACTTGGCAATTTGCAAGTGTTTGATCTGCATTTTCCCTGTCCCAGGGAAACACTAGACTGGGACTGCGCATATATATTCTAGAAGGTAGTTTCAATCGACGCTAGCAACGCAACTGAAATTTTGCGCTCGCCAACATCACCCACCTCAGTTCTTCCGGGGATGTTAGATGTAAATGCAACAGTACGTTGCACGGTTGTACCAGAGAGGGCAGTTTCATTAAGCACTAAAAGGCAACTTTAGAATTTGCGATCGGACAACTTTACCTAACAGGTTTCTCTGCGCTTGGTCTAATGTACAGAGTTTACCGCAATCTTCCCATGTATCGACACGATGCGTTACAGTGTTTTTCAGACACATCCGTGATCGAAAGAAGAAGACACCGAGATCTTTGTCTTGTACTGGGTTCAAACCTCTGCTGCGCTTTCCAGTTTTCACCTGCTCATCTAGGTGGTCCACTCACTCTTACGTTTGCCGCGCATTAACGTCTCACCATCAACAGCACCTTGCGTGTCTGACCTGTCTTTGGGCTCAGTCGAGACTTTTGATTCGTTACGTATCGTTCTTATTGATTCTTGCCCACACAGCTGGCAATTTGCTTGCGAACCTTTATTCCGGGGGAGTTGAGATTCCTTCACTGACGACTACTGTTTTTTTATGTTTCTGTTGTTTCTCACCGTGCACACCTTCACATTGTCTCTTGCTTGTCCGGACACTGAGCTAAATTCGGGGATCCCTCTGCGTCATCTGCGCCGTGCAGTTTGCCCACCGGTGGCTCACCGTGCATCGTTCGCATGCGTGCTCGCTCTGCCCTGGTGCTTGCCTCACCATCTCCGTCAATTCCCACCGTGCTCACATTTGCCTCAGGGCTGTCCGAACCTTGGGCTTAACTCAAGCCTCACCCCTGAGATGGAGGCCCGAGTTTCGTCCTATGTGGGCTCACGTGTACCTCAACCCGGGGCCCGGATATACGGCTCCAGGGGATAGAGAGAGAGAGTCGGGCTGAGTTTCGCCTCATGTGGGTCCATGCCTCTTCGATGGATGCACCTCTCATCCTGTATGTTTGTTTGCTTGGTTCCTCCCTCCGGGAGTTCTGCAGACGACTCGTACACTGCTATTTGTTACTTTTCAGCAACTTGACAAATGTTATCGGATATCGGTCAGATGTTGCGTGCATTTTGTTCGCAATTTTTGGACCTGCATTTCTTTTCCGTGCTTACACTACTACCACTACCAGTAGCTCTCCCTCGATCCCTGCCCCCTTAGCCAGTCTGGAACCAAAGTTTGTTACCAGGGTCACCGCGTGGAGGTGGGATACAGGGTCTTGATTAGTGCCAGCTTCAATAATCCTGACGCGGCGTTGTCCCCATGTGACTTTGACCCAAGAGTGGTTTAACAGCTGATCGATATGGAGAGCACAAAGAAGAAAGGAAAGAAGAGGAAGAAGAAGAGGGAAGAAGAAGAGAAAGAAAACAAAGAAAATGATTTAGCCTGATTGACCTGTATTTGAAGAAGAATTCAATCATCTGATATCTGAACTCTGGAATCATATTTCTCGAAGTTTGAACTCTGGAATTATATTTTCTGAAGTTTGAACTCTGGAATCATATTTTCCTGAAGTTTGAACTCTGGAATCATATTTCTCTGAAGTTTGAACTCTGGAATCAATTTCCTGAAGTTTGAATTTGGAATCATATTTCTCTGAAGTCTGAACTCTGAATTATATTTCCTGAAGTTGAATTCTGGAATCATATTTCTGAAGTTTGAACTCTGGAAATTTATATTTCTGAAGTTTGAACTCTGGAATATATTTCCTGAAGTTTGAACTCTGGAATTATATTTCCTGAAGTTTGAACTCTGGAATTATATTTCCAAGTTTGAACTCTGGAATTATATTTTCTAAGTTTGAACTCTGGAATTATATTTCTGAAGTTTGAACTCTGGAATTATATTTCCTGAAGTTTGAATTCTGGAATTATATTTCCTGAAGTTTGAACTCTGGAATTATATTTCCTGAAGTTGAACTCTGGAATTAATTTCCTGAAGTTTGAACTCTGGAATTATATTTCCTGAAGTTTGAACTCTGGAATTATATTTCTCTGAAGCTTGAACTCTGGAATCATATTTCCTAAGTTTGAACTCTGGAATTATATTTTCTGAAGTTTGAACTCTGGAATTATATTTCTCTGAAGTTTGAACTCTGGAATCAAGTTTCCCTGAAGTTTGAATTCTGGAATCATATTTCTCTGAAGTCTGAACTCTGGAATTATATTTCCCTGAAGTTTGAACTCTGGAATTATATTTCCATGAAGTTTGAACTCTGGAATTATATTTCCCTGAAGTCTGAACTCTGGAATTATATTTCCTGAAGTTTAGAACAGATATAAAATGTTTCTATTTTGTGTTCTCACATTTCTCATTATGTATTCTGCCATTAAGTAAATAAGGGGTGGGGGTTGGGTGAGAGAGAACGCAACATTTAAATTATTTCCTTTTGCAACCTCTAATTATTCTGAAATGTCACCAGATCTTCCAACTTTCTGTTTGTTTTTTCATAATATCGTGTTTCCATTAACTCTTACAATGCGACATGACACCTAACAAACCATTCGGGCAGTACCAGTTTTTTGACAAGTTACTGTATGTGCATACAATAAAAAGAGATCAGGTACTAGAGCTAAAGGAAGACCAAGAAAAATATGGATAGATAATATCAAGACCACACTACATAAACACGGATATAATACAAAAAGGGTGACTCATCTAGCCATAGAACGCAAATTAAAGCTCCCATCCCTACGCTTAACGGCAAGAGTGGACAGCCAACTACATCTTCCACCTGAGAATAGACAATAGATAGACTATATGTGCCAACATTTTGTATTTAGAATAACAATTATTTACCGTCCAAGTTATTCATCATCAAGGTGCGTATCCTTTACAGGACGTTGCTCTCTTTGCAGCGCATTTGAAATTCACTCTGTATCTTGCCAGTTTACCCACTTCGTCGATGGTCATGTTCATGGTTTCTTTAATATCTTGTAGCCATCTTCTTCTTGGTCTGCCTCTGCGTCCTGGGACCTGCCCTCTAGTATTGTTCTTTCCAGGAAATCGTGACGCTTGATGTGACCAAAGTATGTAATTTTTCTGTATAGTATGTTGTTTATCAGCCAATTCTCTTTAACATTTAGTTCTTTCAGGACATCAGTGTTCTTTCTTTTTCTGTCCATGGTATTCGTAGGATCTTTCTGTAGCATTTAGTTTCGAAGGACTGAATTTTCGTTCTTAATTTTTCCAAGTTATTACCAAAGCCCAAATTAGGAGTGTAAAGAATAGAATCACTGTTACCTGCCACGATTGACGCAAGAGGCGACTAAGGAGGTAGGGCGTGGGGCTAGTTACCCTACACCGTAAAAATACTAGATAGCTAAGAAACACGACCAAGGAGATTCGTAACTCGCCACCCGAGGGTGATGAAGGATATCGCAAAGAAGGACTCATGAAGCGACCTGGTGAAATCTGAAAGGAATTAAGGTGCCGACACATTCTCTGCTGATACTGATACCTTAAGGTGCCGACACACATTCTCTGCTGATACTGATACCTTAAAGTGAAGTGTCTGACGACACACATTCTTTCAACCTGGAAGATATCAAGAATTGAAACTAGGAGTTGGAGACGGAATGCAAGAAAATGAGGAAAGTATGGAGAGATCTGAACTATCATGCCTTGGATGAGGACTTATGCTTCCCTGGGGTCATGGGTGAAGAAGAAGAAGAAGAAGAAGAAGAAGAAGAAGAAGAAACATTGTTTAAGATGAAGTTAATGTTCATTTTGTCTAATTCTCTGTAGAAAACAACAATTAAATTTATAAAAGCTGCCAGACCTGTACATACTGATATATGAAATAGTGGACTGATCATCATCATCATCATCATCATCATCATCATCATCATCATCGTCATCGTATCATCATCATCATCATCATCATCATCATCATCATCATCATCATCATCACTCATCATCATCATCATCATCATCATCAAATAGCTTGTCATGAACAAAACCTTTCCACATTAACAGTCATTCGGAATGTTCACCCTCTGCAGTCATCATTCTCAAATCATCAGTTACATCCTGAATCCATTTTCTATGTGATCTTCCTCTTTTCCTCTTTGCTGGGATGTCTTCTTCCTTGATGGTCTTCTCAATCCCTTCATGCCTCTGTATATGTCCAAAATACTTTAATTTCCTCATACTTATTTGTAGCATCAGCCAGTTTTCTTTGATTTGAGTTCTTTCTGAATAGATCTATTTATTTTCTTCTCTGTGGTCTGACACTCTATTAAAAAATGTACTCTAAAAGATACTTTAAAACTAGCATTTAGTATGCTAATATCGAGAGTTAAATTTACCAAATCTGATAGCGACCTCCATATGCTTCAACATGTTTCCCGGTTTCTGATGATGTATAAATTCAAAGACAAACAATTGTGTAACCTATAAACATTCCAAACATCAGATGGAAGACGTCAAACAGAGATTATGAGTAGAATAGCTCAAGAGAAAGCAGCTTTTATCAAAATGAAAAACACACTACCAACGACACTGCGAAAAAACGAGTACTCCAGTGCTATATTGAAGCAATACTTCTGCATGGCAGCTAATCATGGACAATGAAAAAACAATCAATAAGATCATTGGAAGTCACAGAGATGTGGTTTTATACAAGAATTGTGAAAAGTCCATTGACAGCGAAGAAAACAAATGATGAGGTTTTAAATCAGGCCTGTACACAAAGAAATCTTATCACAGAATACGAATCCAACAACCAAAGTTCTTCGGGCATATAATGCGAACAGGGGGCTTAGAACATTTGGTAACAACAATTAAATTTAAGGGAAGGAGAGATCGTGGAAGACAGAGGGAGAAGAATTTGGATGGTCTGCCATCTTGGTTCGACAAAAGATCGGCGTCAGAACTGATTACCAGCACGAAGAAAAAAATACGGAGAGACATGATCGCCTACGCCGGCAGACAGATTGATTTAATCTATAAACTGTAGTTCACATTGTCCACTTCGTTTTCTAGTCAAAAATATTTCTCATTACAAGTATTATTGTTGTTCTAGAGACTTCTATGATAGTAGCTTGATCTTCATTACAAGTATTATTGTTCTAGAGACTTCTATGATAGTAGCTTGATCTTCATTTCAAGTATTATTGTTCTATGAGACTTCTATGATAGTAGCCTGATCTTTGGAGTTTGTGTTTTGTGCAATACTCTTTGCAAATCGCTTGCCATTTCTGCCGAGCAGGGACCGAACACTATGCGTACAACATTGTGTAATGAAGTCAATCATTCGCATTTCAATTCTTCTTCTTCTTCGAACGGCCATGGTCGACCACTTGTTAAACCAGTCTTTGTGATCGGTATTTGATCAGAGCCTAAGAGCGATTGAACGTTGTGCAGGTTGTGCGCCGACAAGTAAGCCAGTACATCCGATTTCTGCAACGCATTTTATTTACTAGAGTAGCTTTCCTAGACGCCTACCGCAGTCGCCTCTTAAGACATGCCTTGTAGGTCGCAGTGGTACTATTCGTCGCTCCCCTTGCAGTCCCTGCAACACACGGCGGTTTGGATTCTTAAAAGTAAGTTTCTTCTCAATAAATACATACAGAACCGGACAATCTTCTCATTAAATACATACAGAACCGGGCAATTTCTCAATAAATACATACAGAACTGGACAATCTTCTCATTAAATACACACAGAACCGGACAGTCTTTCAATAAATACTATGAACTGGCAATTCATTAAATTAACCAGGGACTGAAATCTTCATAATACAACAGAACTGACAATCTTCTCATAACTAACACAGAACTGACAGTCTTCTCATAAATACATCAGAACCGGAAACTTCTGTAAATACATACAGAACCAGATAAAGTTTACAGAAATATGGGTATTCTATTGTTCACTAGAGACTAGACTGTGAATGCTCATATATATTGTTCACTGAGAGACTAGACTGTCAATGCAGTCAATTCTATTGTTCACTGGAGACTAGACTGGCAATGCTGCATATTCTATTGTTCACTGAGAGCTAGACTGGCAATGTGTCATATTCTATTGTTCACTGAGACTAGACTGGCAATGCTGTCAATCTATTGTTCACTAGAGACAGACTGTCAATGATTTTCATGACAGAATTCATTCGCCATTACTTTTGTCTCCAGGAGATGATGGAACTGGTTGACCAACCCCTGCCGTTGGTAGGGTGGGGCATCATTTGCGTTCCAGGCCGATGAGTCGCCCTTGTTGTGTTATATCCGTGTTATTTAGTGTGTCCGTTGTTATCATCCATCTTTTCTTGGTCTTCCTAGCTCTAGTACGACTCTTATTGTATGCTGTTATTGGTGGTTGTTGTATTTCATTCTCATAAATGTCTAAACCACTCATTGTGTCTGATGTTTCGGTGCATGAAGTTATTTCCACTCTGCTCTGATGTCCTCATTCGAGTCATCTTTCCTGGTGACTCCTACTGCCTTCCTCAGGATAACTTACAGTGGTGAGCTGTGGTGCGTTGCGTCAAAACCAAGTTGCACTGTGCCCTACCAGATTAGTTTGTCAATGCTGACACATTCTTTTGTTCATTGTAGACTAGCCTGTCAAAAGTTTTTATTGACAGACTCAATTCACATTCAAAATAAATGAAAGTCGGTGAGCGTTTCAGCAGAACGGTTACAAATCGAAGAAAATCTTGACGATCTTCTAAAACAGTTCAATTCAGAATTTATTCTAGCGTCATCAATGTTGATCATTATCGATTTTCTTAAATTTCCCTTGCGATGTCATGGACACAGTTCCTTCACGTTCAATGAACTATTGAGCACGGCGAAGTGTACACACTCCAGCCCAGGATATGGACAACGTTTCTGTGAACCTACACTAACTCTTCGGCCTTGATGGAGAGATCCATCGACCAGTCAATAAATTCGCATTAATATCCAAAGTAGACGAATATAACAGAGATTTGAATCATCACTCACCGAGACTTAAGCAACGTTTGTGGTGGTGCTGTAAGTTCAGCACCACCGAGATTAAAGTAACGTTTGTGTGTGGTGACGTTGCATAATTCATCACTACCGAGATTAAAGTAACGTTTGTGTGTATGACGTGTATAATCAGCACTCACGAGATTAAGAACGTTTTGTGTGTGTGACGTTGTATAATTCATCACTACCGAATTGAAGTAACGTTGTGTGTGTGTGTGTGTGGTGACGTGTACTAATTCATCACTCACCGAGATTACAGTAACGTTTTGTGGACACTGATGCCTGATGTATTTGAAAATCCAAGTCAGAGGTTGTAGAACTGTTACATACTGTGCTACTTAGAAGACAAATGTAAATTGAGATCCGAACAGAGGTTTCAGGATTGGGAATCAGTCACTGAGCACATTGGAGAGGATTGATAGTTGATATTGGTACAACTCAAAAGTCGATATTCAAATATGCAAAGAGATTGATATTTCAACTCCCAACAGCAGAGGTTTCAACAAACGTCTTCCAGTTCGTCTCTCTTTACCTTCCATTCTTTCCAAGATTTACTATAATTTTAAAATCAGTCTCTAGTTCTCTAGGTATGTCTAGACATTCACTCTTCTTCCAGGGGTTCCAAATATGTCTGTCTTGCAATGTTTCCGGTCGTCTTCAATGTTGTCCTATCCATCCCAGTCTCTTCCTTAGTCTCTTTCTCCACTGGTATCTGCTTATTCTTTTCTGATTTCTGTTTGTATACAATCTCAGTCCCAATATTCTACGTAAACATCCATTTAGGCATGTTGCCTTCGTACATAACCTCAAATATACTATTTTCTTCCTCTTTCCAGCTTACTCTCAGACGTTTTCTCTGGTACCATTTTCAGAGAAAATGTCATCTCTGTATATGTGGACAATATTCCCGTTATCTCGCTATAATCTTCTTCCACAATGTCTTCTTAATTCCAAATCTTGTATTTGAATTGTTTCATTTATTTTTTTCTGGCAGTGAAATAGTATTTGTGAAATTTGAGTGTTGAAGTATAACAGCCAAGGTACCTGGTTCAAACTCCGCGGAGGGCAGTTTGGAAGCAAATTCGTTTCTAAGGAGATTTCACCAAAAGTAAAAATAGGTCTCACTGTTCAGAAAGCAATGAAAAACTACTGAATGTATAAGTGGTACCTAAAAAATCAACGACACGTTTACTGTGGTTGGTGGCTACGTCCTATAAAGGATGGATATGCCACGAGTTTCATTTCAGTGTCTCAGATACATTTGTTGGCACAACTAGCCTGTGTCACTGTGAAAAGCCGGACATGACAGCAGAGCACATACTGCAAGACTGCCAGCGGTTAGCAGCCCGAGAAAAGAAACTTGGCCCGTTAACACAGATCTTCGTGAGAAGCTGTGCGGAGGGACGGAGTCTCTCAAAGCAACAGTAAAATTCATGATAAAATTGGTTCATCAGTCTAGGCGGGGATCGCGAGAGAGAGAGATACATTTGTAAGGGAAATAAATATCACAGTTCTGACTACACTTCGGAGAGCTACGACGTCAGTTCAGTAACCGATAACCAATAACCAATAACCAGTAACCAATAACCAATAACCAATAACCAGTAACCAATAACAAATAAGCAGTAACCAATAACCAATAACCAATAACCAATAACTAGCAACCAGTAACCAGTAACGAATAACCAATAACCAGTAACCAATAACCAATAAGCAGTAACCAATAACCAATAACCAGTAACGAATAACCAATAACCAATAACCAATAACCAATAACCAGTAACCAATAACCAATAACATCTGACTACCATCTATTTACAAAACTTATAATCGATCTGTGATCAGACGACGTAAGAAATCAGATGGTTCTGTACTACCATCCCGTGAAAGGTCACGATACAACGTTCTAGTGTTAGCAGATAGAAGATGTGATAGCATTCCATTATTTATGTTATTTTTGTCTTTCATATGATGGCTATCGTGAGATATCCTTGACATGACGTCACCATCAACCACAGTAAACGAGTCGTTGATTTCATAGGCACCACTTATACGTTCAGTAGGTTGCCATTGCTTTCTGAATTGTGAGTTATATTTTTATCGTTTGTTAAAAATCCACGGGGACAATTTTGCTTCCAAACTGTCTGCCTTGGAGTTTGAACCAGGTACATTTGGGTTGTGATCGAGCTCACTACCGCTTAAGCTACAGACGCCCACTTTCCTTTAGCACAATGTTTCCCAACCTCTTTTGTGCCATGCCCCATCAAAGCTTTTCAAACATTCCTATGCCTCCTCCTTTTTATATTATTTTTAAACTTCAGTAATGTGATTGTGAAGCAACATTCATTTTTGTCAACAGACAACCAAAAGCCGATAAATCGGTTTTGCAACATCATGAACATTAGTTAAACTCTGAACGAGTCCATTGCCCCCTTAACAATGAAAATGCTCCCTTTGGAGCGTGGGCCCCACGTTGGAAACAGGTTTTAGCATGTCAGTTTATTACTAAAGCATTTTTGTTTGATTGTTACTGTCAGCGTACTCTATTAATGTTAGTGTTTCCCTGCAGGACTATTTATTTCTCTTGCACATACTTTCAGTTATAAAAACTGTTCAAATCCTCGAGAGCTTTGATGTCATTTTCTAGTTCATCTAATGTACTTTACGTGAACTCAAAGATCTGTTATAAGCCTTATTAAGTACTCTCTCTCGCTCTATCTCTCTTTCTCTATGTGTGGGTGTCTCTCTCTCTCTGTGTGTGGGTCTCTCTCTCTCTCTGTCTCTCTCTCTCTCTGTCTCTGACTTAACTCCGCTTGAAGCTTAAGGCATCAACAAATTTCCTCCAACCAGATCTGTCTTGAGCACGCCAGCTTAGTTTGTTCCAGGTCTTTCCCGCTTCTTCTCTTTCTCTGTTTACAGTTCGCCACCATGTCTCTCTCTCTCTTTCTCTCTCTCTCTCTCTCTAGGTATTCCCTTACCTCTCTTGCCTCCCGTATTATATTTCAAAGCCACATGTGAGTGTCTAGTCTTCTGCATTCTTAATGTCTGTCCCAACCACTTCCATCTTTTCCTTCATTGATGTCCCAACCACTTCCATCTTTTCCTTCATTGATGTCCCAACCACTTCCATCTCTTCCTTCATTGATGTCCCAACCACTTCCATCTCTTCCTTCATTGATGTCCCAACCACTTCCATCTCTTCCTTCATTGATGTCCCAACCACTTCCATCTCTTCCTTCATTGATGTCCCAACCACTTCCATCTTTTCCTTCATTGATGTCCCAACCACTTCCATCTTTTCCTTCATTGATGTCCCAACCACTTCCATCTCTTCCTTCATTGATGTCCCAACCGCTTCCATCTCTTCCTTCATTGATGTCCCAACCACTTCCATCTCTTCCTTCATTGATTTCCTCGTTGATATTTTTGATGTATGTGCTTTGAGTGATCTCAGGACTAAGTACTAGACGTATGATCTCAGTACTAGGTATTAGACGTATGTTCTCAGTACTAGGTACTAGACGTATGATTTCAGTACTAGACGTATAATCTCAGTACTAGGTACTAGTCGTATGTTCTCAGTACTAGCCGTATAATCTCAGTACTAGGTACGAGACGTATGTTCTCAGTACTAGACGTATAATCTCAGTACTAGACGTATAATCTCAGTACTAGACGTATAATCTCAGTACTATGTACTAGACGTATGTTCTCAGTACTAGACGTATAATCTCAGTACTAGGTACTAGACGTATGTTCTCAGTACTAGGTACTAGACGTATGATCTCAGTACTAGACGTATAATCTCAGTACTAGACGTATAATCTCAGTACTAGACGTATAATCTCAGTACTAGGTACTAGACGTATGTTCTAGACAGTAAATCTAGTATAGACGTATAATCTCAGTACTAGACGTATAATCCAGTACTAGGTACTAGACGTATGTTCTCAGTACTAGACGTATAATCTCAGTACAGTATAGACGATAATCTCAGTACTAGACGTATAATCCTCAGCTAACTCAGTACTAGACGTATAATCTCAGTACTAGACGTATAATCTCAGTACTAGACGTATAATCTCAGTACTAGACGTATAATCTCAGTACTAGTCGTATGATCTCAGTACTAGACGTATAATCTCAGTACTAGACGATATAACTCAGTCTAGGACTAGACGTATAATCTCAGTACTAGACGTATATCTCAGTACTAGCGTATAATCTCAGTACTAGAGTATTCTCAGTACTAGACGTATAATCTCAGTACTAGAACTAGACGCATGTTCTCAGTACTAGACGTATAATCTCAGTACTAGAACTAGACGCATGTTCTCATACTAGACGAATCTCATTGATGTTCAACTAGCGATAGTCAGTACTAGACGTATAATCTCAGTACTAGACGTATAATCTCAGTACTAGGTACTAGTCGTGTGAGAAAACAAAGTTGATAAAATATATTTTTTTACATAATAAAACAAAATCTCAAATAGAACACAAACATAAAACGGTTTACTCGAGATGATTGCAACATTTATTTATCCCCTGGGAGTCTGGCATTTTGATGGGTTTCAACGGAGCAGTGAAGTAGGATTTCAATGAAGTAGGATTTCAACGAAGTAGGATTTCATCGAAGCAATGAAGTAGGATTTCATCGAAGCAATGAAGTAGGATTTCAACGAAGAAATGAAGTAGGATTTCAACGAAGCAATGAAGTAGGATTTCAACGAAGAAATGAAGTAGGATTTCAACGAAGAAATGAAGTATTTTGGACATATAAAGAGACATGAAGGGCTGGAGAAGACCATCATGGAAGGAGGCATACCGGCAAAGAGAAGAAGAGGAAGACCACGGAGAAGATGGATTCAGGATGTAACTGCTGGTTTGAACATGACGGCTGCAGAGGCGGGACATCTGGCCTATGAGAGAGAGACATTCTGAAGGACTGTTGTGGTGGCAAAGTTCTGCTCAGGACAAGCTACTTGATGCTGATGATAATGAGACTCAACTCTCAAATCTAGGAACTGCCAAGTGCGTTCTATAACCCAGAAAATGAGAAGAAACCCGATACTATATATATCCGGAGTGTATGCCTGCTCTTGTCGTTTGAGTGACAGATTGAAAAATGTGTCAAGGAATTAGGTCACATTAAGATATAAACTTTAAGAAATCTATATTTAGATCGCACACATATGTGCACAGTGCATTGAATCGCTAATGGATGGTCCGGTCTTTTATTTTTAAAAATCAAGAAGAGCAGATGGACGAATAGTTTAACACAGTGGTGACGGAAATGACCTCAGTTCGACCCCTTAGCAAGGTTAACAGTTCTCTTTTGTCTGTCAAGGAAAACAACTAAAATCGATAACCAGAGCACGTGCGGCTAGCAATTTCCAGCAAGTGTTTGTATTGTATTTGTTCTATACAATCTTCTCCATGTGTCTGTAATGTATTTGTTCTATACAATCTTCTGCAAGTGTTCTCTCACAAATTGCAATCTTACGTTTTTCCGGAAGTTTTGTTTTGCAGGAGGGTGCATCGATCCTCAATCTACACCACATCGACCCCTTTCTACGACACACAGAGACTCTCACATCTACATCACACAGAGACTCTCACATCTACATCACACAGAGACTCTCACATCTACATCACACAGAGTCACATCTACATCACACAGAGACTCTCACATCTACATCACACAGTGCCTCCCATATCTACACCACACAGAGCCTACCACATCTACATCACACAGAGACTCTCACATCTCCATCACACAGAGACTCTCACATCTCCATCACACAGAGACTCCCACATCTACACCACAAAGACATTTAACGAGAAGTTGAAATGAAAGTTTCCCTAGGGATAACGTGACACCAGTATGCATAGTCTTGTATGTTCTGGACACTGCTAGATTAGAACTCTGAAAGTCTGAGACTGGTGGAATCCCAGCCAGGTCGAGACAGGGGATAGAGAAAGACATGACGAGATTTGGGGAAACAAGATTAGGGAATTGTGTCTTGGAGGGCAGATAGGGTGTAATGAGATGATGGAAGGACAGTGTAAGTTGTATCTTGGAGGGCAGATGTGTTGTAATGAGAGAGATGATGGAAGGACAGTGTAAGTTGTATGAACAACAAAAGAAGTTACTGTAAAGGTTAGAATATCGAAGTTGACTATGATATTCGTGGAATGAAAGAATCAATGAGCGAGGGAAAGAGGAAGAAAGGTAGAGAGATGGAGAGATAGAGAGATGGAGAGATAGAGAGATGTAGAGATAGCGAGAGGGATAAAAAAAAATATAAAAATTAAGCGGGAAAATCAGATAGATTAAGATTGTCTTTTTTAAATTAATAGAAAAAAAACAACAAACATATTGTTATACAATTTGGCCACGTGTTGCAAGCGACATTGTTTTTATGATGTCTGCAAGTCTTTCTTGGTACATTTAGCCAAAGACATCATCATCAAATAGCTTGTCCTGAGCAGAACTTTGTAACCCCAACAGTCCTTAGGAATTTCTCTCTCTCATAGGCGAGATGCCTCATCTCGACAGCAGTCTCGTTCAAACCATCAGTTACATCGTGAATATGTGAAGACATTGGAAGACATATTAAAATGCAAACATGTCACAATGAGCACAAAAAGATCATTTTTAAACACAATCTTTCTTCCAACATTATACTATCAGGGCCAAACATGGACACTGACATTAAATGATATTAAAAAAACTAGTCGAGATAGAGATGGAATATCTACACAGAATACTGGGTGTAACAAGACGAGATAAATTGAAAAATGAAAACATCAGGAAAAGAGTGGGTACAACATCAGTACTGAACTTCATCAAGAAACAACAAATTAAATGGTTTGGTCACATACATGGATAACTATAACAGTTCGTCTCAAAGAGTAATGCTACTCCGATACAATGCATACAAAGCAGAATGCCGGTCTCGCGAAAGAGTGTATCTCAGAGTAACAGAGGCAACGAAAAAACACTGTTTATGAAGCACACACAAAAGCGCGTTCTAGAAAACTCTTATCCTGAAGCTGTGAGGTAAAACAAGATTAGAGAAACGTACACAAAAGCCCGTTCTAGAAAACTCTTCTTATCCTGAAGCTGTGAGGTAAGACAAGATTAGAGAAACGTACACAAAAGCCCGTTCTAGAAAACTCTTCTTATCCTGAAGCTGTGAGGTAAAACAAGATTAGAGAAACGTACACAAAAGCCCGTTCTAGAAAACTCTTATCCTGAAGCTGTGAGGCAAAACTGGATTATGGTAACGAAGAAGGATATAAATGAAAGAATAAAACAAGGGAAAGAACTGTGAAAATTAAATTAAATAAAACAGGAAGAGTTGTGACAAGAGAAAATTCGTCGAGAAGGGGAAATCACTCTTACTTTCCCGAGATGTCAGAGAAATGTTACAGAGAGAATGTGATACACGTCTTTCTCTGTAAGTATGTCAGAGAACATTAAGAGAATACTGAAAAAAGACAATATCAAATGATTACAAGTCGTCTCTGCTAATCATCGTCAAGTTTTATTATAATTTTCAATGACCTATCAACACTTGACCGTCCTCACAGCACTTCGGTGAGTAACCATGTGTGCTCCGATATTTTTCCTAAACAGGAAGCTCTAATCGGAAGAGCACGAACTCCGTAGCACAAGCGAGGCTCTCACTGTAATTTAGAACATGGTGAAAATATTTAAGCCCTTTGCCTTGTGAGTCGAAGGTCGTAGGTTCGAGTCCGGACAGCGCCATTCTGTTCACGAGTGCAGTTTTTCCAGAGACCCTAGGATTGTTGCTGAAGCTACGGAGTTCGTGCTTTGTGCAATGCTCTCTGCAGGTGGAGTGCCAGTTCTGCGGAGAGGGACAGAGCCGTATGGGGTAAAACCCGGTGCAATGAAGTCAATCCTTCAGCTTTTTGTTTTTAAAATTTTTTAATGAATTTTTCCCGGGCAGCTGATTTCCAGCCTGCTCTGCTCGATTTTGAACAGATAATGGCTCTTTTACGTGCTCAAATTGAACATAAGACATAAGTTTTATCATCCGTTTCTAATAGGACTAGGAACTTGATCACACCTACATTGAGATAATGGATCACTGAATAAAATATTCCGATGACATCACGAAGGAGCGAATACTTTTAGAACGACAGGAAAGACAGACGAGTATCTAACATCTATGTCCCATAGACACTCTGTCTGTGAAACCGTTCGATAAATGGAAGGTATGAATGTCAGGACTCGCAAGAAGAGCAAAGAATAGTAACACTGTGACCTACAAAGCATGTCGAAGAAGAGCAAAGAATAGTAACACTGTGACCTACAAAGCATGTCGTAGATGCAACTAAAGTAGGGGCCTAAAGCACTAGTACAAAATGCGTCGAGAAATCAGATGTTCTGTCCTACTTGTAGGCGCATAGTGGCAAAGAATATACACTTGGCCTACTAGGTTCAAAACACAACAATAGTAACACAGTGTATTAAACAGCATGTCGTAGATGCAACGTTGGAGAAGAAGAAGTACTAGTAAAAAATGGTACAGAAATCAGATGTTCTGTCTAGTGTGTGGTGATAGTTGGCGGATGTCGTTTATATATTGAGATCTCGTGCTACAGTGTTTATAGTCGTATGTCTTGGAGTCAGAAGGGCGGTTGAAGAGAAGGCTTCTGCTCACGAGGTGCAGTTTTTTTTCCTCTGAGACCCTTCTAGTGGATTGTTACTGCCGAGCTAGCGGAGTTCGTGCTTGTGCAATACTCTCGGCAGGTGGCGTGCCATTTCACCCCAGTGACTGAGCCATATGGGGTAAAACTCGGTGCAATGAAGTCAATCCTTCGGCTTTTAAACCCTTTTATATAATTGAGCTTAACACGTTCCTTCCGAGCGAGAACTTGACCAGACAAGTCAACGCTAAATGCTTTACTTGTTTCGCTTCAGTGATATTGACAACTGCGCGATTAGAAACACAAACCTAGGAGGAATGTATAGAAAGTCGTGAATGACTGAAAGAAAGTCGTGAATGACTGAAAGAAAGTCGTGAATGACTGAAGAAAGTAGATAGGAATAATGAAGTCAAGAAGTCTGGAAGCAGATCCGTGTTGTTGAGAAATTTCTCCATCTTTTTTTCTAATTCTGTTTTGCCTTACAGAGTCAGGATAAAAATGGTTTCTAGAACGGTCTTTTGTTTGCGCTTCATAAAAAATGTATTTCCCTTATTCTGTTATTTCTGTGATTCATCTTTTGCGAGGACGACCTATTCTGTGTATCCACTATATATCTAATGTCAGACTACAAGTGTAAGATGTAATCTACGTGTTGATACCAGACCACAAGTGTAAGCTACGTGCTGATGCCAGACCACCAGTGTAAGCTACGTGCTGATGTCAGACCACCAGTGTAAGCTACGTGCTGATGCCAGACCACCAGTGTAAGCTACGTGCTGATGCCAGACCACCAGTGTAAGCTACGTGCTGATGTCAGACCACCAATGCAAGATGTAATCTACGTGCTGATGCCAGACCACCAGTGTAAGATGTAATCTACGTGCTGATGCCAGACCACCAGTGTAAGATGTAATCTACGTGCTGATGCCAGACCACCAGTGTAAGATGTATCACGTGCTGATGCCAGACCACCAGTGTAAGCCACGTGCTGATGTCAGACCACCAGTGTAAGCTACGTGCTGATGTCAGACCACCAATGCAAGATGTAATCTACGTGCTGTCTGTCAGTAACATCTTGTATAACTCAAACAACGTATTATATATATATATATTCAAATCATGTCGGTTGTATAGAGTGTCCATATTAATATTCGAAATCCTGTTTCAGTCTAAACGTTAGTTGACACTTTTATTTGTAGATTGACAGATATATTATTTGCTGTGACTAGATAACAAACAGATTTGTAACTCCTTTCAAAGAAATCCTTCACGATTTTCTCGTCTTGAAGAATTGACATTCCCCGACTTGACACTTTGACTTCAAGAAACGTTTGCGATGACATTGTTAAGTAATATTTATAACTTGTCAAAGAAAACGAACAGTAAGCTTCTACTCTTCCACCATTTGCTTCTATATAGACGTGCTGGTGTGGGGTCTAGTGATCTTGTTTTAATGCACTTCCAAGCTGTTATTCATTTTCTCAAGGCTGTTCTTGATGCCGTCACTCCATCTTTTACGTGGTCTTCCTCTTGCTCTATACTGTTAAACTTTTCATTGTGGTTCTCTGTGGTAGACGATACCAGGGCATCCTGGGCAGGTGTCCAAACCATTTAATCTGTTGTTCTTTTATGAATTGCATGACTGGTTTCCCATCCAGTCTCCTTCTGATTTCTTCATTTCTAATTTTGTCTCTTTATTGTCACACCTGCAGCTCTTCTAAGACACCTCACCTCTGTCGTTATGATTTTCCGCTCATTGAACTGAAAATCGTGGCATATCCTTTACAGGATCTAGCCATCAACCACAGTAAACGAGTCAATGATTTTCTAGGCACCACTTATACGTTCAGTAGTTTGTCATTGCTTTCTGAATGGTGAGGTCATTTTTTTACCTTTGTAAAAATCCCACGGAAACGAATTTGTTCATACCTGCCCATCGTGGGTTTCAACCAGGTACGCTTGGGTTTGTGATCGAGCTACAGACGTTCACTTCCTCTTATTAGCTGCTATTAATGTCCATGTTTGGCACTGATAACAAAGTGTTGACCAGAAAATCGTTCTTATAAGATTTGTTTTAGTTTTTAGCGGTATCTCTTTATGTGACAACAGTGGTGTTAACTGCTCCAGTACTTGGTTAGCGGTATCTCTTTATGTGACAACAGTGACGTTAACTGCTCCAGTACTTGGTTAGCGGTATCTCTTTATGTGACAACAGTGACGTTAACTGCTCCAGTACTTGGTTAGCGGTATCTCTTTATGTGACAACAGTGGTGTTAACTGCTCCAGTACTTGGTTAGCGGTATCTCTTTATGTGACAACAGTGACGTTAACTGCTCCAGTACTTGGTTAGCGGTATCTCTTTATGTGACAACAGTGGTGTTAACTGCTCCAGTACTTGGTTAGCGGTATCTCTTTATGTGACAACAGTGGTGTTAACTGCTCCAGTACTTGGTTAGCGGTATCTCTTTATGTGACAACAGTGACGTTAACTGCTCCAGTACTTGGTTAGCGGTATCTCTTTATGTGACAACAGTGGTGTTAACTGCCTCAGTACCTGGTTAGTTTTTGTGCATTGATTGCTGAAAATCTAACCAGGTACTGGGACAGTTAACACCACTGTTATTACATAGTTAAGTGATATTTATAACTTGTCAAAGATAAACGCACAGTCAGCAAGTTGACTAATAGTTCTTTGTTCTGGATAACGGTAAAAATAATACATTTTCAGAAAGTAGTTTTATTGTTTCTCTGTAACACAAACGACATTCTTCAACATTTGTCTCTGTTTTATGATATTTTATATGATATTTTATGATATTTTATGATATTATGTTCTGTGATATTACAGCCTGTTACAAGATTTTATTTATTTAAAATTTCTTTCTTTCCGCATCTTTGTTTCACCTCTGGAAGCAATTTATATGACAATGAAAACTGTATTTGATAATAGACTATATTTGCGACATCTTATAATATATTGATTAATTGATTGATTGATTGATTGATTGATTGATAGGACCATCATCATTGCACTTCGGTGAGTAACCATGTGTGCTCTCATCTCTTTCTTACGTAAGATAATCTCAGCTGCAGTGCACGTACTCCGTAGCACCAGCGACGGTCCCCGATGTAATTTTGAAGATGGTGGAGATATTTTGTAGGAATTTTATTTTTGATATATGTTCTAATTAATTTGGCACGGGCAACAGCTTTTTTTTTTTTTCCGATCCAGAAGCACTTGAGCTTTCCAGCTCTTCGGCTCGGTGCCATGGACATCGTAACCCTTCGGTTCGGTGCCACGAACACCGTAAATCTGGGGAATCTGTGGATTTTCTGCCAGCCCGCGGAATTGAACCCGCACACACAGAGGGATAGTCACCGTAGTCCAACGCGCTACGAACACGCTGGGCAGACGAGCGGCAACGGCTTTGTACGTTCTTATTGATTTTAAACTTCCAAGGGTTCTTTTACGTGCTCAAAATGAACACCGGTCCTGCATTTTATCATCCGTCTCCGATAGGTCTAGGAACTCGATCTCATCTACATTGATATCAGGGGTCTCTTTAAAAATATCTAGATGGCTACGCGAGGAAGTGAACCCTGTACCCTTGGCACGAGAAACGAGCACCTAACCTCTACGTCTCAGAGAAACGAGCACCTAACCTCTACGTCTCAGAGAAACGAGTACCTAACCTCTACGTCACAGAGAAACGAGCACCTAGCCTCTACGTCACAGAGAAACGAGTACCTAACCTCTACGTCACAGAGAAACGAGTACCTAACCTCTACGTCACAGAGAAACGAGTACCTAACCTCTACGTCACAGAGAAACGAGCACCTAACCTCTACGTCACAGAGAAACGAGCACCTAGCCTCTACGTCACAGAGAAACGAGTACCTAACCTCTACGTCACAGAGAAACGAGTACCTAACCTCTACGTCACAGAGAAACGAGTACCTAACCTCTACGTCACAGAGAAACGAGCACCTAACCTCTACGTCTCAGAGAAACGAGCACCTAACCTCTATGTCTCAGAGAAACGAGTACCTAACCTCTACGTCACAGAGAAACGAGCACCTAACCTCTACGTCACAGAGAAACGAGCACCTAGCCTCTACGTCTCAGAGAAACGAGCACCTAACCTCTACGTCACAGAGAAACGAGCACCTAGCCTCTACGTCTCAGAGAAACGAGCACCTAACCTCTATGTCTCAGAGAAACGAGCACCTAGCCTCTACGTCTCAGAGAAACGAGCACCTAACCTCTACGTCTCAGAGAAACGAGCACCTAGCCTCTACGTCACAGAGAAACGAGCACCTAACCTCTATGTCTCAGAGAAACGAGCACCTAGCCTCTACGTCACAGAGAAACGAGCACCTAACCTCTATGTCTCAGAGAAACGAGCACCTAACCTCTACGTCACAGAGAAACGAGCACCTAACCTCTACGTCACAGAGAAACGAGTACCTAGCCTCTACGTCACAGAGAAACGAGCACCTAGCCTCTACGTCACAGAGAAACGAGCACCTAACCTCTATGTCTCAGAGAAACGAGCACCTAACCTCTACGTCACAGAGAAACGAGCACCTAACCTCTACGTCACAGAGAAACGAGCACCTAGCCTCTATGTCTCAGAGATGCCTCGTATAAATTATAAAATATTGCGAGACAGTAAAACGGCTTGGAAGGGTGAAGGAGTTAAGCTGTTAAATAAATGAATAATTCCTGAAGCAATCTGCTCAGAATAATCTAGAATGAGAATTGCTGTAAAACTGGACCAACTGGGGATACATTTTATAAAAAGAGGTGGGGGCGGTGACGGACGCAATAACATAAGACGACATAGGAGTGTGCCAAGAACAGTGAGCTGGCCCTGACCAAGACTCGATTCCTAATCCACGTGGTCGTCCTGGAAACAGATTGCTGCATTGTTAACTGGCAAATCGAACAGGGATCGAAAGGGGAGCTATTTTGCGATTATGTCGTATTTAAAAGGCAGCTGAAAATGTTTGTGCACACAGCAGAATCTCAGAGACGATACATCTGCATGCCCTGATGACATATCCATAATTGCTCTCATCTTCTCCGATGTATGTTTTCCATCGACAACATCTACTGTCTGTTCTTGTTACTGCAGACAACATCTACTGTCTGTTCTTGTTACTGCAGACAACATCTACTGTTTGCTCTTGTTACTGCAGACAACATCTACTGTCTGTTCTTGTTACTGCAGACAACATCTACTGTCTGTTCTTGTTACTGCAGACAACATCTACTGTCTGTTCTTGTTACTGCAGACAACATCTACTGTCTGTTCTTGTTACTGCAGACAACATCTACTGTCTGTTCTTGTTACTGCAGACAACATCTACTGTCTGTTCTTGTTACTGCAGACAAATAAAAGGTAGAAACCACATTTCTTCTTCTTCGAACGCTCCATATCGACCATTTGTAAACCACTATTTATGACTTGTATGTGATCTGAGCCTCTGAGCGATTGTACTTTGTGCCAGCTATGCGCCTACAAGAAGGGCAACAGTTCCGATGTCTACGATGCTTTTTATTTACTAGACCTCTACCTCAGTCACCTCTTACGACATGCCTTGTGGGTGACAGTGTTACTATTCTTTGTTCCACTTGAGGGGTCTGGCAACACACGGGGCGGGAAACCACTTGAATGTATGTCGTCTTAACCTTGTGTCTTGCAAAAATAGATATCATTTTCAGATAATTTATTGGCAAACATATTTCCTGTCGGTTCTTCCCTTCACGATTAGACATCAATAAAGACAATAAATGTGAAGCATAGGGGACGAGCAATAAAATGGTGCTATTTAAATAATGTTTACAAAGATATCTGGTAGAGAAATCATGTTATTTGTAGAGTTCTGTCCGAACCGGTTAAGGATATAGTGTAGACTTCCTGTATTGGTGATCTTATAGTCTCGCAGTTAAGATCAAACTGTAGTGCCGACCTGATGACGGTCAAAGGGTGGGGCGCTTCATAAAACGCAGAATTGCACAATAAAACCCATTTGGACAAATTTCAAGCACTCTCATTGGAAAAGTTGACGAAACAAATTGTGTTTGCCCGTTCGAACGTACTGGGTCAACCCGTTCTACAACTTCCGGGTAGGACCCAATAATAAAAAAGAATAATAAGGAAGGACATGTGTGTGTGTGTGTGTGTGTGTGTATGTGTGTGTGTATGTGTGTGTGTGTGTTGATCTTGACTGTATGCGGTTATATTGCATCGTGTGTCACTATTGACAATCATTTCAAATATTTTTTGTGTCCTTGATCAAAGATCGATACAACATTGATTGATTGATTGAGTGATTGATTGATTGATTGATATGAACATCATCATTAAATATCGATGACTAGCTATGTGTGCTCCGATCTCTTTCTTGCACAGGAAGATCTCAGCTGCAGTGCTCAACTCTGTAACACAGGCGAGGGTCCCCCTACCCCGATTTTGTTATTACATGTGATATCAGTATGTGATATCAGTATGTGATATCAGTATGTGATATCAGTATGTGATATCAGTATGTGATATCAGTATGTGATATCAGTATGTGATAACAGTATGTGATATCAGTATGTGATATCAGTATGTGATATCAGTATGTGATATCAGTATGTGATATCAGTATGTGATATCAGTATGTGATATCAGTATGTGATATCAGTATGTGATATCAGTATGTGATATCAGTATGTGATATCAGTATGTGATATCAGTATGTGATATCAGTATGTGATAACAGTATGTGATATCAGTATGTGATATCAGTATGTGATATCAGTATGTGATATCAGTATGTGATATCAGTATGTGATATCAGTAGTGATATCGTATGTGATATCAGTATGTGATATCAGTATGATATCGTATGTGATATCAGTATGTGATATCAGTATGTGATATCAGTATGTGATATCAGTATGTGATATCAGTATGTGATATCAGTATGTGATATTAGTATGTGATATCAGTATGTGATATCAGTATGTGATATCAGTATGTGATATCAGTATGTGATATCAGTATGTGATATCAGTATGTGATATCAGTATGTGATATCAGTATGTGATATCAGTATGTGATAACAGTATGTGATATCAGTATGTGATATCAGTATGTGATATCAGTATGTGATATTAGTATGTGATATCAGTATGTGATATCGTATGTGATATCGTATGTGATATCAGTATGTGATATCAGTATGTGATATCAGTATGTGATATCAGTATGTGATATCAGTATGTGATATCAGTATGTGCGGCAGAAACTAACTCTATTTCAGCTTATTGTTGGTCTGCAAAAGACGTTGTAATATAATGTTATATACCTGTATAAGGCAACTTTGTGAGGACAAGTCATCATTATTGTGTCAACTTTAGTACAGTTGTCACATCTTAATTATAAATTAAATGACTGTTTGTGTTTGACAGACGAAACTTCAGAACACGAAACTCTGAACTGTTTGTGTGTGACAGACAAACAGAACACGAAACTCTGAACTGTTTGTGTGTGACAGACGAAACTTCAGAACACTAAACTCTGAAAAAAGAAAATCGTCTCATATCGTTACCAGGACGTCGTCATCAACCACAGTAAATGAGTCGATGATTTTATAGACACCACTTATACGTTCAGTAGTTTGCCATTGCTTTGTGAAGAGTGGGATCTATTTTAGCATTCGTAAATATCCACGGAAACCAATATGCTTCCAAATTGACCGCCGTGGAGTTTGAACCAGGTACGCTTGGTTGTGACTAAGCCCTACCGCTTAAGCTAAACAGACCAATGGTTTAAGCTAAGACGCAATGGTTTAAGCTACAGACGCAATGGTTTAAGCTACATCGAACTTATTTTTTTAGAAATGTGTATGTCAAAGAGAACCATTGTCAAATCTTTACTTGCATTCTTTACCGAGTTATGAATTAAGTTGATAAAACATGTACATAGTGTGTTTAGTCAGCCATTACACTAGGTGATTGAGTATGCTGCTCAGCTGTAAACGAGGAAAACAGTATCTTCTCCATTTGTAGAAGAGTAGAAATGACGTGAAACAAATTTAGTTTTAGCTTTTTTTTTAATCATGTAAACATCCTTTTAGTTGAACCCGACGTGAACAAAAGACAACATGTAAGCTGGACGTGAACATGTAAGCTGGACGTGAACAACAGACAATATGTAAGCTGGACGTGAACAAAAGACAATATGTAAGCTGGACGTAACAAAGACAATATGTAGGCTGGACGTGAACATGTAAGCTGACGTGAACAAAAGACAATATGTAGGCTGGACGTGAACAAAAGACAACATGTAGGCTGGACGTGAACAAAAGACAACTTGAAGCTGGACGTGAGGAAAAGTTAAACATATTTTAGCTGTTGTATCGCCCGAGTGGTTACCGGGGCCCAAATTTGGGGTGAAAGTATGGAACCACTGTTACCTGCCATGCATCTCGTAGGAGGCGTCTAAGGAGGTTTGGCTGAAATCGAATGCACATGTCCTAACCGTGTAGAGGTCTATGCGTTTAGGGCCTACCAAACCAATGTGCAACGTATACACGTTCTTGGCAAAGACCAAACATATCACAAAGAGTGATTAAAATTTGGTAGTGAAGAACGAACGTCAAGAAGAAGAAAGAAGAAGAAGAAGCTGTTGTATCAGTGAACATTGCATAGTGCTCCCTCATCCTAGGACAGCCAAATCCTGACGTCTGTTCCCCTCCCCGGGTGTAGGTAGAAGATCTTCAGACACACAAACACTTGACTATGTACAACATAAATGTGGCAATAACATTGCGCCGAAATACAACAAATGTGGGGATTTCTGTGGCTAAGTGGTTAAGCTCTTGCCTTACGATCCGAAGGCCGTTGGTTCGAGTCTGGATCGCGCCGTTCTGTTACTTTATTTTTGCAAAGACCCCTAGGATTGTTTCCGGAGCTACGGAGCTCGTTCGTTGTGCAATACTCTCTGCAAGATGCGTGCTATTTCTGCGAAGAGGGACCGAGCTGTATCGGGTAAACCCGGTGCAATGAAGTTAATCCTTCGGCTTTAAACCCCTTTACAAAAACATCAACAACCCAATCGCGGCTGTGTCCCTGAAGAAGAAGAAGAAGAAACAGCAAAGACAACATTATCAGAGATATACCAGACATTATCCCGATATGGAAGACAATTCTAAAAATTGAATACACTAAAAGACTGAGCTCACGACGAGTGTTGTTATTCAAACTTGTACTTGAGTGATTGTTGTTAGCACCATCATTATTGCACTTCCATGAGTAACCGTGTATGCTCCGATCTCTTTCTAACACAGTAAAATCACAGCGGTAGTGCACGGACTCCATATCACCGGCGAAGGTCTCCGATGTAACTTAAAAGATAAAGATGATATTTTGTGGGAATTTTATTTTTTAAAAGTCTTTTCTAATGATGGTTTTCCAGCTTGCTCTTCTCGATTTTTAAACTGCCTAGGGTTCCTTGACGTGCTCATCTTGAACACGGGACCTACGTTTTATCGTCCGTCTCCGATAGGAATAGGAACTCTATCGCACCTATACTGAGATCAGGGATCTCTGGAAAAATATCCAGATGACTCCACGAGGGAGCGAACCTGGAGACGAGTATCTAACCTCTGCCCCACAGAGACCCATAAAACCACATACTTAAAACTGGTATCATAAACATCTAGACCTCCAGACAACATGTTTACCAAACTAAAGAAACAATTATTGTATATATTTCCAGTTGGTTCTGTGTTTGTCTGTTAGTTTTAATTGCTCTCATTGAGCTCAGGTCATAAATCTCTCCAAGACCAGGAATCGCAGTTCTAGAAATCTCTCCAAGACCAGGAATCGCAGTTATAGAAATCTCTCCAAGTCCCGGAAGCGCAGGTGTATATAAAAACTGAGAAAGTACCGGAACTCACAGACAATGTTCTAGAATACAACAGGTTGTTGTCTTGGTTTCAGTGATTGATCATATCATGATTGTAAGTCTTAATCAACATGATTGCTGTCTGTTGTTGTTAGTTGTACTTTTGTGAGATTACCAGTACTGTTGTAAGAATGTCGGTACTGTACGACGGCTGTTGGTACTGTTGTAAGACTGTTGGTACTGTTGTAAGACTATTGATATGCTATGTGATACTGCGCACCTATGTGTGCGCTCTTAGCGCTATAAAAGAATGGTTCAATAAAGGATAACCAACAATTGATAATTTCTTTCGCAGACACACGTGATAGTTGTTCTTGTTGCTGCCGCCATAGCTCACGGATGTCAAGTTACAGATCGTAAGTAGAACACATTTACAACATTTGCTTGTATCTGCACACATTTGTATAATTAGAAATCCCCCATAGTAGTAGTAGTAGTAGTAGTAGTAGTAGTAGTAGTAGTAGTAGTAGTAGTAGTAGTAGTAGTAGTAGTAGAAGTGTGATTTGTTTAAATACTACAACAGCTATTAGGTCGACCCAGCTAAAATTAGACATCATCATCATCATCTAGTGCCATGCCAGCAGGCGTAGTTTATCATGTTCGTCCACATGTCTCCAACACTTCTTCTAGTAATAGACTACAGAGTCTAAAGGCAAAAGATTGGCTTCATTGCACCGGGTTTCCCCACATGGCTCTTAGTTCCATGAATTCTTAGTCCTATCGGAGACGGACGATAAAATGTAAGTCCCGTGATCAAGTTGAGCACGTAAAAGACTCATTTGCAGCTCTAAATCGAAAAGTAAAGGCTGGAAAGCCGCTGACCGGGCGAAATTTATTTGAAAGATTAAGAAGTAAAATTCCTACAATATATTGCCACCATCTTCGAAATTACATCGGGTACTCTCGCCGGTGATACGAAGTTTGTGCACTGTCGCTGAGATTTCCTTGTGTTAGGAAGAGATCGGAGCACACATGGTTACTCCCCGACGTGCATTGATGATGGTCCTATCAATCAATTAATCAATCAAGAATGAAATTACCATCACGCAATCACATTAACTAGATCACCGGACATCGCGTTGTTCTTCTTCTTCTTCTCTTCCACCATTAACTTCTTTATAGAAGTGTTGCCGGGGTGAAACGTAGTGATCTTGTGTGTGCTTGTTCTTCTCTTCCACCATTGACTTCTTTATAGAAGTGTTGGGAGTGAAACGTAGTGATCTTGTGTGTGCTTGTTCTTCTTCTCTTCCACCATTGACTTCTTTATAGAAGTGTTGGAGGTGAAACGTAGTGATCTTGTGTGTGCTTGTTCTTCTCTTCCACCATTTACTTCTTTATAGAAGTGTTGGGGTGAAACGTAGTGATCTTATGTGTGCTTTTTTAAGGCACTTTGTAAGCTGATATTCATGTTCGTAAGGCTGCTCTTGATGCCGTCGCTCCATCTTTTGCGTGGTCTTCCTCTTGCCTTGTACTCATTATATTTTTTCTGTGTGGTTCTCTGTGGTAGGCGATACCAGGGCATTCTGGTCAGGTGTTTAATCTGTTGTTCTTTTATGAATTGCATGACTGGTTTCACATCCAGTCTCCTTCTGATTTCTTCATTTCTAATTTTGTCTCTTATTGTCACACCTGCAGCTCTTCTAAGATAACTCAACGCGTTGTTGTGTACTTAGAAGTAGGTCAGCAAAGGTTGATGGAAAAATTCCATCTCAAACAAGACGGAACAAACAAGCTGTAAGATGTAGTAAGTCGTGTATAAGATAACAAGAAAAAAGGTGGGGCGCGGCGTCAGGGAATATAAATTTGACCATAAACTTGTCAAAAAGAGAACATTTCGGAGACTGTAACTTGACTAAACATTCAACAAATAAATATGTTATTGTTTGATTGCAAAACTATAGTAATGTCACAATTGTTATATCGTGCTATATGTATATTCACAGAAACAACAAACTATGATAAATAACTGCCGGTTCCGTAAATAGAAATCTTTATCGAATTTTTCAAACATTTTTCCCACGATCGTATCGAACTAAATCAAGCGTAATTCTCAAGAAATCTTAGATCTGCAATCGATATATTGTGGTTTTTCCCAGAGTTTTCAGCGAGACACACTTTCAAGTTTATCTTAAATAATCCATCAGTACTGAACTCCTGCTCTTCGGTCAAATATCTGTAGATATAACTACTTGACTTGACTCATTCCTCTCTGCTCCTGCTGGAGCATAGAGCCTCAACAGTTGTTCACCACTTTTCTCGGTCCCTGTATGCTTGTGTAGATGAAGCAGTGACAAACTGGAGAGATTGTGTAGATGAAGCAGTGACAAACTGGAGAGATTGTGTATTTTCTGGACATTCCGGACATGAACCACAATGGGACATCTCTGACATCAAATTAAGTGTAACTAAAATAAAACTTTGATCAAAATAATGATGTACAAACTCTGTAGAAAAATGAAAGAAAACATCAATATAACACAAGCTGAGTTTAGACAACAGGTTCCCATAGTAGGAGTTCCCCCAATGGGCACTGAAGCTTTGGGGCGGGGGTATAGTGGAATCAGAAACATTGGGGAGGGTGGGTTTCAAATGATTAGGGTCAGTGGCTCCTTAAAGAATAAATTAATAAAATATATTTTAAAATAAATTATTTTCGTGATTTTGCGATTGAATAATCATTTAAAATTGGAATTCTGCATTTTAATTCATCTTATGCCCATCTTACACGATCCATTTTTCATCAATTTTCTATTTCATGTATATAATCATTTGAAAATTGACCATTATATGACAGAAATATATATCAAATTTCTGTGCCAAAGAAAAAATAGAACATTTGTATATATTGGGTGGGGGCGGGGCGTTAGCAAACTGTAATAATGAGGACCTGGGCGTCACAAAGTTTATGTCGTGCAAAGTAGACGGTGGGCAGAAACAGTTTGGGAATCTGTCGTTTAGACGGAACAGAGGTACACGTATATGTATATATATGGCCCTTTTCATCTTTACAGACGGTCAATAGGCAAGTGTTTTACTGTGACAACTTCTGAGTTTTCGCTTTTCTCTCTTGTTGTTCAGCTCGTACATAAGTCTCTTCTCAAAAGACTCTGCGCCCTTCCGTAATTTGGCTTTCCACACAACTCTGTCATCAGCTAGTCCCTCCCATGTGCTGGGATCTATAGAAAAGTTTTTCATTGAGGTTTTGCAGACATCTTTATATCTGAGCAGTGGTCTGCCCTGGTGCCTCTTCCTCCGAAAGTTCACAGAACAACATTTGTTTTGGTATGCGATAAGTTTCCATTCTTCTCACATTTCCCAACCATCTTAGTCGTCTACTGCTGAGCATGCCCATGATGGAAGGCAGATTTGCACGTTGTAGTACTTCAGAGTTGGTTATCTTGTCGTACCACCTGATGTTCATAATCTTGCGGAGACATCGAAGGTGAAAGATGTTAAGTCTCCTCTCGTGTCTTGAGTAGGCTGTCCATGTTTCTGAGCCATATAGTAAAGAACTAATTACACAGGCTCGATATATTTGAGTCTTCGTCTGCAATGTCAATTTTTGTTTGTCCCACGCTCGCTTTGATAGTATGCCGAATGTAGTAGCCGCACTCCTATACGAGCGTTGATTTCTTCGCCAAGAGAAAGGCTGTCAGTGACCGTGGACCCAAGATAGCAGAATTTTTGCACTGGTGTTAGATGGTTACCATTTAAAATGATATTTGATGTCTTACCTCCTGACATAATACAACTGTTTTGGAGACACTTATTGTCAGAGAAAAGAGGTCGCATGCCTTTGACAAATTATTAATTAGGCATTGCAGTGTAGTCTCACTGTGGGCGACTAAGGCTGCATCGTCAGCGAAAAGGAGGTCCTTGAGAAGAATTTCCGTCGTTTTGTCTTGGCTCTTAAGCGAGCCAAGTTAAACAGTGAACCATCAGATCTAGTGCGGATGAAAACATCACCATCAGCGTCCCCTAAGGCGTGGTTCAAAGGACTGCGAAGAAGATACCAAAGAGAGTGGGGCAAGGACACAGCCCTGCTTGACTCCACTCTTAACCTCAAAACTATCAGATGTGCTGCCATCGAACTGTATGCTGGCTTTCATGCTCTCATGAAAGGAAACAATCAATTGGAGCAACTTTGGGGACAACCAATATACTTCAATATTTTATAAAGACTTGGAACATGAGAATAATCATAGAAAAATCTAGAGAGTATAATGTAGATCTATACTCATGCTTTATTGACTACTCAAAGGCATTTGATTGTGTAGAACATCAGAATTGTGGAAAGTAATGGAAGAAATGGGATTTCCATTACATTTTGCACGAGCTACATTTCGACCGAGAAGCAAACAATAAACCACTACGCCACAGACTCCACTCATGAAGAGATAGAAAAATATATATATATATATTAACTGAGTTTTTAGATTAGTAATATAAGATTTTTATTGTTTATTGCAGACAAGCATGTCGGAGAGTCTTGCAAATGTTCAGATGTATGTCTTGGTAGTTCATACTGCCAACGTGACGGACATGGAGGATACACATGTCAATGTTTAGTTTGTCAACACTTTGACGCCGTCTATGGACAATGTGTAAAGAGTAAAGTGCACCTATGGCAATGTAAAGAGTAAGTATTGACGCCACCTATGGGCATTGTGTAAAGAGTAAGTATTTGGTGCCACCTATGGACAATGTGTAAAGAGTAAGTATTTGGTGCCACCTATGGACAATGTGTAAAGAGTAAGTATTTGGTGCCACCTATGGACAATGTGTAAAGAGTAAGTATTTGGCGCCACCTATGGACAATGTGTAAAACAAGTAAGTATGTGGCCATGTTTGCTGTGCCATGGTACTAATGTTATTGTAGGTAATAGATTTTGTGTTATGTTTTGTTGTATATGACGTCATGGCATGTAGGGAATTTCCATGCGTGCTCCGTCCTCCACTGCAGCAGACATCCCAAAGTTCACCTGCTCATCGTACCCATGACAGGTTGATTATTATATCGTTTCTCTCCACTACGAAGACGACACTATCTGACATGTTGACACTTAAGTCTTCATTCATAACTAGCAGTACTTCTGTCAAGTAGGGGCACCATGCCACATAACTGACAGTACTTCTGCCAGATTAAGTAAGGGCTTCATGTCACATAACTGACAGTTTAAGTAGGCGCATCATTCCATGAAATTAAATGTTTGAGGAAGGCAGTGGGAGTCACCAGGAAAGATGGACTACAAAACGAGGACATCAGAAGCAGAGTGGGCATAACTTCATGTACCGAATACATCGAAAGACAACAAATGCAGTGGTTCGGACATTTAATGAGAATGAAATACAACCAACAACCAATAACATCATACAATAAAAACAGATCGGGTACTAGTGCCAAGGGAAAACCAATAAAAAGATGGATAGACAATATCAGGACCCCACTAAATAAACACGGATGTAACACAACAAGGGCGACTCATCTGGCTCAGGAACGGAAATTAAAGTTTCCACCCCTACACTTAACGGCAAGAGTGGACAACAAATTCCATCCTCCACATGGGGAAAGACGCGGACAATAGACAATCATTCCACATAACTGACGTTACTTCTGTCTGCCTGGTTAAGTAGGGGCTTCATGTCACATAACTAACAGTTTAAGTAGGGCTTACGTCACATAACTAACAGTTTAATTAGGGACCTCACGTCACATAACTAACAGTTTAAGTCGGGGCTTCATGTCACATAACTAACAGTTTAAGTAGGGGCTTCACGTCACATAACTAACAGTTTAAATAGGAGCTTCATGTCACATAACTAACAGTTTAAGTAGGGGCTTCATGTCATGTAACTAACAGTTTAAGTAGGGGCTTCACGTCACATAACTAACAGTTTAAGTAGGGACTTCACGTCACATAACTAACAGTTTAAATAGGAGCTTCATGTCACATAACTAACAGTTTAAGTAGGGACTTCATGTCACATAACTAACAGTTTAAGTAGGGCTTCATGTCACATAACTAACAGTTTAAGTAGGGGCTTCACGTCACATAACTAACAGTTTAAGTAGGGGCTTCATGTCACATAACTAACAGTTTAAGTAGGAGCTTCATGTCACATAACTAACAGTTTAAGTAGGAGCTTCATGTCACATAACTAACAGTTTAAGTAGGGACTTCATGTCACATAACTAACAGTTTAAGTAGGAGCTTCATGTCACATAACTAACAGTTTAAATAGGAGCTTCATGTCACATAACTAACAGTTTAAGTAGGGACTTCATGTCACATAACTAACAGTTTAAATAGGAGCTTCATGTCACATAACTAACAGTTTAAATAGGAGCTTCATGTCACATAACTAACAGTTTAAGTAGGGGCTTCATGTCATGTAACTGAAGTTCCTGTCAGTGATATTCTTTGTATTATATTTTCATAATGTGTCTTAAATACCTTCCTTGTCTTGTTGTGCTTTGATGAAGTCATATTGGTCGATACGTTGCTTTTAATATTGTTTGACATGGACAGCCTGACTGTGTTTTGCAGGAAGATAGTTACGTCCGACATGAATGACCTATTATTAGTAGCTGCGTCTGACTTGAAGGACCTATTATTAGTAGTTACGTCCGACTTGAAGGACCTATTATTAGTAGTTACGTCCGACTTGAAGGACCTATTATTAGTAGTTACGTCTGACTTGAAGGACCTATTATTAGTAGTTACGTCCGACTTGAAGGACCTATTATTAGTAGTTACGTCCGACTTGAAGGACCTATTATTAGTAGTTACGTCCGACATGAATGACCTATTATTAGTAGTTACGTCCGACATGAATGACCTATTATTAGTAGTTACGTCCGACATGAATGACCTATTATTATTAGTTAACCGCCTCTAATTTTCTTCTTATTCTGATTTATGTTTTAGTTTATTTATTATTTCTTGTTTATATGTGTCTCCTTGAAGAAGAACCTACGGTCGAAACGTCGGAATTGACATTTAATTATTTATTTCTTGCTTACTTGTGTGATACTATTCATACCTGTCTTTGTCCTTATACACTCAGTTACTTAGTATTACAGCAGCCTCCCCATGGTTTTCTCCAGATCTGATCTGATCCGGTCTGACCACCTGAGATTTGTAGGTTTCCGTACATTGCATTATTATTAGTTGTAGTCATTACTAACAGTATCACTAGTAGAAGTTGCTGTAGTGGTAGTAATAGTAATGATGCTGGTAGCTGTAGCTGTAGTAGCAATAGTTATAGTGGCAAGGGGTAGTGGTAGCAGTTGTAGTGGTAAGTGGTAGTGGTAGCAGTTGTAGTGGCAAGTGGTAGTGGTAGCAGTTATAGTGGCAAGTGGTAGTGGTAGCAGTTGTAGTGGTGAGTGGTAAGTGGTAGCAGTGTGTAGTTGTAGAGTGGTAGTGGTAGCAGTTGTAGTGGCAAGTGGTAGTGGTAGCAGTAGCAGTTGTAGTGGCAAGTGGTAGCAGTAGCAGTTGTAGTGGCAAGTGGTAGTGGTAGTATCTGTAGCAGTTGTATTAGTCTAAAGGGTCTAAAGATGAAGGGTTGACTATTACACCGGGTGTTTACTCGATATGGCTGAGTCCCTCTCTGCAGAACTGGTACGCCAACTGCCGATAGTGTTATACAAGGCACGTAGCTCCAGCAGCAGTCCCCAGGATCTCTGGAAAAATGCACTCATGAAGAAACGGCGCAACCAGGATTCAATCTCACGACCGTATGAGCACAAGACAACGGCTTAAACGGTAGTAGTGGTAGTAGTAGTAGTAGTATTAATAGTTAGTAGTAGCAATAGTCTGTGGCTTAGGGGTTAGTGACTCGGTCTATTAACCCCGACGTTCTGAGTTCGAATCCGCTGCGAATAATTTGGTTGCAAATTGTTTCGCTTGGATGTTTACAAAAGGACGATGGCACCACCCTTTCAGAAAGCAATGGCAAACTACTGAACGTAATAATGCCTAGAAAATAACAGCGTTAAAAAGCTCGGGTTGATTTGCAAAGTCCTGTAAAGGATATGTAATTAACTTTTAGTAGTAGTAGCAATATTACAGTTAACATAATATACATAATGTCTGTATTTCAGTCCCTGGTTACCACGAGCCATGCAACGAACAATGCTCTTCTAATTTTGTCTGTACTGGAAGCAATCTAAATAACAGAACATGCCAGTGCCCATCATCTCACTACTACGATGAACAAACTGATTCTTGTATTAGAAGTAAGTTGCTGGGGGTCTTCTTCTATTTCTTCCAATGCTCCATACCCACCACTTGTCAAACCACTTTTGGGATTTGTATGTGATCGGAGCATAAGAGCGATTGTAAGTTGTGACAGTTATGAGAATACAAGTAGGCCAGCGCATCCAATTTCTTTTTATTTATTAGGTAGCTTCCTAGGACTCTATCTCAGTTGCAACTAACGACATGCCTTGCTCAGTTGCAACTAACAACATGCCTTGCTGAGTTGCAACTAACGACATGCCTTGCTCAGTTGCAACTAACGACATGCCTTGCTCAGTTGCATCTAACGACGTCTTGTAAGTCGCTGTGTTGCTATTCTTTGCTCCTCATGCGAGCCACAGCTATACACGGGCGGGTTGTTGTTGTTGTAGTTGTTGTTGTGTGTGTGTGTGTGTGTGTGTGTGTGTGTGTGTGTGTGTGTGTGTGTGTGACATCCTCAAACCACATTTGTTCAGAAATATGTGACAAAGTAGCCTTTTAGAAGGAACAGATTAGCGTAGTGCATAATCGTTTGCCTATCCACTCGGCGGACACAAAAGGGTTGTGAGTTCAATCTCACACTCGATATTCCACACGTTAGGAAAGGAATTGGCCCTCCTACCCCGTACACACTAGTGCCTAGAAATATGAAGGGAAGTTATTTCATACCACAAGTTCTGAAACGCTATGCAAATATTATAGCTTTTGAAAAGATAGCGAACTCTCTCAAAGACATCGAATGACAATATAGTGATGCTATACTGGTGCTATACAATGTTGCTATACTGGTGCTATACAATGTTGCTATACTGGTGCTATACGGTGTTGCTATACTGGTGCTATATTGTTGCATGCAAAGAATTGTCAGTTTTGGAAGTGAGTACAACATATGTACTGAACTTCATCAAGAAACTACCAATTAAATTGTTCTACCACATAAGCGGATTACCAACAGACAGTGCACATAAGCGGATTACCAACAGACAGTGCACATAAGCGATTACCAACAGAGGGACAGTTGCGTCCAAAAAGAGCAAAGCTGCTCAGATATAGTGGATACAAATCATAAGGTCGTGCACGTCAAGGAGTAGAGGGTTGGGACGCAACAGAAATGACAATAACATAAATTTGTTACTTTCTTTTTTGTACCCAGATAATGTTTGTGTGGTCGATACGCTAGTTTTTGTTAATTTGTCATGTATCTTTCATTTGGATAATATTTCGTTTCATATCTTTCTGAGTAGTTATTTTATATATCACATAAAAGTGGGAGGGAATAGAGAAGCAAATAGAGCGTTCGTTTTTAATATCTAGTAAGATAAGAGATTTGAGTTTAATTTAGACAATATTCCGCAAGTGAGAAAAGAAATTAGCCGCCTGCAGGCCCATAATTAAGGTTAGAAATGTGAAGTAGTAGTCCTGTTACAAATATTTTACAAAAATTAGGCCATTACTCGGAAGTGACGTAGCGGGTGGATCCAGTTACGGTTGAACATGTAAAAACTCAGAGCGACGTCATTCTTTCGAACAGGATCTGCCCGGAATTTGTTTTAATGTAATAAATTGTCTATTGGTTGTATGAGAAGGGGCGGCCTACAACACATTGCGACAACCGGTAACATTGAGGGTAGACGAGACAGAGAAAGACAAAGAAAATGTTGGATAGCCTGACTTCATGGCACGGTAGAGCGTCAACATCTGAGATAATAGCAAACACCAGCAACAGAGATTTGTGGAGATCCATGATCGCCAACGTCAGCCGACAAGACACCTGATGATAATGATTGGCTCTATGAAAGCTCACACCCTCTGGCCGTGATCATGTTGGCACTAGACATTGATCTGAGCCAAAGGTTGAGAAGAGTTATGTACATATTATGGGATATATTCACTTTACAGCAAATAGAAATAAAACAACAGCAAAACAAACATTGGTTATTGTTTACCAGGCAGATATGCCCGCGTGCCCAGCGTGTTCGTAGCGCGTTGGACTACGGGTGACTAGTCCTCTGTAAGTGCGGGTTCAACTCCGCGGACTGGCAGAAAAGCTACAGGTTCCCAGATTTACGGTGTTCGTGGCACCGAGCCAAAGGGTTACAATGTTCATGACACCGAGTCTAAGAGCTTTCAGCTCAAGTGCTTCTGGATCGAAAAAAAAAAAAAAACCAGATGATATTCTAAATTTCTTAAGGGAGAGATGACGTGTACATGATTCAAGTAATAGTGTTGAATCTACAACACTAACCAGACTGCAAGAATTCCAGGTCAAGTGTGGTGTAGCTAGACAAGAACACTATGCTGGTAGCTAAAGAAAAATAAACCAACAAAGAACTATGGTCGTTAGTCGCCACAGCTGAGAAATACTGAGGGGGAGATCGGAGCACTTATGGACTAATTGGTTCGACGTGCAGTGATGATGATCTGGCGACTAAACTAAACTATACTGAACTGATGACACAGCTCTCCGAACAAGACACATAGGTGCTCAGTCTCCCCCGACAAATATTGAAACATTATAATGTCTGTTCTATTGAAATAGAAGTATTATAAATCAATTATGTTTCTTTAATCTAAACAATGTCAACATTTCTTGTATCCTGGCAACAGTACCTTGCGTAGGAGAATCATGCACAGAAATTTGCCTTTCTAATCTGGAATGCAAGAACGGCACGTGTCAGTGTGACAGGAACCAGCAGTGGAACCAGGAAGAAGGAAAGTGTACACAGAGTAAGTATCACATCTGTTTTTAGTTATCTCATCATCATCATCAGGTGCCCTGCCGTCTGGCGTAGGCGATCATGGATCTCCACAAATCTCTGTCCCTGGTGTTTACTATTATCTCAGATGTTGACGCACTTCCATGCCATGAAGTCAGGTTATCCAAAATTTTCTCTCTCTATCTTTCTCTGTCTCGTCTACCCTCGATTTTACCGGTTGTTGTTGCAATGTGTTCTAAACCTCCCCTTCCCATCACATGCCCGAAAAATGATGACTGACTCTTTCTTATATTGATGATAAGCTTTCCCTGTGTCTTGATCTCGTTCAGCACCTCAACATTGGTTTTTTAGCGGTCCATGGGATTCTCATCATTCTTCTGTAAGACCACATCTCTGTGGCCCTCAGAGATTTTCGATCTATGTGTTTATTGACTCGCATCCGTATGTCAGTATTGCTTCAATGTCGCTCTGTATGACTCTCGTTTTGATCTCAATTGACAATGACTTGTTGCATATAATGCTTCTAATTTTCTGGAACGATTTTCTTATGCACGGAAATAATAGCCGTCCATCACAAGCGATGATGACACAAGCCTCAGACATGTGCTGCTGCACCTCTCTGGTGTGTGCGGAGGTGACTGTAGAGTCAAATCTTCGACCACAATCCCCTACCCTATGCGGGGCATACATGATCAAAGGTTAGACACGTGGCTGTAGTATGTGGTGTCTTATCCAGCAGCTCGTTTTCTCTGTGCCTCAACAGTACGACGATTCTCAGCTATGCGAGATCCTCTTGAATTGTTAAAACGCTACATTTGACGGTCTCGCCCAAGGGATTCCCAGCACGTGATGTCTATATCAAAGCACTTTAGAGACACTTTAAGAGTGTCTTTAAAGCATTTTTTCTGTCCACCATCAGATCGTCTGCCCCTTCAAGTTCGCATACATCAATCGTTTTGGGATGCGTTTATCAGGCATCCAGGCAACGTGACTGGTCCATCTCACTTGAATCTTCTGCGACAGAGTGTTAACTAATAAATCAAATCTCATGTTAGAGAAACAGAAATTTGCTGGGCAGGAGAACGCCGTCGATATCTCTTTCGACAATTGAAGCGGGTCAGGGACTTTTCGTATTTTATGAGCTTTTTTTGGGAAAGTGGAAGAATGGCTGGCGATGTCCAATATGGAAGCAGTAGGTCATGGGACAGATGGCACCAGTTTTGAAATGCAGAAATATCACCATGGACACGGGAGGAGCATTGTATAACACAATCTTTCTCCCAACAGTGTCAAACCAGGAAGCTGATATTAACCAATAGAAGAAAACTAACACCGACAGAGATACAATGTCAATACAGAATGTTGGGATTATCAAGAAGAAACTAGTACCAACAGAGATACAATGTCAATACAGAATGTTGGGATTATCAAGAAGAAACTAGTACCAACAGAGCTACAATGTCATCACAGAATGTTGGGATTATCAAGAAGAAACTAGTACCAACAGAGATACAATGTCATCACAGAATGTTGGGATTATCAAGAAGAAACTAGTACCAACAGAGATACAATGTCATCACAGAATGTTGGGATTATCAAGAAGAAACTAGTACCAACAGAGATACAATGTCAACACAGAATGTTGGGATTATCAAGAAGAAACTAGTACCAACAGAGATACAATGTCATCACAGAATGTTGGGATTATCAAGAAGAAACTAGTACCAACAGAGATACAATGTCATCACAGAATGTTGGGATTATCAAGAAGAAACTAGTACCAACAGAGATACAATGTCAACACAGAATGTTGGGATTATCAAGAAGAAACTAGTACCAACAGAGATACAATGTCAACACAGAATGTTGGGATTATCAAGAAGAAACTAGTACCAACAGAGATACAATGTCAACACAGAATGTTGGGATTATCAAGAAGAAACTAGTACCAACAGAGATACAATGTCAACACAGAATGTTGGGATTATCAAGAAGAAACTAGTACCAACAGAGATACAATGTCAACACAGAATGTTGGGATTATCAAGAAGAAACTAGTACTAACAGAGATACAATGTCAACACAGAATGTTGGGATTATCAAGAAGAAACTAGTACCAACAGAGATACAATGTCAACACAGAATGTTGGGATTATCAAGAAGAAACTAGTACCAACAGAGATACAATGTCAACACAGAATGTTGGGATTATCAAGAAGAAACTAGTACCAACAGAGATACAATGTCATCACAGAATGTTGGGATTATCAAGAAGAAACTAGTACCAACAGAGATACAATGTCAACACAGAATGTTGGGATTATCAAGAAGAAACTAGTACCAACAGAGATACAATGTCATCACAGAATGTTGGGATTATCAAGAAGAAACTAGTACCAACAGAGATACAATGTCAACACAGAATGTTGGGATTATCAAGAAGAAACTAGTACCAACAGAGATACAATGTCAACACAGAATGTTGGGATTATCAAGAAGAAACTAGTACCAACAGAGATACAATGTCAACACAGAATGTTGGGATTATCAAGAAGAAACTAGTACCAACAGAGATACAATGTCAACACAGAATGTTGGGATTATCAAGAAGAAACTAGTACCAACAGAGATACAATGTCAACACAGAATGTTGGGATTATCAAGAAGAAACTAGTACCAACAGAGATACAATGTCAACACAGAATGTTGGGATTATCAAGAAGAAACTAGTACCAACAGAGATACAATGTCAACACAGAATGTTGGGATTATCAAGAAGAAACTAGTACCAACAGAGATACAATGTCATCACAGAATGTTGGGATTATCAAGAAGAAACTAGTACCAACAGAGATACAATGTCAACACAGAATGTTGGGATTATCAAGAAGAAACTAGTACCAACAGAGATACAATGTCATCACAGAATGTTGGGATTATCAAGAAGAAACTAGTACCAACAGAGATACAATGTCAACACAGAATGTTGGGATTATCAAGAAGAAACTAGTACCAACAGAGATACAATGTCAACACAGAATGTTGGGAGTATCACGAAGAGACCGTTTAGAAATGAAGACATCAGAAAAAAAGTGGGTACAACATCAGTACTGAACTTAATTTAAAAAAACCAACAAATTAAATGGTTCTGCCACGTAAGCATATCACCATACTTCTTCTTCTACTTCACTCTTCAACTCCCAACGGAGCACAGGTCTTCAACAAACTTCTTCCAGCCTTTCTCCAGCCATCCCTTCCAATTCTTTCCATGTTTTACCTAACCTTTTCATATCAGTCTCCAGCCTCTTCTCCATTTCTCAGCTCTCAAGCCGCCTTCTCCTATCTCTCCATCTCTTCCTTTCATATCAGCTCCAGCTCTCTCTCATGTTGTCTAGACCTTCTCCTACTCTCTTTCCTGGGGTTCCAAAACATTGCCTGTCTTGCAATGCTTTCGGTCGGTCTTCTCAATGTATGTCCTATCCATTGTCATCGTCTCTTCGTACTTTAACTCTTTCTTCTCACTGGTATCTGCTTAGTTCTTTCTGACGGGTTCCTCCGGTTCTCGTCAATCTTATCATACCATCTCAGTCACTCTATTCTACGTAAACATCCATTTATGAAGGTCTGTAGTTTTCTGGTGGTTTCTTTGCATCCGAGCTTCCATGTTTCCGAGCCAAGAACAACACTGACTTCACATTTGATTGAAAGATTCTCAGCTTTGTGTTTGTTTTGATCTCCTTTGACTTCATATTTTACTTAATGTAATAATTAGCCAATGTACTAGATTGTAAATGCTAACTATAACTACGATGTCGTTTATCTAGGTCAAGTATGTGTAGCAGACAACACCAAAGGATGTCAACATCTACCAAATGGAAACTACCCTGCTTGTTTCCCAGAATGTCAGAAAGGTGTCTTCATCTCCTGCTCCAACGGGTACACGTATGTCAGGTCAGTGTTATTGTTTACATTCTGTGGGGAAATGATTCATAACTTTTAGAGAATAGCAACTTGGTAGACAACATAACTTTTAGAGAGTAGCAACTCGGTAGATAACACAACGGTTAGAGAGTAGCAACTGTGTGTAGATAACATAACGGTTAGAGAGTAGCAACTCGGTAGATAATACAACGTTTAGAGAGTAGCAACTCGGTAGATAACACAACGTTTAGAGAGTAGCAACTCTGTAGATAACACAACGTTTAGAGAGTAGCAACTCGGTAGATAATACAACGTTTAGAGAGTAGCAACACTCGGTAGATAACACAACGTTTAGAGAGTAGCAACTTGGAGATAACACAACGTTTAGAGAGTAGCAACTTGTAGATAACCAACGTTTAAGAGTAAAGCAACTCGGTGGATAACACAACGTTTAGAGAGTAGCAGACTGGTAGATAACACAACGTTCAGAGAAGCAACTCGGTGATAATACAAGTTCAAGAGAGCAACAGAAAGAGCTTGAAAGGCGAAGGACCTGATCTTCATTGTATTTGGTTTCAATCAGTGCTCCGCCACTGTCTGGAAAAGATTGCATGATCATCTGTCGAGATCATTTGCATGCATGTAACTCATAGCTCGGGCAAAATACTGAAATCACTGTAATAAATGTGATATGTGTCTCGGTCGGGGATTTGAACTCAGATAGCTTCAGTACGACTGAATCAGTAGAGCAACCTTATCACTGCGAGAGTAGAACTGCTGATCAGCTGTGAGTAACAATACTGTCAGCGTAGTACAGAATACTGTAGCTAGTACAAAAAGTCTAGAAACTCTGATCAGCTGGTAAGTTAAACTACTTGATCAGCTGAGTAGTAACGTTGATCAGCTAGTAATAAACTATGATCAGCTTGAGAAAGTAAATCTGATCAGCTGAGTAAGCTAAAACTATTTGATCAGCTGTGAGTAAGCTAAAACTACTTGATCAGCTGGAGTAAGCTAAACTACTTGATCAGCTGAGTAAGTTAAAACTCTTGATCAGCTGTGAGTAAGCTAAAACTACTTGATCAGCTGTGAGTAAGTTAAAACTACTTGATCAGCTGGAGTAAGTAAAACTACTTGATCAGCTGTGAGTAAGCTAAAACTACTTTATCAGCTGTGAGTAAGCTAAAACTACTTGATCAGCTGTGAGTAAGCTAAAACTACTTGATCAGCTGTGAGTAAGCTAAAACTACTTGATCAGCTGTGAGTAAGCTAAAACTACTTGAATGCAGATGTCATGGAAGCTAAAATATAGTAAAATAGATCCAGCTTGTGTATATACCACGGGTTATGCAGGCAGTACCGGATTAAACCAGCGCGGGGCCTGTAGCAATGTTACCAAGAGGCCCTAGGTTTTGTCCATTTAATGTGAGCAAATTTAGAAATAACACTAGACAAATCAATTTCTCTAAGTAAATTACATTACTGTTCATTAAGGTGAGGTTATATAGACGATCTTGTAGGATCAAAGGCTCATGGCGGCAGCATGTGCCAGGGTTAGCGAAGGGGAGCGCTAACCAAGACCCTGTCCCCTACCTCTACGTGGTGACCCTGGAAACATACTTTTGTTCCGGTCTGGCTAATGGGGGCAGGGATCGGGGAGAACTACTGGTAGTGGTAGCAGTGCAAGTACGAAAAAGAAATGCAGGTCCATACGAACAAAATGCACAAATCTGCCGCGTCCTGGGCGAGTCCTGGCTGACGTCCCTGGGCCGACGTCCAACAAAATATTCCAGAAGTTCCCGAACAAAAACAGCAGCGAAACGTCTCTGACATAAGCCCCACTCCCCGGAGTAAGGGCCGAACACAAACCGCCATCTCCGGAGCAGGAGACTCCATACACAAGCTCGACGTGTAAGTCAAAGGTTCCGTCAGAAATTACCAGTTTCTCTGCCGTCGATGTGGTGACTGGTAAACATGAAAGGATGAGAGGTACATCCAGTGACGAAACGTGTGCCCACATCGGGCGATACTCAAAGCCCTGAGGAGGGGGCAAACATTGCCAGAATAATTAAATCAGATGCGTAACGACTAAAAGTCTACCCTCGTGTCGGTACGAGGGAAGATTGCAACTGACTCCGCATCGGTGGCCTGGTGCAGATACATTTACGGGGCAAGGTTGGCAGACTGCAAAACATAAAGTTGCGATAACAACTAACATCCCCGGAAAGAACTGAGGGGGTGATACCTTACGGAACTGCCAGCCTTGGGGCAACCGGGCAAGGTACGGTTGCAGTCAAAACTAACATCCCCGGAAAACTGGGGGTATGGTGGCGAGCGCAAAATCTCAGTTAGTTGCTAGCACCAATTGAAACGACCCTTACATTATTTGTGCTGACCCCAGTCCGGTGTTTCCGAGCGAGGCAAATCAAGTAACTGCAATTGCCACGTACCGACGCGAGTCTAAAAAGGCTGAGAATGTTCCTGCTCTGGAACAAACTCAAAAGTGAACGGTAAAGTAAGGTCGACAATGTAAAGATCTGACAGGCTGTCCGGATCCGAACATTGGCGAAGGCCGATACTTTACACGATGTTTTATACGAGTAAGACGCCGTCCGAGGACAAGCTTATAGGCCCCGAGAAATGTTCCCCGGAACGACATCACAGTCAGAAAGGGCATAACAGCGTAACTCACTGTCTTGGCGTAGATAAAAGGCCCAATATACGGCAAAGCTGATCGAAAAGGCGTAGATCCGGGCCGACTTAGTCGGCAGAAAGGATCGTACCCTAGGAAAGTTCACCTAGTAAATCAAAAGCTGGCTGAAACCGGACGGGCCTAGTCACCATGGGCGCACAATCGTCCCGACGTAGATCATCCCGTTCTTGTCAAAGGATCAATTATACATCACAATAAGAATGATAAAATTGGCAGTGAAGAATGATCGAGAGAAGAAGAAGAAGACGATCTTGTCCCATCATGTTCCTTAACTCACTTTTTATACGCTTTAATGTTGAAAAAGAACGTTCTCCGTTGCAGTTAGTAATCATTAAAGACAAGTAAATTCGTAAGACTATTTCTACATTTGAGAAACACGACTCTAATAAATTTTCCATTATAAGTTTATCAAATTGCAGTTCAAGAGCCTCATGCTTTTCATTGCTAATAGCAGCAGCTACATTAGTTTTAAGGTTCAGCAACTGTACAAGTTCGTTGCCTAGACTTTCTTCCAAATCCTCTTGATAAGAGCTGACAATATTTGGAGTTCTTTTCAAGATCTCTTCTGCTGTAAGAAATTTTAACTGCGAAGTATTTCAATACACGTCACTCTATGGTACGCTCCATGTGTTTAGCTAAGGCAGAAGTAATTATCATTATGACAATAAACACCGACTTTCAAATTTTTATTTGGGTGATTTTCTACAACTTCATCGAGCGTAGTAAAACCGATGAAATCGTCGTACTTAGTATTTCGTTGCGTTATCTTGAAGTTTGTTGCTGATATTCTTGACAGTCAGTCAGGATTTTAGCTAAGGCCTCAATATCTGAAAATGTAGGTCCTTAAAAAAATTTTATATAAAAACCAACATCTTTACTAAGGCGCTTAAACAATTTTCTGCTTTCTTAGTCGTATCGTCGGCCCTCCACGTAAACGCAGAGGCTCTCGGACCGTACACTTTGATTATCTTCAAAATTTGCTAGTAGAGCTAACTCCAGGCTATCGAGTATACAGGTTAATACGGTTTAGGTCAGTATTTGTCATTGACCGTCGGCACACGATGGTGATGTGTCAACATGGCCGCCTTCCACCTTTACTTCCCAGTGCTTTGCCTGGTACCAAATTGAGGCTGGATCCATCTGAAAACCGTTACGGTCGGTAAAAAATTCCCCGCTCACTGTGGGAAATGAACCCGGACCACTAGTCTAAGATGCGAGTTCACTAACAACTACGCTACTGCGGCTTTCTGACGCTACTGAGGCTTTCTGACGCTACTGAGGCTTTCTGAAATATGTATAACAATCGGGTACATTGAAATTGTGCAATCATATGATGGATGGATGGATGGATGGATGGATGGGTGGATGAATGGATGAATGGATGAATGAATGAATGGATGGATGAATGGATGGATGAATGGATGGAATGGATGGATGAGGGATAGATGAATGAATGAATGGATGGATGAATGGATGGATGAATGGATGGATGAATGGATGGATGAATGGATGGATGATGGATGGATGGTGGATGAATGGATGAATGGATGGATGAATGAATGGATGGATGAATGGATGGATGAATGGATGAATGGATGGATGGATGGATAGATGAATGAATGAATGGATGAATGGATGGATGAATGGATGGATGGAATGGATGATGGAATGGAGGATGATGAATGAAGGGATGAACGTGGATTGATCGATGGATGATAAGGGATGGATGAATGGAAAGATAAATGGATAATTTGGATGATAATGGATGGATGGATGAATGGTGTGATGAATGGATCAAATTTGATGATGAAAGAATGATGAATGAAATGAATGATGAATGGATGAATGATGATATGGATGGATAGATGAATGAATGAATGGATGGATGAATGAATGGATGGATGAATGGATGGATGAATGGATGGATGAATGAATGGATGAATGGATGGATGAATGGATGGATGGATGGATAGATGGTAATAGTAAAAGATGTACATGAACATCGAATGATAAATGTAAAGTTCAAAGATGTACTAAAAAATGAAATGATGATGAGAATTATGAAAAGACTAAATGAAACATCCTGAGAATGAAATAATCATCAAAAGATGAATGAAAGTTGTACAATAAAGAAATGATCAAATTTGTTGATGAACAAAAGAATATTGAATAGAAAATAAAAAGATGACATTGAATTATTATTGATTTCATTACAAGTATCATCATACATGTCCGAATCTTTCTTGATTCTTTATTATCAACTTATTTCTTTTCAAATCTTCTATTTTTCCTTGTCTATGTCTACAGAGACTGTGCTCTAGGCTGGTATGTTAGACCAAATGGAGAACGATTCGTTACTAAGCTGGTCTATGACCCACGGGGCGATCGATGTGAGAAGAAAGTTGCCTACTGCCCAAGAGCCTTGGATAACTTGATAGAAGAATAATAAGAGAGATGAGCAGAGATCAGAGAATCTTCGTGACCTGGAAGTGAACTTTGAGACTTTGATGTACCATTTATTGTTTTTCTATACAGATTAAATATATCTTCAAGATAAATTATGAACTTCTCTTTCCCTTCTTTTGCGCTCTCTCTTTAACTTATTCATTTCTTTCTCAATAAAATAAATGGCTGAAATTCGTCAGTGAATTTTTTCGTTTTTAATTAATTTTTGTTTGTTCGTCCGTTTAAATTTGACACTTCTGATAGATTTTTGCGTGAAATCTTGTTTTACCTACCACCAGTGTCCTTCGTCGTTCAAGCGAACCTACCAAGATTTCATAGGTACCTGTAATTTATATCCCAAAGTAAAGGATCTGTGTTCCATTAAGTCTAATCACGTATCATTCTGCACTTCGATAATGTTTTGCTTAAGCTTATCTTGAAACGAGTAATTTCTACTGCCCATGATCTCTACTGCAGAGTGCTATTATCTTCGCTATCGTCGACGTTATCTTCGCTTCGTTATCTTCACTTCACAGTTCGCAATTTCAATACAACTTTTGTATTAGAACATAAACTATCACCTTGGTAGCGTGGAGAAATCGTGTTGAAAATGTAATGACAAATATTACACATGATGGCAAGAAGGCAGCGAGACAACACAGAGATAAATAAAACAACAACAATGAACTTTGTGAAAGAATGAAAGTATCGTCACTGTTTTTGTATCTTGTAAAGTACTTTGTTCTTACGTGTTTGGCTGCATGAATGAAACAAATAGTTTAATTATTTTTATTTACTTTTAATATTTCGACATTTAGCATTGTTTAGTAAATGGTACATAATTCATGTCAACCTTCGTTGTACTGAGTCAATTCATGAATTACGTCCCTTGTCTTGTTCAAAGATCACGCAAGGCCCAGACAGTATCCTCTGCCCTGATTGATTGATTGATAGGACTATCATCATTGCCCTTCGGTGAGTTACCATATGTGCTCCGATCTCTTTTTTAAACAGGAAGATCTCAGCTGCAATGACCAACTCCGTAGCACCGGCGAAGGTCCCCATATAATTTTGAAGATATTTTTGTAGGAATTTTAATTTTAATCTTTTCTTATGAATTTTGTCTGAGCAGCCGTTTTACAGTCTGCTATTCTCGATTTTAAACTGCCAATGGTTCTTGTACGTGCTCATATTGAACACAACACCTTAGTTTTATCGTCCATCTCCGATAGTACCAAGAACTCGATCTCACCTAGACTGAGATCAGGTATCTCTGGGAAATATATCCAGATGGCGTCACGAGGGAGCGAACTTGGTACCTTTGGATCAACTAAAGAGAACGAGAAGGCCCAAAGCCCTCTTACCGCCAGCAGAAACCTCATTGGAGAAGTAATTATGTATGGATTTGTCCCAGGTATCACGATGTCAGTTGTCCCAGGTATCACGATGTCAGTTGTCCCATGTGTCACGATGTCAGTTGTCCCAGGTATCACAGATTGCCTTCAGTTGTCCCAGGTATCACGATGTCAGTTGGAGAAGTAATTATGTTGGATTTGTCCGGTATCACGATGTCAGTTGTCCCAGGTTCACGATGTCAGTTGTCCCATGTGTCACGATGTCAGTTGTCCCAGGTATCACGATGTCAGTTGCAGAGTACTATGTGTTGTCCCAGTGTACACGATGTCAGTTGCATGAGATTATGTTTGATTGTCCCATGTGTCACGATGTCAGTTGTGAAAAATAATATTGTCCATGTTAGTAGATGTACAGTGCAATGCACCGACTAAGTCACAAGCAAGAAAGATTCAACATGTCAAATTAGATGTTATGTCCAGTAAGCTGTCAACGTTGCATGACAGATAAGATGAGATCAAATGTCAGCCAGGTTCACGATGTCAGTTGTCAGGTACACAATGTCAGTGAGATCAAAAGTGCATTACAAGAGAGATAGAGGAAACGAGAATATCAGAAGCATCGTTGGTACTATACCATGCATACAGTACATCGAGAAGCAAAGATTCAAGTGATTCGGCCATCTAATGAGAATGGAACACATTTACTACCATCATGTGCCTACAATAATCAACACTCAGGACGCAGAGCACGAGGCAGGCCAAGAACATGATGAATAGATAACATCTCAGAGTCCCTGCGAAAGCATGGACTGACAACGTCAAGCGCAACACACCTGGCACAAGATAGAAAACTAACTCTCCCACGACGCTTCACGGCTAATGTAGTTAAGATAAGATAAGATAAATAATAGTGAAAACAAACAAACTTTCTTGCAAGTAATCAATCAGGGAATGATAGTAAACACAATGTACTGTACAAATATACATTTTATTAATGCTTACAAAACAGTTCCTTCACAAATCTTTGAACTTCAAATAAAGATATCGAAACAAATGGATATTTAAACAACACAAGAATAGTATACACTCTAACATTGCATAAGAGGACTACAGTAAGCATTGTTTGATAAGGATTACTGTAACATGCATAAGAGATATGAAGTATGCTGATAGATTACTGTAAGCATTGTATGATGCGGACTACTGTCATGTATATGGACTTGTATTGTATGATGCGGACACTGACATGTATGAGCGACTTCTGTACTGATGGGACTACGAATCTTTGATGCAACTACGTAAGCATTGTCTACTATTGCCCACACTACTAGCCTATAAAATAATTGCACTTACCACTATGATATCAAGGTTCTCTAGTGTATGTAAAGTATAAGTTATTAAGATACAACAAGAATGGCGGGGAATGCTCAGCAAGCCACCCGCTCTACTTCTTCTATCTCACGATTCAACTATGTCCTCAGTCCAAAATTGACAGTAAAAACCGATGACCGGCAACATGTAATTAGTAATAATTGGACATTGCTTCCATTAGTGGTCACTTACTTTGTTTTAAACACGATCAAGACTGGTTTTGCAACCATGTCTCTTTACAGCTGTCTTTCTTTATTTCTATAGTTCTGTGGATAGTCATGTGGATAGTCATGTGGATAGTTCTGTGGATAGACACACAGCCGGATTGAAATACCCAAGTTAAGTCTGCTTCTCTTAAATCATTATTTGAGTTAGAGTCTGCTTCTCTTAAATCATTATTTGAGTAGATCTATTAAATAAACAAATCTGAGATCTCATTCAATATCAATGAAAATCTGGATTGGATTGAATATCATTAGAAACTTGATTTTGATTGCAATATCAATTAAAAATTGGTTTAGATTGCTTTCAAAAGAGACTTGTTTAGATTGCAATATCAATTAGAAAACTTGAGCTAATTGAACATTCAATTCAGAAAACTTGGTTTAGATTGCAATATCAATTAGAAAACTTGGTTTAGATTGCAATATCAAGAAGAGAACTTGGTTTAGATTGCAATATCAATTAGAAAACTTGGTTTAGATTGCAATATCAATAGAAACTTGGTTTAGATTGCAATTTAAAAGAAACTTGGTTTAGATTGCAATTTCAAATAGAAACTTGGTTTAGATTGCAATATCAATTAGAAAACTTGGTTTGGGATTGCAATATAAGAAGAGAACTTGGTTTAGATTGCAATTTAAAAGAAACTTGGTTTAGATTGCAATATCAATTAGAAAACTTGGTTTAGATTGCAATATCAATTAGAAAACTTGGTTTAGATTGCAATATCAATTAGAAAACTTGGTTTAGATTGCAATATCAAGAAGAGAACTTGGTTTAGATTGCAATATCAATTAGAAAACTTGGTTTGGATTGTAATATCAAGAAGAGAACTTGGTTTAGATTGATCCAAGAAGAGAACTTGGTTTAGATTGCAATTTCAAGAAGAGAACTTGGTTTAGATTGCAATATCAATTAGAAAACTTGGTTTAGATTGCAATATCAAGAAGAGAACTTGGTTTAGATTGCAATTTCAAGAAGAGAACTTGGTTTAGATTGCAATTTCAAGAAAAGAACTTGGTTTAGATTGCAATATCAATTAGAAAACTTGGTTTAGATTGCAATATTAAATAGAAAACTTGGTTTAGATTGCAATATCAATTAGAAAACTTGGTTTAGATTGCAATATCAAGAAGAGAACTTGGTTTAGATTGCAATATCAATTAGAAAACTTGGTTTAGATTGCAATATCAAGAAGAGAACTTGGTTTAGATTGCAATTTCAAGAAGAGAACTTGGTTTAGATTGCAATTTCAAGAAGAGAACTTGGTTTAGATTGCAATATTAAATAGAAAACTTGGTTTAGATTGCAATATCAATTAGAAAACTTGGTTTAGATTGCAATATCAATTAGAAAACTTGGTTTGGATTGTAATAAAGAAATCAGTACAACAGTTTTATAACTAAACAAAATGATCACAAAGAAAATAAATAATAAAAACCAACAGAATGTACATTTAAAATATAAAAACATACAAACATTAGTTGTCACTTTCGTCAAGAAAATGAGAATCTTAAAAACAAAACAAATTCATTAGTTTGAAATATCATAGACAAGTCTGGACTCTGATTAAGAAAATATAAGACAGCTAGAAACATAATAACATCGACAAAACAACATCGACAAAACAACATCGACAAACAAGATCGACAAACAAGATCGACAAACAAGATCGACTTTTATAGACATAAAGTCATGGACTGTTTTTTAAAATACATATTTAATCAACAAACACATACTATTCGATCAATGAGATCTTGGACATTTCTTCGACATTTCTTGGACATTTCATCAGTAGAAGTAGACGCCATGGTAGTACTGACATCAAGAGCGTCGCTCTGTTAGACTCCCAGTATGACACGCACGCTACTGGGCTTCACAATGGACTTCACTTGTAGTTTAGTTATATGTATCTGTGTGTTTTATATCTGACCTGGACATTTAAGTCAACATGTTAGATAAAATCAGTTAATAACAGAGTTGCAATTCTATTAAATATTGCTTCTTTTTCTTCTCTTTCACCATTTACTTCTTTATAGAAGTGTTGGGGAGAGAGGAATGTAGTGATCTTGCGTTGTGCTTGTTCTAATGAGTTTGAAGCTGTTATTATTAATTGTCTTAAGGCTGTTCTTGATGCCGTCGCTCCATCTTTTACATGATTTTACTCTTGCTCTGTACTCGATATACTTCTCCTGTGTGGCTCTCTGTGGTAGACGATTCTTGTCAAATGTCCAAACCATTTAATCTGTTGCTCTTTTATGAATTGCATAACTGGTTTCATATCTAGTTTTCTTCTGATGTCGCTATTTCTAATTGTGTCTCTTATTGTCACACATGCAGCGCTTCTAAGACACCTCATCTCTGTCGTTATAATTTTCCGTTCATTAGCTGCTAGTATTGGTCATGTCTGACACTGGTAACATAGTGTTGGCCAGAAAATAGTTCTAATAAGATTCGCTTTAGTTTTTAAGCGGTATCTCTTTATGTTACAACAGTGGTGTTAACTGCCCCAGTACTTGGTTAGCGGTATCTCTTTATGTTACAACAGTGGTGTTAACTGCCCCAGTACTTGGTTAGCGGTATCTCTTTATGTTACAACAGTGGTGTTAACTGTCCCAGTACTTGGTTAGCGGTATCTCTTATGTGACAACAGTGGCGTTAACTTCCCCAGTACCTGGCTAGTGGTATCTCTTTATGTGACAACAGTGGTGTTAACTGCCCCAGTACTGGTAGCGGTATCTCTTTATGTGACAACAGTGGGTTAACTCCCCAGTACCTGGCTAGTGGTATCTCTTTATGTGACAACAGTGGCGTTAACTCCCCAGTACTTGGTTAGCGGTATCTCTTTATGTGACAACAGTGGTGTTAAATGTCCCAGTACCTGGTTAGTGGTATCTCTTTATGTGACAACAGTGGTGTTAAATGTCCCAATACCTGGATAGCTTGTGTTCATCGATTGCTGAACTATTGGTTATTGAGATATATAATGGTTGTGTCTAACATAAAATGAGAAAGAGGGAGAATGTTGATATTAAATTAAAGTGAAGAAGTTTGTAAGACAAGTACACAACAAATAAAACATCTCCAAACAGGAAGGAAGATACTAACTTGCAAGCATAAAACATGATACGATGATTCTGTATAGAAACATAATCCATACCGTGAACCACAATAGCGGCGTACAAATGTTTACTGTTTACACCACAAGCCTTTATAGTGGCATTTCACAAATATCACTTTATTTTTCTTTCTTCCGTCTAAGCATTCCCCGTTTCTAGATTAGCTATTATAACAATAATTCATCTCCTACCGTTATACGTTACATCGGACCTGAAAGCAATTTCTCCATACCGATCGGTTCTGGGCAACTCGCTCAATCTCTTACATGGAACTGAGACCGATATTTCATGCCTCTCTGAGCAAAATTCGTTTAGATCATTCTATCTTTCTTGAACCCTTTGCATCCCACGTCAATGCCTGCTTCGGTATTCTTTGAGCATTTCTTCTGTGTGTCCAACATATCTTCATCTTCTCTTTCTTATAACAGTTGTCACTAGTGGTTGACCAGACATTTCTCTGATTTCATCACTTCTCCTGAATTCGTTCATTATTTTTCGCAGACATTTATTTTCAAACACATTCAACTTTGATTCAATTCAGGATTGATACAACATTTGAATTGAAAATTTGTAATTTAGTTTGAATACTATATAACTTGCAGTTCCATATTTTATTTAGACTTTTAAAAACTGGTGTTGCTTTGTCAATATACTAGCTTTACATAGTAATATATGTCGGGTTTTTGTCTCGAATTTAAAAGATTTTACTTGAATTTTGTAAAATTATAATTCACCTGTTCTGAATTGCTCACCTGCTCTAAATTGCTCACCTGCTCTAAATTGCTCACCTGCTCTAAATTGCTCACCTGCTCTGAATTGCTCACCTCCTCGGATTTCACACTTGGAGATAAATCATTGTATTGTCCAGTCTGTCTTCGGGACATCCTAACTGAAAGTCTTGTCTGTATTCGGGTCTTGGAGGTAGAGCAATGTCGTGTCTGTTTTTGATAGTGAGGGCTGTCTGTATTCTACAGTTTGCAGCAACGGAGCAGAGGCTGGGTGAATGGATTAGAGCGCTGCTTTCATGTGGGAGACCATGTTCAATTCTCGGTAAGGCCAAGGATTTTTTTTAGTATTGTGGGCATAAATTAACAATCCTAACCTGAACAGCTTTACGACGACTGCACTAGCCATGCATCCATTAAATTTCTCAGGATGTCGTCCACTTGTCCTACACCGCCCTAGAAAGCGGTACTACAGACAGCAACGACAGGTTTTGTTTGGTTAGCGGTAACGGAACTTCATGGAAAGTATTTTGTACAACAGTTGTAGACACAGTTGTAGACACAGTTGTAGACACAGTTGTAGACACAGTTGTAGACACAGTTGTAGACACAGTTGTAGACACAGTTGTAGACAAAGTTGTAGACACAGTTGTAGACACAGTTGTAGACACAGTTGTAGACACAGTTGTAGACACAGTTGTAGACACAGTTGTAGACACAGTTGTAGACACAGTTGTAGACACAGTTGTAGACACAGTTGTAGACACAGTTGTAGACAAAGTTGTAGACACAGTTGTAGACACAGTTGTAGACACAGTTGTAGACACAGTTGTAGACACAGTTGTAGACAAAGTTGTAGACACAGTTGTAGACACAGTTGTAGACACAGTTGTAGACACAGTTGTAGACACAGTTGTAGACACAGTTGTAGACACAGTTGTAGACACAGTTGGTAGACACAGTTGTAGACAAAGTTGTAGACACAGTTGTAGACACAGTTGTAGACACAGTTGTAGACACAGTTGTAGACAAAGTTGTAGACACAGTTGGTAGACACAGTTGTAGACAGTTGACACAGTTGTAGACACATTTGGGTAGACACAGTTGTAGACACAGTTGTAGACACAGTTGGTAGACACAGTTGTAGACAAAGTTGTAGACACAGTTGTAGACACAGTTGGTAGACACAGTTGTAGACACAGTTGTAGACACAGTTGTAGACACAGTTGTAGACACAGTTGTAGACACAGTTGTAGACAAAGTTGTAGACACAGTTGTAGACACAGTTGTAGACACAGTTGGTAGACACAGTTTGCAGTTGTAGACACAGTTGTAGACACAGTTGGTAGACACAGTTGGTAGACAGAGTTGGTAGACAAAGTTGAGTAGACAAGTTGGTAGACAAGTTGTAGAAAAGTTGGAGACAAAGTTGGAGACAAAGTTGGTAGACAAAGTTGGGAGACAAAGTTGGTAGACAAAGTTGGGAGACAAAGTTGTAGAGAGAAGTGGTCGTCTCATCATCATCATCAAGGTGCGTATCCTTTATAGGACGTTGCTCTGTTTGCAGCACATCTGAAATTCACTCTGTCTCTTGCCAGTTCACCCACTTCGTCGATGGAGTGGTCGTCTACTACAGAATATATGATGTATGAATATGATGTATGTACATGATGGAGTTATTTACAACATACAACAAATGTTATAGAAGATAAATGGTTATGATGATGATATTACCTTACGTCAGAGACAACCACAACTACAACCACAACTACAACTACGGCTACTGAGTTGGAAGAGGGTTCACTGCTGTTGCTGCTTGCTTCTCCACAATCGGCTTGTCTCCTCCTTTATCTCTTGACTGATGGCGGTGGTGGTGGTGATGGTGATGATGATGATGCTGGCCATGATGCTGAATGTGGTGGTTGTTTTTACCTTCAGTAGCCAGATCTCCTGTGGCCGCGATCAACAAAGAATAAAAGGTTATATTTACACCTTAGTGGTGCATTGAGTATGACAACAGGTAACATGACAATGAAAGTACTAGCGATCACTAAGACACTACTCCGATTGGAGTCACAAAGCTACATTCATGCATGCATTCTGAGTGGTTCATTGAGTATGATCCGAAAGGTGGATTCTGGTTCTGCGCGCAGGCAATGAACTGAATAACTACAAGTGTCAATAATTCGCAGAATTGTATTTATCTTCGTTCCAGTGTGCATGGGTGTCGACGTCAATGAGAAAACAGACAGGCTGGCTGGCTCAGCAACCATACCAGGGAGTCAGCAGATTGATAGAGCTGACATTCTGAACGCTCTCATACCAGGGAGTCAGCAGATTGATAGAGCTGACATTCTGAACGCTCTCATACCAGGGAGTCAGCAGATTGATAGAGCTGACATTCTGAACGCTCTCATACCAGGGAGTCAGCAGATTGATAGAGCTGACATTCTGAACGCTCTCATACCAGGGAGTCAGCAGATTGATAGAGCTGACATTCTGAACGCTCTCATACCAGGGAGTCAGCAGATTGATAGAGCTGACATTCTGAACGCTCTCATACCAGGGGTCAGCAGATTGATAGAGCTGACATTCTGAACGCTCTCATACCAGGGAGTCAGCAGATTGATAGAGCTGACATTCTGAACGCTCTCATACCAGGGAGTCAGCAGATTGATAGAGCTGACATTCTGAACGCTCTCATACCAGGGAGTCAGCAGATTGATAGAGCTGACATTCTGAACGCTCTAATAGATTGTGATCGCAAAGAAGATTTCCATGTAAACCAATCAATGTCAAAGCCTGGATTGAAGATTAGAGTGTCTAGAAAAGAACCACGGAACAGGTATATGCGTTGACTCATCTTCTTCTTCTTCAAACGCTCCTTAACGACCAGTTGTTAACCAGTATGTGATCTGAGCGTAAGTGCGATTGTACGTTGTGCCAGCTATGCGCCTACCAGTAGGTCAGCATATCCGATTTCTGCGATGCATTTTATTTACTAGGGTAGCTTCCCTAGGTCCTACATCAGTCGCCTCTTACGACATGCTTTGTATTCTACAGTGGTACTATTCTTTGCTTTCCTTTAGGGGCCCTGACACCACATGGGCGGTCAGGCGAGACAAACTCAAATATCTTTTGTGGCCTAAAATTTCGGATGCACCTGTCCTACACTTGTAGAGGCCTAACGTCGACGCAACGTCTAGCCGTTCTGGACAAAGATCAAACATATTACATAAAGTGACTAAACTTGGTCGAGAAGAAAGAACAAAGCAAACAAACAAACAGACTTGTCATCAGACATTCTGGCAACCTGACCAGTCTGACCAGTCTGACCAGTCTGCAAATGACAATATAGAATAAGAAAAATTCCTCTTCAGCAATCTCTGGTCATGCGCTTAATTTAATGTGGACCATAAACTGGACAGTCAGCTTCAGCTCTCTCAGGTTTCCCCAAAGCTTAATTTTTAGGTCAACTGGGTGTGGTCACATGTTCTTTTTAGCTAACACAGGAGAAGACAGTATTGCAGGACATTCTCCAGTGTCTGTTCCGCCTGCTGACACTGGCAGAGAGATGTTTGACTTATTTCTAGTCTATGACCATGACCGGGACGAATTAAAAAACTGTTTGCCAGTGTCACCAGGCAGCAGATGCAGAAGTATGTCTTGCAAAACTGTCATTTCGGCGTCAGAGAAAATTTGTGGTCCCATCCAGACGATCTGAAAACTAAGTTGGGCGACCTCAATCAGACTGCCCAGTTTGTGGACTGACCGTATGGACAGCGATTTATATAACGATATAGACATTCCTTGCTGGGGATCCATTGAGCAGCCATTTTGTGGCGATCCAACAATACAAGAGCAATTCGCACAGCTAAAAATCGTCGTACGCTGGGGCGTACCTGCTTTGTGAAATACTCTCGCCAGGTGTCGTGATATTTCTGCGAAAAAGGGACCGAGCCATATAGTGTCAAGTCCAGTGCAATTCGTCGTTAGACTTCTTATATACATATATTAATTGGTGCAGCGCCCCTATTTTGTAAAACAGTGTACAGCTGCACTAACGCCAGTTTTACACACAAACGTCTACGGTACACGACACAATGGAGTTTGTATTGGAGAACCACATACTCCCTTTCCTAATCCTATTCGCATATTACTATAAGAATTTGCTTATATTGTTGAACGGTTCATCCAGCTGTCCAGTTGTACGGTTCATCCAGCTGTGAAAGTTGTACGGTTCATCCAGCTGTGCAGCTGTGAAAGTTGTACGTCTCTAGACTTGAAACGAACGGATTAGACAAATGTGTCTATAAGAAAGCAAAAAACATGTATCCATTTAATCATAGTCTATCACACATACATCATATATCATCACATACATCATACATTACTCTACACATAGATCATAATCAACACATGTCATACATCATAATTACATCATAGCATCATACTCATACACCATACGCAAATCCATCATAACTATACATATAATCATACATCATACACCATCGTCATACATCATACATCATCATCATCACATACCATACATCATACATCATACATCATACATCATACAATATCATACATCAATATACATCATACATCATACACTACATCATCACACACATAACATACTCTACATCATATACATCTCATCATACTACGTCATACATCATACATCTACGTCTCATCACATCATCATCATCAAATGTCTTTGTCCTGAGTAGAACTTTGTCACACTAGTTGTCCTCCTGAATTCTCTCTCTCCTTTTTCTCTCTCTCTCTCTCATAGGCAAGATGTTCGGCCTCGGCAGCCATCATGTTCATACCATCAGTTACATCCTGAATCCATTTTCTACGTCGTTTTCCTCTTTTCCTCTTTGCTGTGATACCTCCTTCCATATGGTCTTCTTCAGCCCTACGTGTCTCTTTATATGTACAAAATACTTCAATTTTCTCATTCTTATTTGTAGCATCAGCCAGTTTTCTTTGATTTTGAGTTCTTTTGGATAGATCTATTTGTTCTCTTCTCTGTTCATGTTTTACAAAGGACACTTATATTCAAAAGCACATATATGTTTTTCTACTGCCTTGTTAAATGACACCCCATACGTTGACACAGGGAATATGCATGTTCTTAGTATTCTGATCTTTGTTTTTCTATCACTTTCATTTCATACAATGTTCAGTGGTTTAATTTGTTCTTAAGTCTGTGCTTGTTCTTCTTTTAATGTCCTTCATGACATTTCCATCTGTAGCTAGCAGTGAACTGAGACATCATAGACAAACATGGACAATATAAACAACAGAGACATACATACGACAAACATGGACAATATAAACAAGTCATACGACAAACATGGACAATATAAACAACAGAGACATACATACGACAAACATGGACAATATAAACAAGTCATACGACAAACATGGACAATATAAACAACAGAGACATACATACGACAAACATGGACAATATAAACAAGTCATACGACAAACATGGACAATATAAACAAACAGAGACATACATACGACAAACATGGACAATATAAACAAGTCATACGACAAACATGGACAATATAAACAAACAGAGACAAACATACGACAAACATGGACAATATAAACAACAGAAAGATAGAACAACAATGGTAAGATTACTACATTAGATAATTTTTCAAAGTTTCAAAAATACGATCAATTCACCTAATTTGGCTTCCATCGAGCAAGCAGACGACATCCAACGATTACGCATAACAAGATGGATGTCTGGTCTCTGCTGGAAGTCATGGGTAAATAGTTTCAGTACCAAACTTCTCTCTTCCGGTGTTACCTGTATGGGACAGGTGAGAAAACAAGAAAACTTGGTAACTTTACCAAAGAAGTTCAAACAACAAACAGACAAGTTATTGTAGTTGACAACTAAGTTTACCGCACTAATAAGAACAGTTTATGTACGAAGGCAGAGGACGTAATTGATACAGGATTCCACAGTCCAGACACTTACCTTCATCTGTGTTCCAGGTCATTCTGGGGCGGATTGCGGTAAGAGAGTAGCTGAACTGGCGAGAAATCCTGCGATCAAGAATGGGTCTTCTATGGACAATAGCGACATCATCAACGCTCTAAGAGAAAACATACGCTCTGCAGATTTCAATGAAGAAGATAAAGAGTATTCTCTATCTCGGTTGCGCAAGTTATGCATGCTGATAGGTGCGGCAAGACGGGAAAACCATAAGAGAGAAACCTCAGTAGATACATCAATCAACACAGAACGGAAGTTGTTAGCCTAAATATACTGAACAAAACGCTTGGGGAGATCGAAGCAATTATGGACATGTCCGATGAAAATGATCCTCAAATGATCAATGAACAAAAACTTAAGTCTAATCACCAACACCAAAGCTCGCACGACCAACATATATACAGACATCACCAATAAATTCCCAAATATGAATAACACATATTGTAACATCACCAATACCTATCTAAACATCATTGACAACCCTAAAAAAACATCACCACAAAACATCACTAATTATCAATTAACAGTGAGTCTCTCAATTTTCAAATATTAACCCGTTCGTCTATACTTCCCAGTGTTTTTTCATTGGTATTCAATTGAGGCTGGGTCGACATGAGAGCCGACACGGTCGGAAAAAATTCCACGTCCTCTGTGGAATTGAATCCAGACCACTAGGCTACGAAGCGAGATCACTAACAACTACGACATATATGCGGCTCTCATAGATCACTAAAACTACGACATATATGCGGCTCTCATAGATCACTAACAACTACGATATATATGCGGCTCTCATAGATCACTAACAACTACGATGCTGCTGCTCTCATAGAGGGAGGTGTATGCTATCTGTCAGCGGACATAGAAAATGATGCTTTCTCCTGGGCAATGCTTTAGTCTTGTTTTGTAAAGCAAACATCTATGGTATAACTTGGCAGAAAGTATACCTTATACAACCAAGGATACATCTCTTTAGCCTCATTCTGCTGTCGATACAGCATCATCTTTTGGTCTCTGATGTTTGCCAAGAGGACCAGTAGATCGAACCAGTTCTGGAGACTAAAGGAATACTAAAGACATAATGAGGTCAAGATACAGAAAAAGTTTATCATCAACGTAAGAAAGAAGCAGTCATCATTTTTCGGACATGTGATGAGAAAGCGAGGTTTAGAACACATTGTGACAACTGGTAAAATCGAGGGTAGACGAGACAGAGGAAGGCAAAGAGAGAAAATATTGGACAGCCTGACTTCATGGTACGGAAGAGCGTAAACATCTGAGATGATATCAAACACCAGAGAGAAAAATGTGTGGATATCCATGATCGCCTATGCCAGTCGTCACGACATCTGCTGATGATGATGGCGATGATGATGTTGCTCGTGATGATGATGATGATGTTGACGACGATGATGATGACGATGATGATGATGATGATGTTGCTCGTGATGATGAAAGACAAAATATTCACTTCATTGTACCGGGTTTCCCCAAATGACCTTTTCTGCAGAAACCTGGCTATTGCACAAAACACAAACTCCGTAGCTCTGGCAACAATCCTAAGGTTCTCATGAAAACAAATTGCACATGTGACTAGGTACAGACTCGAACACACACCATTCAGAACGACAGACGCATGTGTTAAACACTTCTTCACAGTGCCCTCCCCAAAAAGCTATACATTCAGTTATGAGTTATCAGAGCACTATCATCATAGCACTCCAGACATGTCCATAGGTGCTCCGATCTCCACCTCAACAAATCCAGCAGCGTCCAGCGACCCAACACGCCAGTTCAATGTTGATTAATCAATCTCTTTGCATATTTGGTATGTCGTTCTTTTCGGGCTGCACCAATATTGATACCCATCTCTTTCAATCTGGTCAGCGAGTGGGATTCACAGCCCTGAAACTCCTTTGTTCGGAAAGACTCTCTCAATGCGTGAAGAATGTCATTTCGATACATGGCAGCTCCCTCTGATATTGTAGCCAAGCCAGCCAATCTATCAGCTGGTTCATTACCCCTAACTCCTGCGTGCCAGGGACAAAAATGAAGGTGATTTCTCTGAGCATTGTCTGTACCAGGACCTCCACCGAGTTGCGTCTCACCATACCTGTTCGACTTTACGAATCATGCTCATGGAGTTACTGAGTATGAAAACACGAGAGTAGTGTCAGATGTCAACCATTTCACCGCCTCCGTAACAGCCCGAACCTCCATTGTCAAACTAATCTATATATAATTCCATCATGGGGATCTATACTGTACACCCACAAGGGGGTGTACACGCCCATGTCTACAATGTAGGTTTAAATTTATCAACGTATGTTTATCATAAAAATAACATTTTATTACAACTACCGGAATTATTTATATGTATAAATAAGAGAAACCCTTACCTTTTTATATTTCTGCCAAGGAAACTCTAGCTTTCTTTGCTCCTCTAGTACGCCATTGTTACCTCGGCTTTCATCATAAGGCATTTTACCTGTTACAAAAATATACAGTATCACTCCTATAGCCCACATATCAGCTTTCTTGGGATCGTATGGCTCACCTTTTAAGATTTCTGGAGCAGCGTAGGATTTTGAGCCGCAGTATGTCTGGCTCATGGACTGAGTACAGTCTCCTTTGACGAAACCAAAGTCGCAAAGTTTAATGTTGAAAGATTTTTCTAGAAGCAGATTTTCAAGTTTCAAGTCTCGATGTGTGATATTCAAATCGTGGAGATATCGTACAGCATCACAAAGCTGCCAGGTCCAACCTTTAGCCAAGTTCTCAGACAAAGCTCCAACTTTTTGTATGTACCTCAACACGTCCCCATTTTCTGCGTACTCAAGTATCATGTATACACGTCGACCATCGTCAAATGCATCTAGAACTTTGATTATATTTGGGTGTCTAAGTCCTGGCCAAATGTCTAACTCACGTGGAAGAAACTTTGTTTGAAAATCTTTAGGAGCTTTATTTCTATCGACAATTTTGACAGCCACAAAAGATTTGGATTTAGTGAGTGACAAAGCTAACTTTACCTTCGAGTAGCTTCCATTGCCTAAAGTTTTCCTGACTAGGTATCCATTCTTAGCTAACACAGCTCTGTACGTAGGTCTATAGGTTACAGACTCAGCTCTGGATGTGCTGGAACGCTTCACTTCAACGGGTTCAACCTCAGCTTGTATCTCCTGCAGCTCTTCCTCCAGCTTACGGAGCCGCGCCCCGTCATCGTCCATATCAATCTTTGCTCGTTTGGCTGGCAACATAAATATGGAAGCTTGCCAGCAACATTCACAAAGAAAACTTTAATAAAAACAACCCGGAGAATGCACTTAACCTCCTGGGTTTAAATTGAAGAATTATGGATGTAGACAGGTGGACATGACGGACTCTGTATCATGTTTGTCCTTATGTCCACAAAAAGAAAAATGTTATTTCAAACCAAAAAACCAGATTTCTCATTTCGGCATACCCGGGATGACGTCATGCGTTGAGAGAGTGACGCACGTCCGATGTGTAGACATTCAATCAAAATGTGATCTCTTCACAGATTTCCTCAACGAAATAAAATTTGAGATTTATTTGACAATTATAATTTATACAAAATATAATATTTCTGCAATATGTGTCGATGATAAATAATTCAACTAGGCCCTTGTACTTTATCTTACCTACAATGTAGTTGTTTGTATTGTATATGGACTTTTTCGTCTTTACAGATGGCAAATTGACGAGTGTTTTACTGTGACAACTTTTGAGTTTTCGCTCGTCTCTCTTGTCTTTCTGTTCATCCCTAAGTCTCTTTTCAAAAGATTATGCACCTTTGCGTAATGTTGTTTTCCACATAACTCGGTCATCAGCCAGTTGTTCCCATTTGTTGGGATCGATAGAAAAGTTCTTTATTGAGACCTTGCAGACAACCTTATATCTGAGAAGGGGTCTGTCTTGGTGCCTCTTCCCATCCGAAAGTTTACAGAACAACGCCTGTTGGGATATACGGCTATTGTCCATTCTTCTCACATGTCTTAATCATCCTAGTCTTCCACCGCCGTGCAAGTACAAGTCAAGTTTGGATGTTGCAGTACTTCAGAGTTGGTTATCTTGTCGTACCACCTGATGTTCATAATCTTGCGGAGACATCGAAGGTGAAAGATGTTAAGTCTCCTCTCGTGTCTTGAGTAGGCTGTCCATGTTTCTGAGCCATATAGTAAAGAACTAATTACAAGGTTCAATATATTTGAATTTTCGTCTGCAATGTTAGTTTTGTTTTGTCTCATGATCGCTTTGATAGTTTGCCGAATCTAGTAACCGCACTAACTATTCGTGCGCCGACTTCTGCATCAAGAGAAAGACTGATAGTATTCTAGAAGATGGATAGACAGAAGAGTTGGAAGTGTATCGAGGAAGGAAAGATGGATAGACAGAAGAGTTGGAAGTATATCGAGGAAGGAAAGATGGATAGACAGAAGAGTTGGAAGTATATCGAGGAAGAAAAGATGGATAGACAGAAGAGTTGGAAGTATATCGAGGAAGAAAAGATGGATAGACAGAAGAGTTGGAAGTATATCGAGGAAGGAAAGATGGATAGACAGAAGAGTTGGAAGTATATCGAGGAAGGAAAGATGGATAGACAGAAGAGTTGGAAGTATATCGAGGAAGAAAAGATGGATAGACAGAAGAGTTGGAAGTATATCGAGGAAGAAAAGATGGATAGACAGAAGAGTTTGAAGTATATCGAGGAAGGAAAGATGGATAGACAGAAGAGTTGGAAGTATATCGAGGAAGGAAAGATGGATAGACAGAAGAGTTGGAAGTATATCGAGGAAGAAAAGATGGATAGACAGAAGAGTTGGAAGTATATCGAGGAAGAAAAGATGGATAGACAGAAGAGTTGGAAGTATATCGAGGAAGAAAAGATGGATAGACAGAAGAGTTGGAAGTATATCGAGGAAGGAAAGATGGATAGACAGAAGAGTTGGAAGTATATCGAGGAAGAAAAGATGGATAGACAGAAGAGTTGGAAGTATATCGAGGAAGGAAAGATGGATAGACAGAAGAGTTGGAAGTATATCGAGGAAGGAAAGATGGATAGACAGAAGAGTTGGAAGTATATCGAGGAAGAAAAGATGGATAGACAGAAGAGTTGGAAGTATATCGAGGAAGGAAAGATGGATAGACAGAAGAGTTTGAAGTATATCGAGGAAGGAAAGATGGATAGACAGAAGAGTTGGAAGTATATCGAGGAAGGAAAGATGGATAGACAGAAGAGTTGGAAGTATATCGAGGAAGAAAAGATGGATAGACAGAAGAGTTGGAAGTATATCGAGGAAGAAAAGATGGATAGACAGAAGAGTTGGAAGTATATCGAGGAAGAAAAGATGGATAGACAGAAGAGTTGGAAGTATATCGAGGAAGGAAAGATGGATAGACAGAAGAGTTGGAAGTATATCGAGGAAGAAAGAATGGATAGACAGAAAGTTGTATATCGAGAAAAAGATGGATAAAAAAAAGGAGTTAAGTATATGAGTGAAGAAAGAATGACTATAATGATCACACTTTGATTGTAATCTAAGATTAAGTGAATTAGTGATCAGCTGAACTTAAGTGAATAAGTGAACTCTAAGCTGAATTCTGAACTTAGCCTGAATTAAGCTTGAATCAAGCTGAATTGTTGAACTTAGCCTGAATTAAGTCCTGAACTCTAATAGCTTGAATAAGCTGAATTTACTGAATTAAGTTGAATCTAAGTTTGAATCTAAGTTTGAATTAAGTAAAGCTGAACTAAGTTGAACTAAGTCTGAATTTGTAACTTAAGCTGAACTAAGTTTGAATTCAAGCCTTGAATCTAGTTGTTATTGAATTAAGCTTGAACTTAAGCCTGAATTGGTCTGAATCTAAGTTCTGAATTTCAAGTTCTGAATCTAAGCTTGAATTTAAGTTTGAATTAAGTTTGAATTTAAGTTTGAATTTAAGTTTGAATTTAAGTTTGAATTAAGTCTGAATTCTAAGTTTGAATTTAAGTTTGAATTAAGTTTGAATTTAAGTCTTGAATTTAAGTTTGAATTAAGTTGAGTAATCAATATTTTGCGTGCATAAGAAGACATGACTCTCACGAGGGGTGACTCTCCACGAGGGTGACTCTCCACGGGGTGACTTCCACGGGTGACTCTTCACGGGGTGACTCTCCACGGGGTGACTCCCACGGGTGACTTCCACGGGTGACTCCACGGGGTGACTCTCCACGGGGTGACTCCACGGGGTGACTACCTTGTAGTGATGGAAAGTCTTGTGTACATCCATGATTCGCAAAGCTATGCCGACAAGAGATTTTCTCCTGGCAGGAACACCCATATCAGACAGGCTGAAGGATAGATGGCAAACAAGATGTGACGATTTGGTCCTCCATGTTAGGAGTTCGGAAAGGACTAACAATCGTGTAACTAGCGAGCTGCAGTCACGCCGTTCACCTTTACTTCCCAATACTTTTCCTGGTACCTACATGAGGCTGGGTCGACCTGATAGCCGTTAGGGTCAGAATAAACATCCACTGTGGAATTGAACCTATACCCCTAGTTTAAAAAGCGAGTTCACTAACACCTAGGCCACTGCAGCTCTCTTCTGTCATCAACATGACTGCACCAATATAGTTCGGGCTAGGGCGACAACGCTCTGTGCAGAGCGGATAGAAAAAACGGGCCCCAGCGATATGACTGGTTGGTCTAAGATATATAACTTGAAGTAAAAGATTGACAAATGGAAAAATACAAGATATAAATTGAATGACAACATTGAAATATGACTCCAAAATGTTCCAAAATTCACTGAATATATTGAAAGACAACAAATGCAGGGGTTTGAACATTTAATGAGAATGGAATACAACCAACCACCAATAACAGCATACAATAAAAAGAGACCAAGTACTAGAGACAAGGGAATACTCAGAAAAAGAGAATATTAAGACCACAAGAAATAAACACGGATATAACACATTAAGGGCGACGACTCATCTGGCCATGGAACGCAAATTAAAGCTCCCACCCCTACGCTTAACGGCAAGAGTGGACAAGCAATTCTATCATCAACCTGGGGATATACAATAGACGATATGGAAAATTCGATATATGAATTAAAATAATGGACACATACAACATCTAAATTGAAACAGTGGACACATACAACATCTAAATTGAAACAGTGGACACATACAACATCTAAATTGAAACAGTGGACACATACAACATATAAATTGAAACAGTGGACACATACAACATATAAATTGAAACAGTGGACACATACAACATATAAATTGAAACAGTGGACACATACAACATATAAATTGAAACAGTGGACACATACAACATATAAATTGAAACAGTGGACACATACAACATATAAATTGAAACAGTGGACACATACAACATATAAATTGAAACAGCGGACACATACAACATATAAATTGAAACAGTGGACACATACAACATATAAATTGAAACAGTGGACACATACAACATATAAATTGAAACAGTGGACACATACAACATATAAATTGAAACAGTGGACACATACAACATATAAATTGAAACAGTGTACACATACAACATATAAATTGAAGCAGTGGACACATACAACATATAAATTGAAACAGTGGACACATACAACATATAAATTGAATGAAAACGTTGAAATATTGAACAAGACAACACATACATTTAAACACAACATTGGAAAATGACTCCAAAATGATCTTGAATAAAACATAATAATCACATCTGACAATCAAGTTGCAAATAGAAACAAAGTAAATGAAAATTATTATGATTGTGATATGAATGCGATAGATAACTAAAACGTCTGTGATAATTTATTGTTGCATTTGATGATTGTATCCTAACTGGCATATTTAACAGTTTGAGTTTAACACAGAATTGCAAATGGATCTGGCAACAAACGAGATTTGAACAATAACACCCACACACACACACAACAAAAAAAAGATTGTATGTTTAATGATTGTACCGAGAGTTGTCAAGGAAACAGACATGCGTATTAATTAACCCTCCCGCTTGCATTAGTTCTGTAACTTTATCAATGTCAAGGGATTTCAAGATTAAACAGAAAGCACCTAACAGGAAAAAGGAAAAATCCTCTCTCAATCAGATAAAGATTGGAAAAATTTGATCTTCACAAACTTCATTTTGAAAATAGATTATTATCGCTTGTGAGGGGGGAGACAAGTGGATGGTCTGGAACCCCTTAAAGCCTCTCGTAATGTCTCCAGCTTTTCTCATGTTCCACTTCCATGTAACTTAAGTGATCCTGCCTGCTGAGCCCACAGCTACCTCGGTCCGATCTCGCCCCGGGGTGACTTTCCAAGGGCTGCAAATTCCTGCAAGTCCATGCATCTAATGAGCAGGCAGCACTCGTAATCTTTATGAAATAACGACAGCTTCAGAGTGCCTCGTCACAGATCACGCCAGGGGGATAATACTCTCTCTATCTCTCGTTTCTATTCTCCTTGTCGCATGACTGATTCTTCTGTTCTCGGAGAGATGGAGAAAAAAATAAAGTCGTTAAAAATCAACGCTGTTAACGACAAGAGATGTTTGAGGATCAGACAGTTGTAACTGCTAATTTTCTTCTTTGCTTCAGATGGCATGTTGTTACAGTTTTGTTTGTTTTTCATTTGCCTCGTCCAGATGCGCTTGTTACGCGTTGAAATCTCTGACTTGTTTTCATATGCAGCAGGCGTACTCTAGACAAAGAGGGAGATGATGATAGTGTGGGATAGAAATATCAAGAGTTAGATAGATGATGTGAGATTGAAAGATGATGTGAGATAGATAGATGATGTGAGATAGATAGATGATGTGAGATAGAAAGATGATGTGAGATTGAAAGATGATGTGAGATAGAGAGATGATGTGAGATAGATAGATGATGTGAGATAGATAGATGATGTGAGATAGAAAGATGATGTGAGATAGAGAGATGATGTGAGATAGAGAGATGATGTGAGATAAAGAGATGATGTGAGATAGAGAGATGATGTGAGATTGAAAAATGATATTGGATAGAAAGATGATTATAGATAGAAAGATGATATTGGAAAGAAAATAGAGAAGGAAAATATATCTGATATCATATAAAGATAACACCGAGGCCTCAGGGAGAAAGAAAAGCAAAACTGCTACCTACAATGCATGTCCTAAGAGGTAGGGACCTAGGGGAGCTATCCTAGTAACTAAAAATCGTTGCAGAAATCGGATGTTCTGGCCTACTTGTATGCGCATAACTGGCACAAAGTACAATCGCTCTTAGGCTCAGACCACATACAAATCACAAAGAGTGATTAACAAGTGCTCGATATGGAGCGTTCATGGAAGAAGAAGATTTAAAGATAAATCAGAAGTGAGATATAGGAAGAGGAGCAGGAGGGAGAGAGTGAGAGTGAGAGAGAGAGTGAGAGAGAGAGAGTGAGAGAGAGAGTGAGAGAGAGGGAGAGAGGGAGAGAGAGAGTGAGAGAGAGAGAGTGAGAGAGAGATGAGAGTGAGAGAGAGAGAGTGAGAGAGAGAGAGAGAGAGAGAGAGAGAGAGAGGAGAGAGAGAGAGAGAGAGAGATTCGAGAAACAAGTGAGATAGAGATCAAGTTAAAGAGGAAGGTATAGATGTGAACAGGAGATACGGAGTTAGACACAACAAGAGAGAAGAATAGAGTGGACTGATGTGACTAGATATGAATAGAGTGGACGGTAGAGAATAATGATATATGAAGTGGCGCTAGAGATATGAATAGAGTATGGAGGTAGAGATGAGGATAGATCGTGGTATAAAACAGATAGAATGGGGCTGTATGTATAAAAGAAGTTATTATTGTAACAATATTCTCATGGAAGATCTCATTATGGTTAGATGAATTGAATTTATATTGAATTAATTTGACATAATTTAATACAAATTTCATTAATGTAACTTTTATAATTTTTGCTCCCTTATTGTTGCGAATTTTTAAACCTTTTAAAGTCTTTTTAAATAACATTTATTTTAAAATTAAAAATTTCTAAAATCAAAAAAACCAAATAAATAAAATTAAATAAAGAATAAAGTAGAATAAAAATAGGGGAAAAGAGAAAAAAGTAGAATAAAATAGAATAAAGGGGGGGTTGGGGTTAAAAAAGGGGGGGAAAAAAGGATGGGAAAGATGGGGGTGAGATAAAAGTGAGATAAAATGAGATAAAATGAGATAAGTAGAGATGAAAATAAAGTGAGATAAAGCAGACATAAAGCAGAGATAAAGCAGAGATAAAAAACAGAGATAAAGCAGAGATAAAGCAGATATAAAAAATAGAGGAAAAAAACAGAGATAAAAACAGAGATAAAAGCAGGGAAAGCAGAGATAAAAACAGAGATAAAGAAAAGAAAAGAGATAAAATAGAGTAAAATAGAGATAAAGTAGAGAAAAGAATAAAAAAATAGAGATAAAGCAAAAGATAAAGTAAAGATAAAATAGAGATAAAAATAGAGATAAAAATAGAGATAGAGATAAAGTAGAGATAAAACAGACATAAAACAGAGATAAAGCAGAGATAAAGCAGAGATAAAGCAGAGATAAAGCAGATATAAAAAAGTAGAGAAAAGCAGAATAAAGCAGAGATAAAGTAGAGATAAAGTAGAAAATAAAAATGAATAAAAGTAAAAGATAAAGTAGAATAAAGTAGAAAATAAAAAAAAAAGAAAAAAGTAGAATGAGATAAAGTAGAGATAAAGGGAGGGAAAAAAGTAGAGATAAAGTAGAGATAAAAACAGAGATAAAATAGAGATAAAGCAGAGATAAAGCAGAGATAAAACAGAGATAAAGTAGAGATAAAGCAGAGATAAAGCAGAGATAAAATAGAGATAAAATAGAGATAAAGTAGAGATAGTAGAGATAAAGTAAGATAGAGATAAGTAAAAGCAGACATAAAGCGAGATAAAGCAGAGATAAAGCAGAGATAAAGCAGAGATAAAGCAGATATAAAGTAGAGATAAAGCAGAGATAAAGCAGAGATAAAGCTGAGATAAAGCTGAGAGAGATAAAGTAGAGATAAAGTAGAGATAAAGTAGAGATAAAGCAGAGATAAAGCAGAGATAAAGCAGAGATAAAGCAGAGATAAAGCAGATATAAAGTAGAGATAAAGCAGAGATAAAGCAGAGATAAAGCTGAGATAAAGCTGAGAGAGATAAAGTAGAGATAAAGTAGAGATAAAGTAGAGATAAAGCAGAGATAAAGCAGAGATAAAGCAGAGATAAAGCAGAGATAAAGCAGATATAAGGTAGAGATAAAGTAGAGATAAAGCAGAGATAAAGCAGAGATAAAGTAGAGATAAAGTATAGATAAAGCAGAGATAAAGCGGAGATAAAGTAGAGATACAGTAGAGATAAAGCAGAGATAAAGCAGAGATAAAGCAGAGATAAAGTAGAGATAAAGCAGAGATAAAGCAGAGACAAAGCAGAGATAAAGCAGAGATAAAGCAGAGATAAAGCGGAGATAAAGTAGAGATAAAGCAGAGATAAAGCGGAGATAAAGCAGAGATAAAACAGAGATAAAAGCAGAATAAAGCAGAGATAAATCTTACAGTATATACTGGGTAAAAATAATAATAAATAATATATTAATAACACAAATAATACATTAAAAATACACAGCCTAAATATCATGGCATTGGAAATATCAACGATAATGGTCAAGACTGCTTGAATTCTGCTCCCAAAACAACATGTGTGTGACAAATACGTTTTTTTTTCTGTCAAACACAGACACAGGGTGTCATGGTGCCACCTAAGATCAGGTCACTGGCATCAGCTTGATTTTGTACTCACACGCAGACAACACATCAACACAGTGAAAATCACAAGTACTTTCCACAGCGCGGACTGTGATACAGATCATGCACTAGTTATCAGCAAAGTCAAAATACTTCCAAGAAAAACCTATTCAACAAGAAGACCACCCAAACCCAAAGTCAGCGTCACCAAAATGGGGATGACAGAGAATAGGAGACTTTCAGAAGGCGTTTACTGCTCTGTGTGAGAATGAAATGGAGAATGTAGAGTAGACGAAAAGTGGAACATTCTAAAATCTAACATATATGACTGTGCCATGACTCATTTGGCACCAAGAAATTCTCCAACAAAGACTGGTTAGAACAAAATGAAACAACCCTAAGCCCTCTACTTGAGGAAAAGAAAAGAGCTCTAATAAATCACAAAATAAACCTCGCAAAGTTCAAAGGACCATCTTCGACACAAAATCAGTATTGCAACGAGAGTCAAGGAGGTGTGCAAATGAATACTGGTCAAATCTATGTTCTCGATACAAATGCTGCAGATATAGGCAACACCAAGGCAATGTACGAAAATATCAGAGTAGCTCTGGGACCAAACATAACAAAATTGCACCACTAAGATCAGAAACAGGTGAGCCAATAACAGATATGACCAACAGCTCGAAAGATGGGTGGAACACTATTCCAATCTTTACTCTGTGGAAAAACCAGCACACCCAGTCCTCGATCAGATCATACCGAAACATCATGACCAAACCGAGCTGGATACCGAACCCACGGAGCAGGAACTTTCCGAAGCAATCAACAAACTTTCAAATGGCAAGGCATCAGGACTAGACAACATTCCTGCAGAAATCCTCAAATACAATAGGAATGTCCTGCTGCCCCACCTCTACAATCTCCTTATTCAGTGCTGGAGAGAGGAAACACTTCCTCAGGACATGAGGGATGCAAAGATAGTGACACTCTATAAAAACAAAGGATAAGGATTATAACAACTACAGAGGCATTTCCTTCTAAGCGTAACAGGCAAAGCTTTGCACTAGTCCTTTCAAAACGACTACAGAAACTGGCGGAGCGTGTTCTTCCAGAGTCACAATGTGGATTCAGAGCTAGACGGTCAACAACTGACATGATATTTACCCTTCGACAGCTACAAGAGAAGTGCAGAGAGCAGAGCAAGCCTCTATGTATTGCTTTCGTGGATTTGACTAAGGCATTCGACACAGTCAGCAGGCCAAGTCTTTATAAAATATTGAAGTATATTGGTTGTCCCCAAAGTTGCTCCAATTGATTGTTTCCTTCCATGAGGGCATGAAAGCCAGCATACAGTTCGATGGCAGCACATCTGATAGTTTTGAGGTTAAGAGTGGAGTCAAGCAGGGCTGTGTCCTTGCCCCACTCTTTTTGGCATCTTCTTCGCAGTCCTTTGAACCACGCCTTAGGGGACGCTGATGGTGATGTTTTCATCCGCACTAGATCTGATGGTTCACTGTTTAACTTGACTCGCTTAAGAGCCAAGACAAAAACGACGGAAATACTTCTCAAGGACCTCCTTTCGCTGACGATGCTGCCTTAGTCGCCCACAGTGAGACCACACTGCAAAGTCTAATTAATAATTTGTCAAAGGCATGCGACCTCTTTTCTCTGACAATAAGTGTCTCCAAAACAGTTGTATTATGTCAGGAGGTAAGACATCAAACATCACTTTAAATGGCGACCATCTAACACCAGTGCAAAATTCTGCTATCTTGGGTCCACGGTCACTGCCACCCTTTTCTCTGACGAGAAATCAACGCTCGTATAGAGTGCCGCTACTACATTCGGCAAACTATCAAAGCGAGCGTGGGACAACAAAATTGACATTGCAGACGAAGACTCAAATATATCGAGCCTGTGTAATTAGTTCTTTACTATATGGCTCAGAAACATGGACAGCCTACTCAAGACACGAGAGGAGACTTAACATCTTTCACCTTCGATGTCTCCGCAAGATTATGAACATCAGGTGGTACGACAAGATAACCAATACTGAAGTACTACAACGTTCAAATCTGCCTTCCATCATGGGCATGCTCAGCAGTGACGACTAAGATGGTTGGGACATGAGAAGAATGGAAACTTATCGTATACCAAAACAAATGTTGTTCTGAACTTTCGGAGGTAAAGAGGCACCAGGGTAGACCACTGCTCAGATATAAAGATGTCTGCAAAACCTCAATGAAAACTTTTCTATAGATCCCAGCACATGGGAGGGACTAGCTGATGACAGAGTTGTGGGGAAAGCCAAATTACGGAAGGGCGCAGAGTCTTTTGAGAAGAGACTTATGTACAAGCTGAACAACAAGAGAGAAAGCGAAAACTCAGAAGTTGTCACAGTAAAACACTTGCCTATTGACCGTCTGTAAAGATGAAAAGGGCCATACATACATACATTAAAAATGTTCTTATAATTTGTGAAAGTCGTTCTAGTATCACTAATTTTATAGAGAATTCCATGCTCATATTGTATACCACGTCTTCTATCAAGGATCAGGATACGCCTCTGATTACTACTCTCTACATACCGTAAACCACGTCTTATATCAAGGACCGGATACGCCTCTGATTACTACTACTCTCAATATACGCATATACCATGTCTCGTATTAAGTACCGGGATACGCCTCTGATTACTACTACTCTCTACATACCGAGTAAATTAGTACTACAATCTTGCATGACAGCGAGTAACAGAACCAGGAGAGTGTCTTTGTTAGACAATAAACTGCTCGTCGAACCAGCACAAACTAGCCAGCCATTCAAGTCGTTTAATTTAGCAAATGGACGAGTTATCTGGCAATATTTTCTAATCAAATCAAAGCTAGTTTCACGGTGACACTCAGCCCAAGCAGCCAGGCAGCAGGACAAATTGCTATTCTTTTCATTGTGTTATGTAACAAGACACACACACACACACACTCACAACTTTGGTTAATAAAAATAAATAATACAATTATAAATATTTATTAAACAGAAACGCATTGATATAAAAATATTCCACATTTAAATGTTGCATTTGATTTTCCTCCCGTGCAAAGATTTTGAATAGCAACTATTTGACTTAGCAACTATTTATGAATGTTTTTGTTATGTTTGATATGCTTGCAAGCTGGTACTGTTATTATTGTTTGTATTGTAATGTGTTTAATGAATGCGAAGGTACATCCTACTTTGAAATGTGTACAACAAAAAAAACAAATTTGGAAGAATAAATGAAGTTTTGTCTAAAATGTGGTTAATGTTCGGTTGACCGTTATGTAACCGAGACTCGTTGTTTGGGAATTTACCAATACCTGTCAATGTGCAGATGGTTGATAGAAAGCATGTTATATCCGTGACTAGATGCTCTTTGTTTAGATTCTGCCGAAGCAGACAAGGAACCATACTTCAAAAGCGGCACTTCAAAGCGGATGTCTTCACAACTAGAAACAACAATAAGAATCGGAGGACACTGAAAATGACTGGATTTGTGAGAGACGGCAAATAATGAAGAATTTTCCCCGCCACTTCCGTGTTAATTCCCATAATGACACGGTGTTAGGGAAATGGAGAACGCCTGCCAAGATTTAACCCCAGGGGACATATTTTCTGTAGCCCGAGCCACCGTTTCTTGAAGTGCCAGATCAGAATCTAATTGACAACCATTCACTGACAGCCATTGTCTCTGTGAAGCGACCGGCGTCACATGGACCCCAAGCCTAATTTAATTTCAGCAGTTGTTTCATAACTCGAACCATCAATACTCAATTTATTTTGTTAGAAGCAGAGTAGCTTCGCCCATGGAGATGCGCTATGATTAAAATTTAGTATTGCCCTGCCCTTGCATGAGTTGACGAAACAAAAAAACCCAGTGCATATCGAAATTGAATGAACGAATGACTATTTAAATCTAAACGCAACGATGCCTGGTGTAATTAGTAAATGTTGTGTCGGATTCTACCGACAAAAATCTTCCTCAAATTGACGTCATTAATCTCTGTCTTCTGACATCAAACATTCAAGGCCATCTGGTTAGTGGGCAAGGTCACAAAACTCATTTCACGAGATCAGAGAGAAATAATTGAAGAAAATACTATTAGAATAATTCCAATAATATATTTCCAAGTATTATAATTAAAATATTTCATGTACTGAATTCAGAATAGCAGTGTCAGGCCGAACTGATTAGAGCTCGACTCTAGGGGAGACCCGCGTCTAAATCACGGTAATGCCAAGAATTTTTTTATATTGTCGGCATAATGAAAAATCTTAACCTGAACAGCTTCGCGACGACTGCACTAACCATTAACAAATAAATCGCGACATATCCTTTACGTGACTCAGCCATCAACCACAGTAATCGAGTCGTTGATTTATTTTCTAGGCACCATTTATACGTTCAGTAGTTTCCAATTGCTTTCTGAACAGTGACGTCTATTTTTGCTGTTCGTAAAAATGCAAGGGAACTAATTTGCTTTCAAACCTGCCCGCCGGGGAGGGGAATGATGTACGCTGGTTGTGATCAAGCTTACTAAAGCTACAGACGCTCACTAGCCACGCGACCATTACATTTCAGGTCTCGTCCCATCTGTTGTACGCCCCCCTAACAGGCGTCACCACAGAAGTAACGATAGTTGTTTTTAGCGACCAACCCTATGCTACTAATGTGAAATGTTGGCTCTGACCAACCCTATACTACTAATGTGAAATGTTGGCACTGACCAACCCTATGCTACTAATGTGAAATGTTGGCTCTGACCAACCCTATACTACTAATGTGAAATGTTGGTTACGACCAACCTATATTAAAAGTTAATTGTATATCCTTTACAGGACTTTGCGAATCAACCCCAACTTTTAACGCTGTTTGTGATTTTCTAGGCATTATTACGTTCAGTAGTTTGCCATTGCTTTCTGAACGGGTGGTGCCATCTCCTTTTGTAAAAATCCACGGAACAATTTGCAACAAACTGTCCGCAGCGTGATTCGAACTCAGAACGTCGGGGCTAATAGACCGAATCACTATCCCATAGGCCATACTACTAATGTGAAATGTTGGCTCTAACTAAAGCGTAGAAGAAATGGAAGATCATAGTATGTTAGACTGTTGTTATAGTATTTTTCCTCTCGTGGAGAGTCGTAATGGCGTAGTTGCTATAGTATTTTTCCTCTCGTGGAGAGTCGTAATGGCGTAGTTGCTATAGTATTTTTCCTCTAGTGGAGAGTCGTAATGGCGTAGTTGCTATAGTATTTTTCCTCTCGTGGAGAGCCGTGGTTCAATCCTGGCGTGGAATATTTTTCCGACCGTAATGACTCTCAGGACGACCCAGCCTCAACTGGATACTGGGGCGTGCATGATGTTGACCACATCTCCCATCGTGCTAGAGGGAGCTACAGGAGATAATTAAAGATAGTAAGACTTGGCGTGAGGTGATTGAGGGACTGTGTCCCAATCGAGGTTTAAAAGACACAAGAGAGAGAGAGAGAGAGAGAATTTATTAAGGATGAAGTTTCTACACAGAATGCTGGAAGTATAAAAAACAGACTGGTTGAGAAATGAAGACATCAGGAAAAAGTGGTACAGCATCAGTACTGAACTTCATCAAGAAACAACAAATTAAATGGTTCGACCAGATAAGCAGATTACAAAGAGACAGAGCGCCACAAAGAGAAATATATATATATCTTGTAACATTCCTCTTTGTGGGACAGGAGGACATACCTATTATATTTGAGGATTTCTGCAGGATTGTCTAGTCCTGATGTCTTGCCATTTGAAAGTTTGTTGATTGCTTTGGAAAGTTCCAACTCTGTTGGTTCGGCATGCAGCTCGATTAGTTCATGAGGTCCCATACAGTGGATACAAAGCACAAGACCTACATGCAAAGGTGGACCTCAGAGATAAACAGAGGCAGTGAAAAACACTGTTTATGAAGCGCACACTAAAGCGCATTCAATAACGCTCTTGTTGTCTCGACGCTGTGAGACAAAACATGATTAAAGGAAGGACACATTCAATAACGCTCTTGTTGTCTCGACGCTGTGAGACAAAACATGATTAAAGGAAGGAAGACAAAGAAAGATGTGGACGTGACAATTTACGAATATATTGAATATATGCAGCATATTAAGAAGTTTGCAGTGACACGTTGTGTACGCAGGACACAACCTGGGAGACAGTATAATCACCTCACCGATATCTGCTTGCTAGGACTGAGCATGTTCTGGAATCCCCAAATTGCTGTTACGTTTCACCCTTTTTCTTCTTCTTCAATGATCCAGTGGCACATGAGCTCTTGCTCTTCGGCCCAGTGCTATTTGTGCTATCTGCAACAGCGGCACGTGAGCTCCTGCCCTTCGGCCCATTGCTATGTAGTGGTATCTGCAACAGCGGCACGTGAGCTCCTGCCCTTCGGCCCAGTGCTATGTAGTGGTATCTGCACCAGCGGCACGTCAGTTCGTGCCTTCGCCCAATGCTATGTAGTGGTATCTGCACCAGCGTCACTTGAGCTCTTGCCCTTCGGCCCATTGCTATGTAGTGGTATCTGCACCAGCGGCACTTGAGCTCTGCTCTTTGGCCCAGTGCTATGTAGTGCTATCTGCAACAGCGGCACGTGAGCTCCTGCCCTTCGGCCCATTGCTATGTAGTGGTATCTGCAACAGCGGCACGTGAGCTCCTGCCCTTCGGCCCAGTGCTATGTAGTGGTATCTGCACCAGCGGCACGTCAGTTCGTGCCCTTCGGCCCAATGCTATGTAGTGGTATCTGCACCAGCGGCACGTGAGCTCATGCCCTTTGGCCCAATGTAGTGGTATCTGCATATGTTTGTAAGTTGTTCTTTTGTTCTGTATAATGTGTTCCATTTATCTGGTCTTGAAGGAAGGAGGGTCTTTCTGATGTCATCTAGTGCTTGACACTTGAAGAGGTGGTGGTGAACGGTTTCATGATGATGTGCACACAGTTGGCACTCTGAAGTGTGTTGTGGATGAATTCTGTTCAAGTGATTATTAAGTGTTGTGTTGGGTTCGGAGTCTAAAATGGTGCTCTGATCTCTTCTTGTAAGGTGGTTGATGTTGTCATTAAGGTTAGGGCTGGTCATATGTCTGTAAACCTCACTTCCGTGTTTTCCATGGCCCATCTGTTCAGCCAAATTTCTTTATTTGTTGTCATTAGGATTTGCTTTGCTGTATGGAGAGTTGTTGCTGTGATTGGTTGTTCTTGTGCTGACCCTTTCTTGGCTAGCCTATCTGCTTTATCATTTCCGGGTGTATTTGAATTCCCCGGATTCACAGGGATCTCTGTCCAGTAACGGTAATCTTATTCGACGTTTTTATAGGACAGGAAAAGATAACTTAAAACTACTAGTACATTACTAAAATATTATGTAGTTGTTTCCCTTAAACAAAAAATTAGAACAAAAGTATGGTTTGTGCATCAAAGTGATGTCTAAAGTTTTCATATATTGTGACGCCTCTGATAAAATAATGTAGAGGCGGCGGCTGTCGTGTGTCAGTTACAATAAGATAATAATAATAAACAAGTAACATTAATAAAAATAACAACAGATACAAACTGAATAATGACTGAGCGTTGAAAGGTTTTATTCTGAAAGTTGTGCTTACGCAAACACTAAAACAAAACTGTTATTCTGAAATGTAATTACCCACCAAGAAATTATAACTCGTCTTAAAGCCGAGGAGGGAAAATGTGTTGACAGGACTATATTACATAGTCGCCATGGCATGCGTCGCGAGCTATGCCTAGAACAATGCTTCCAGGGCATAATTCTTATATCTCACATGGTCACCATGCCCCCACCACTCCCCACCCCGGGTTATGCGTTGAACAACACTGATGTGGCATAAATTTTTATATAGAAGTAACAGCGAACATTAATAAATCTTTGAGATAGCTGTATAACTAACTTACTGGTTAACTAACTAACTATCTAACTAACCATCTAACTAACCATATAACTAACCATCTAACTACCCATCTAATTAACCATCTAACTAACCATCTAACTACCCATCTAATTAACCATCTAACTAACCATCTAACTACCCATCTAACTAACCATCTAACTAACCATCTAACTAACCATCTAACTAACCATATAACTAACCATCTAACTACCCATATAACTAACCATCTAACTACCCATCTAACTAACCATCTAACTAACCATATAACTAACCATCTAACTAACCATATAATTAACCATATAACTAACCATATAACTAACCATATAACTAACCATATAACTACCCATCTAAGTAACCATCTAACTAACAATCTAACTAAACATCCACTTAATAATCAATATAGCTAACTATCTAGTTAACTAAATAAAACTAACTAACTGCGATAAACTAAATATTTTACTTTCAAATTAACTTTCTAACTAACGAATCATTATTCTAATGGATACTACATGTGGCAAAGCACTAGCAAAATACTACAATTAAAAATATTGAGAACATGCATTTTTCCAATGGCTACTTATGGTTGCGAATCATGGACTATTACACAAACAACAAGAGCGAAAATCCAGTCCTTCAAACTAAATGCTACAGAAAGATCCTACGAATACCATGGACAGAATAAAAGAAAGAACACTGATGTCCAAAGAACTAAACGTTAAAGAGAATTGGCTGATAAACAACATACTATACAGAAAAAATTACATTCTTTGGTCATCAAGCGTCACGATGGTCTGGAAAGAACAATACTAGAGGGCAGGGTCCCAGGACGCGAGGCAGACCAAGAAGAAGATGGCTACAAGATATTAAAGAAACCATGAATATGACCATCGACGAAGTGGTAAACTGGCAAGAGACAGAGTGAATTTCAAATGTGCTGCAAAGAGAGTAAAGTCCTATAAAGGATACGCACCTTGATGATGATGATTTAATTTGTCATCAAAAGTATTGTTCTCATTTGTCATGTTTGTTGGTAAACATATCTTGCATTTGTCATGTGTGTTGGTAAACATATCTTGCATATCTCATGTGTGTTGGTAAACATATCTTCCATATCTCATGTTTGTTGGTAAACATATCTTGCATATCTCATGTTTGTTGGTAAACATATCTTGCATTTCTCATGTGTGTTGGTAAACATATCTTGCATTTCTCATGTTTGTTGGTAAACATATCTTGCATATCTCATGTTTGTTGGTAAACATATCTTGCATTTCTCATGTGTGTTGGTAAACATATCTTGCATATCTCATGTTTGTTGGTAAACATATCTTGCATATCTCATGTTTATTGGTAAACATATCTTGCATTTCTCATGTTTGTTGGTAAACATATCTTGCATATCTCATGTTTGTTGGTAAACATATCTTGCATATCTCATGTTTGTTGGTAAACATATCTTGCATATCTCATGTTTGTTGGTAAACATATCTTGCATTTCTAATGTTTGTTGGTAAACATATCTTGCATTTCTAATGTTTGTTGGTAAACATATCTTGCATTTCTCATGTTTGTTGGTAAACATATCTTGCATATCTCATGTTTGTTGGTAAACATATCTTGCATTTGTCATGTTTGTTGGTAAACATATCTTGCATATCTCATGTTTGTTGGTAAACATATCTTGCATTTGTCATGTTTGTTGGTAAACATATCTTGCATTGTCAGTGTGTTGGTAAACATATCTTGCATTTCTCATGTTTGTTGGTAAACATATCTTGCATTTCTCATGTTTGTTGGTAAACATATCTTGCATATCTCATGTTTGTTGGTAAACATATTTTGCATATCTCATGTTTGTTGGTAAACATATCTTGCATATCTCATGTTTGTTGGTAAACATATCTTGCATTTGTCATGTTTGTTGGTAAACATATCTTGCATTTGTCATGTGTGTTGGTAAACATATCTTGCATTTGTCATGTTTGTTGGTAAACATATCTTGCATTTGTCATGTTTGTTGGTAAACATATCTTGCATATCTCATGTTTGTTGGTAAACATATCTTGCATTTGTCATGTGTGTTGGTAAACATATCTTGCATTTGTCATGTTTGTTGGTAAACATATCTTGCATTTGTCATGTTTGTTGGTAAACATATCTTGCATATCTCATGTGTGTTGGTAAACATATCTTGCATTTGTCATGTTTGTTGGTAAACATATCTTGCATATCTCATGTGTGTTGGTAAACATATCTTGATAGAATCAAACCATGATTCGTTTTTATAGAGAACGAGTTCACTAAATCTGACCAGCAAGCAAATATCCATATTTCCTTATCTAACTTTCTATCTATCTGTCTGTTCTTCTGCCCATCTATCTGTCTGTTCTTCTGTCCATCTATCCGTCTGTACTTCTGTCCATCTATCCGTCTGTTTTTCTGTCCATCTATCCGTCTGTTCTTCTGTCAATCTATCTATCTATCTGTCTGTCTATTTATCTGTCTATCTGTCTGTCTATATGTCTGTCTGTCTGTCTATCTATCTATCTGTCTGTCTGTCTATTTATCTGTCTATCTGTCTGTCTATCTATATGTCTGTCTGTCTATCTATCTGTCTGTCTGTCTGTCTGTCTGTCTGTCTGTCTGTCTGTCTATATGTCTATCTATTTGTCTGTATGTCTATCTGTCTGTTTATATGTATGTCTGTCTGTCTATCTGTCTGTCTGTCTATCTATCTGTCTATCTGTCTGTCTGTCTGTTTGTCTGTTTGTCTGTTTGTCTGTCTATCTATCTATGTGATGTCTATCTATATGTCTGTCTATCTATCTGTCTGTCTATGTCTGTCTATCTGTCTGTCTATCCGTCTGTCTATCTGTCTGTCTATCTGTATGTCTGTCTGTCTATATGTCTGTCTGTCTATCTATCTGTCTATCTGTCTGTCTGTGTGTTTGTCTGTCTATCTATCTATATGTCTGTCTGTCTGTCTATCTGTCTGTCTATTCGTCTGTCTATCTGCCTGTCTATCCGTTTATCTATCTGTCTATCTGTCTGTCTACCCGTCTGTTTATCTGTCTATCTGTCTGTCTGTCTATCTATGTGAATAATATGATGATATTTATTGTATTCACTTTCTTCTCTCTGTATTCATTTTCAAAAGTTAACCAATGATATGTGTTTGACCTCTGGTTCTTGTACAGGTGGAGGAAGAAAGGACAGTGAGAGTGACATGTACAAACTGAAAGGAGTATGGCACGCGCCAGCTGGTACAATATTTAAATTCATATTTAGCGCCCCGTGCTCACGTGTACAATTCTCTTGCTTCTGATTGGTCATACATCACTCGACCATATACAACCCCTGCTACCCCAATATAGAACTATACTACAGACAATATGATCAATACTAATATTGTGTATCAATACTTCGAGTCTGTGTATGTCTCTCTTTTTACCGTCTTCTTTTCTGTGTATGTCTCTCTTTGTACCGTCTTCTAGTCTGTGTATGTCTCTCTTTGTACCGTCCGTCTTCTAGTCTGTGTATGTCACTCTTTGTACCGTCTTCTAGTCTGTGTATGTCACTCTTTGTACCATCTTCTAGTCTGTGTGTCTCTCTTGTACCGTCTTCTAGTCGTGTATGTCTCTCTTTGTACCGTCTTCTAGTCTGTTTATGTCTCTCTTTGTACCGTCTTCTAGTCTGTGTATGTCTCTCTTTGTACCGTCTTCTAGTCTGTTTATGTCTCTCTTTGTACCGTCTTCTAGTCTGTGTATGTCTCTCTTTGTATCGACTTCTAGTCTGTGTATGTCTCTCTTTGTACCGTCTTCTAGTCTGTCTGTGTATGTCTCTCTTTGTACCGTCCTCTTAGTCTGTGTATGTCTCTCTTTGTACCGTCTTCTAGTCTGTCTGTGTATGTCTCTCTTTGTACCGTCCGTCTTCTAGTCTGTGTATGTCTCTCTTTGTACGTCTTCAGTCTGTGTATGTCTCTTTGTACCGTCTTCTAGTCTGTGTATGTCTCTCTTTGTACCGTCCGTCTTCGAGGTCTGTATGTCTCTCTTTTTACCGTCCACCTTCTAGTCTGTGTATGTCTCTCTTTGTCCAGTCCGTTTTCTAGTCTGTGTATGTCTCTCTTTTTACCGTCTTCTAGTCTGTTATGTCTCTCTTTTTACCGTCTTCTAGTCTGTGTATGTCTCTTTGTACCGACTAAAATTAATTGCATATCCTTTACAGGACTTTGCGAATTAACCCCAGCTTTTAACGCTGTTTGTGATTTTCTAGGCATTATTACGTTCAGTAGTTTGCCATTGCTTTCTGAACGGTGGTGCCATCGTCCTTTGTAAAAAAAAATTTCAACCAAACTGTCCGCAGCGTGATTCGAACTCAGAACGTTGGTGATAATAGACCGAGTCACTATCCGCTAGGCCACAGACGCCACCTTGAACTGATTACTATAGTGCGTTTCAAAACGTTCGGTCAACGATTGACCTCAAATATCTCCATATTCATTGCATGGATGAACGTGATTTTGCAGTGGTGTTGTATTTCCGATGTCCCAACGATTGTCTAAAATTAAATGTTGCAGGTAGTGTACTTTTCTTGCAACGGCGAATTCCTTTGATCTTTTCAAACCTAGTAATTATCTGGTGCTGGAAGAAAATAATTTACCGTAAATTTAAAAATCCCTATTTTCGGCATAGGCGTATGTACAATTGAATTTTGGAGGGTGAGATAACTCATATTATATAGTTTAGTTTAGTCGTCGGATCACCATCACCGCACGTCGAACAAATTAGTCCATAAGTGCTCGATCTCTCCCTCAGTATGTCCATCAGTGTGTGGCGACTAACGACACCGGTTCTTTGTTGGTTTACAATTCTTCTTTGTCTGCCAGCTTAGCGTTCTTGTCGAGCTACACCACACTTAACTTTGAGTTCTGCAGTCTGGTTAGTGTTGTCTATTCACCGCTATTACGTGAATCATGTACACGTCCTCTCTCCTTTAAGGAATTTATAATATCATCCTGGTCCAATGCTCGTCCGCTTTGGACAGCAGCCATACCTGAAGCCTATCCGCACGTTCATTCCCCTTACACCTGCATGCCCTGGCACAAAAATAAAACTGATCTTGTCAGCTTAGACCTCCCCAGCGACTCCATCCAATGTCTCCAGCCCATCCTGTTTCAATCTTCCTGAGCATACTCATTGAGTCACTGAGAAAACATGCATGGATAAAAGTCTATGATTCTAGCCAAATCATCGCTTTGTAACGCCATGATTTCATATTATAAATCATATTATATAAATCATATCATATTATATAAATCATATAAAGTGTTTACTCACTTTGATGAGCCTAACATTTTGTAATACACCTATGCTAACTGAACACACCGGAAAGATCATTATACATTTTTTTAAAGTGCGATAAAGCGATTAAAATCAGGAAAACCACGTGAAAAACGTGCAGTCGTGGCACAATCTGACAAATAT
>CM036759.1:68800511-68840511 GCA_020796225.1 Arion vulgaris
TGTTCTGCCAGGTCATGCTACATGTATATAAATAATTAAAACACAATAACCGTTAAATTACAAATTATATATGCATACGTAGTAAATGCTAATGCAGAGAGTATCCATAATGTCACCTATATTTGAGTAGGTGAGAATTATATCAATAACAAATGCAATAAAACCAGTATAATGTTTAACATATGGATAAACGCGGCTGTTGACAGGCTCAAGCCTGGATAAGAGGGATCATGACGTGTGCTTAAGGCTAACTGCCTATCCACATGTATCTATAATAGCTGCGGGGGGTGGGGCGTCTCTGTGGCTAAGTAGAAGCCTTTCGTTCCGATGGAAAGTGTTCGAATTCAAAAAAAAATGTTCAAGAGATGCATAGGATTGTTGTCTGTACTACTTTTTATTGATTGACTGACTAATTGATTGATTGACTGATTGATTGATAGGACAATCAAAATTGCACTTCGGAAGAACTAAGGAGTTCATGCTGTATGAAATATTCTCAACAGCTGGCTTGAATTTGCTGCGGAGAGGGACCGAGCCATATGGGACACAATAGATGCAATTAAATGAATCCTTCGGTTTTGGAAGCTTCAATTCAAATATTTGCATAAGCTGATAAGAAAGTAAGCAATATCGCAAAACTAATCATGAATAATGAGTATAAAATGGGACTAATTCAGGACAGATGTTGAAATATTTGGTTAACCAGTAGTCTTTTTGTTCATGGCTGTAATTCAAGCGATGGTCTGGCTGGAGTCACAGACTTTTATTCATACATGTTTTCTCACTGACTCAATGAGTATACTCAGGAAATTTGATGGATCTCCACAAATCTCTGTCGTTGTGTTTGCTATCAACTCAGATGTTGACGCTCTACTGTGTCATGAAGTCAGGCTATCCAAAATTTTCTCTCTGTCTTCCTCTGTCTCGTCTACCTTCGGTTTTACCGGTTGTCACAATGTGTTCTAAACCTCCCTTCCTCATCACATGCCCGAAAAAATGATGACTGTCTCTTTGTTATATTGATGATAAGCTTACTCTGTGTCTTGAGCTCATTCAGCACCTCAACATTAGTCATGTTAGCAGTCTATGGGATTCTCATCATTCTTCTATAAAAGCACATTTCTATGACCCTCAATATAGCTTTACATTTTGTGTTCATTATCTTGGTACGTCAATAATTCTGATATTGTATTTGTATGATATTTCAATAGATTACTCTCATATCGTTTTTCGTTACATAAGGACATGCTAGTAATTTATCCATACCGTTTTGACCTGGACAACACGCTCAATCTCTTTTATGGAATTGAGTTCGATATTTCTCCTCTCTCTCAGTAAATTTCGTTTCCTAGTTTCTATAGTGCGTCCTCTCTTTCTTGAACCTGTTGCCTCCTACTTTAATAATAATAATAAAATAATAATTCCTCTCGTACCGTTATACGTTACATAGGGCCTGCAAGTAATTTCTCCATACCGCTCTATCCTGGGCAACTCGCTCAATCTCCTGCATGGAACTGAGACCGATATTTCTGCCTCTCTCAGCAAAGTTCATTTCAGGGTCTCCTTAGGTCGACCTCTCTTTCTTGAACCTGTTGCCTCCTACTTCAATGCCTGCTTTGTTATTTTTTAATCATATCTTCTCAAAGTATGCCCAACATATCTCAATATTATTGTTACTATAACAGTTGTTACTAATGCTTGACCAGACAATTCTCTGATTTCCTTCATCATCATCATCAAGTAGCTTGTCTCTTCTGGAACTTGGTTCCCATGACAGCAACCCTGAAAAACTCTCTATTTTATGCCAGATACCCGACGTCAGCATCAGTCATTCTCAGATCGTCAATGTCATCTTGCACTCATCGTCTTCTAAGTATTCTTCTCATTCTTCTTCACCGTTTCTTCTAGAATTATCTTCTCCGTGCACTCATGTGTCCGAAATATTTATTTGTCCATTGTTATATTCTTTATAAACGACTTTAACATCAAGCTGTTGCAGAACAAAAGCATTTAATTGCATTACTTCTTGTGAATTCATCCCATTTGTTCATTATTCTAAATTATACATTCATTTTACATTTTAACGCGTTAAAATGCATTTAATCTTAATGTATGATTTCTCCCATTCATCTACTTCTAATATTACAGCGTTAAAACAATTTTTTAATTTTAAAGACGATGTCATATTTATTTCTATATACACAGCTGTCATTAATCTCTTAATCAACCAAGCGTAACATTTCATTTCGGTACAGCGTGAGGCAGTTATGAGTGCTACAATGCGACTTACTGAGGGAGCAATTGTCTCACTCTGATTACCAACTATTGATCGCATTCTGAAACAGATGGCATGTGTTACTTGAGAGCGAGCAGTACATTGTTGGGTGGAGTGGAAGTGTGGGGGGCCACGGGAAGGTAATTTAGTTGTATATATTATTTGTCGATGATAAATTATTACAAAATTATTGCAACTAGAAAAACAACATTTCGATTTACAAGAACATCGACCGCTTCCTCAGCACCCAGTTTAGCTAACACCATAACACCATTTGGAGAGCCACATTAGCGTAGTTGTTAGTCAACTCACTTCTTACACTAGTGGTTATGGTTCAATTCCACAAGTAGATGAGGAGTATTTCCCGACCGTAACGGCTTACAGATCCACCCAAGCTCAACTGGGTACTAGGAAAAGTAGCTGGGAAGTAAAGACAGCCGGCGTGATGTTGGCCAAATCATCCATCGTGTGCCGACGCACAATGAAAAATACATGCCTAACACCGTATTATCCTATATACCACGTGGTAATTTTTTTTTTTTCGATCCAGAAGCACTTGAGCTGAAAGCTCTTCTGCTCCGTGTCATGGACATCGTAACCCTTCGGTTCGGTGCCACGAACACCGTAAATCTGGGGAACCTGTAGCTTTTCTGCCTGTTCGAGGAGTTGAACCATCACATACAGAGGACTTGTCTCCCGTAGTCCAACGCGCTACGAACACCCTGGGCACGCGGGCTTTTACACCTGCAGCAATAATTATCATTGTCACATACGTTGCTGCTGCAACTGCAACCTTCGTCAAGTAGTAGCATGTGCTTTGTGTAACGTTGCTTTCATCATAGATCGCCTGAAAAACTCTCTGTCTCTAGCAAATTCTCCTGCCTCCTCCAGCGTCATGTTTAAAGCTTCTTTAATGTCCTGCCGCTACCTTTGTCTTGGTCGTCCCCTGCCTCGTACTCCAGAAACCATACCTTCCATTACCCTTCCCATTACCCTGCAGCGGTCAGCCATCTTGTAGCGGGCAGTCATCTTGCAGCGGTCAGCCATCTTGTAGCGGGCAGTCATCTTGCAGCGGTCAGCCATCTTGTAGCGGGCAGTCATCTTGCAGCGGTCAGCCATCTTGTAGCGGGCAGTCATCTTGTAGCGGGCAGTCATCTTGTAGCGGGCAGTCATCTTGCAGCGGTCAGCCATCTTGCAGCGGTCAGCCATCTTGTAGCGGGCAGTCATCTTGCAGCGGTCAGCCATCTTGTAGCGGGCAGTCATCTTGTAGCGGGCAGTCATCTTGCAGCGGTCAGCCATCTTGTAGCGGGCAGTCATCTTGCAGCGGTCAGCCATCTTGTAGCGGGCAGTCATCTTGCAGCGGTCAGCCATCTTGTAGCGGGCAGTCATCTTGCATTGATCAGCCATTTTAAAGAAACAACGCGACATTAGTAGCAATGAAGTAGTATAACGACTGGGACGCGACATTAGTAGCAATGAAGCAGTATATCAACTGGACGCGACATTAGTAGCAATGAAGCAGTATATCGACTGGGACGCGACATTAGTAGCAATGAAGCAGTATATCAACTGGGATGCGACATTAGTAGCAATGAAGCAGTATATCAACTGGGACGCGACATTAGTCGCAATGAAGCAGTATATCGACTGGGACGTAATTCAATTTTTTTGTTGGAGGCGTAGCAACGCGCGCAGTGTACAGCTAGTAGCGTAATAAAAAAACAGCTATTACTACTACTTAATACCAAAGCAACTGTTACTATAACTATCACAATAGTAATACAGCGAGCCACACTAACCACCAGTATGATTATCATTCGACATCTGTCCAAGGATGGTGGGGGCGACTGAACATCTATGGGTCTGCCGTAAGTGCCGTGACGTCGGTTCAGTAAACAGTTACTAAGACTACGAAGACGGAAGAAGAAGAAGAATTCAGTCGAGCAACAAATAATATGAAGATAAGGCATGACTGTGTTTCACATTTTCAGCGAACAGGAACGAGAGACGAAACAGTGAGAGATACAGCGATATATATATATAAATAAATATATATATAGAGAGAGATGGAGATAAATAGAGGGTGAGAGAGGAAAATAGAGAAAGAGAGATAGAACGATATATATATATATATATATATATATATATATAGAGAGAGAGAGAGAGAGAAAGGGGGGGGAGGGAGATAAATAGAGAGAAATAGAGAAAGATAGAGGGATATAGAGAGACAAAGCGAGAGAGAAAGAGAGAGAACGAGAGAGAAAGATAGAGATAGAGAGACAGAGAGAGACAAAGATAGAGAGAAATAGATAGAGAGAGGGAGAAAGATAGAGAGAGAAAGAGAAAGAGAGAGAGAAAGATAGAGAAAGATAGAGAGAGAAAGAGAGAGAGAAAGATAGAGAAAGAGAGAGAGAGAAAGATAAAGATAGAGAGAGAAAGATAGAGAGAGAAAGGAGAGAGAGAGAGAAAGATATGAGAGAAGAGAGAGAGAGAAAGATAGAGAGAGCTATAGAGAGAGAAGATAGAGAGAGAAAGGTAGAGAGAGAAGGAGAGAGAGAGAAAGATAGAGAAAGCGAAAGGGAGAGAGAAGGGAGAGAAAGAAAGAGAGAGAAAGATAGAGAGAGGAGAGATAGAAATAGAGAAGAAGAGAGAGAGATAGAGAGAAAGAGAGAAAGAGAGAGAGAAAGAGAGAGAGAAATAGAGAGAAAGAGAGAGAGAGAGAGAGAAAGAGAGAGAAAGAAAGAGAGAATTTGGCTGAAATCAGATGCATGTGTCCTAAAGTGTAGAAGTCTATGGTTTAGGGGCCTACCAAACCAATGTGCAACGTATACACGTTCTTGGCAAAGATCAAACATATCACAAAGAGTGATTAAAATTGGTGTAAAGAACGTACGCAAAGAAGAAGAAGAAAGAGAGAGAAAGAAAGATGAGAGAAAAGAGATAAAAGAGAGCGAGAGAAAGATAGAAATAGAGAAAGAGAGAGAGAAAAAGAAAGATAAGAGAAATACAACTAAGGCAACTACTACTATACCAGTTCCCCAGGACTGATTTGTTTTAAAAAAAAGCACTGTAGCAACTAGCATTGCCGTAGATACATTAACTACGAGAGATGTCGATAATGATTACATTATACAACAACACCTGCTACCTGTGTCCCTATTGCTATTACAAGATTGATATTGTTATTGATTATGTATTAAGAATATCATTACTGAATTCATGAATATGAGAATTCTATAGTAATTTGTATTATGAAGATGAATGAAAGGTTAGGCCGACTGCTGCGTAGTAATGATGTAAGATTGTGAGAGAACATTGGTAAACTGCATCTACAAAGAGCAGGGGGAGGGGATATCCTCTGTGGCGTAGAGGTTGGGTGCTCGTCCTTCGTGCCAATAGTACCAGGTTCGCTCCCTAGTGGAGCCATCTGAATATTTTCCCAGACATCCCTGATCTCAGTGTAGGCGAGAACGAGTTCCGTCGGAGACGGACGATAAAACGTAGATCCCTTGTTTATGTTGAAGACGTATAAGAACCCTTGATTGTTCAACATCGAGATTAGCAGGCTGGAAAGCCGCTTCCCGGCAAAATTAATTAAAAAAATTAAATAATAATAATTCCATAAAACTAGTTTCACCATCTTCTAATGAACATCTGGAGCGTTGCCGGTGCTACAGAGTTCATGCACTGCCACTGAGATCTTCTTGTGTAAAAAAGGGATTGGTGCAAACATGGTTACTCAACAAAGCACAATTATAATGTTCCTATCAATCAATCAATCAATCAAAACCCATCGTGTGCCGACGGTCAAGGAAAAATACAGACCTAACATCATATTCTTCAATATATACCGAGAGAGAGAGAGAGAGAGAGAGAGAAAGAGAGAGAGATACTGAATAGTATTCCTTATTTGCTAAATATTTCGTTTAAGGCAACTAAAAACAGAGAAAGTTCACTAACGATTTATTCGCGCGACATGTTTCCTTCTATTTCGTCATGTTACAATGAATAAAGTAACCCAAGCTTGTAATACTTTCATCTTGCAGAGCTCATGTAACCCAAGCTTGGAATACTTTCATCTTGCAGCGGTCAGGTAACCCAAGCTTGGAATACTTTCATCTTGCAGCGGTCAGGTAACCAAGCTTGGAATACTTTCATCTTGCAGCGGTCAGCCATCTTAAAGCGGTCAGCCATCTTACGCGGTCAACTATCTTGCAGCGGTCAGCCATCTTGTAGCGGTCAGTCATCTTGCAGCGGTCAGCCATCTTGCAGTGGTCAGCCATCTTACAGCGGTCAGCCATCTTACAGCGGTCAGCCATCTTGCAGTGGTCAGCCATTTTAAAGAAACAATTGCTGGTAGACTTTTCCGACCTTAGATTTGAAGTGAAAGAAAGTCCTGTCATTTCACATTTATAGGCCCTAGTGTTCAGGACTTAGGAGGGTCAATTCCTTTTCTCACGTATGGAGCATCGAATGTGGGATTGTACTCACAACTCTCTTGTGTTGATAGATAAACACTTACACATTAAGGTCAGCTTCAAATAATGTCTTCTTCTTCTTCTTCTTCCGCTCCATATCGACCACTTTCTAAACCACTCTTTGTAAGTTGAATGTGATCTGAGCCTAAGAGCGATTGTACGTTGTGCCAGTTATGCGTTTACAAATAGGTCAACACATCCGATTTATGCGACGCTTTGTATTTACTATGGTAGCTTCCCTAGGCTCCTACCACAGTCGCCTCTTACGACATGCCTTGTAGGGCGCAATGGTACTATTATTTGCTCCCCTTGCGAGTCCCGACATCAAGCGGGCGCTTCAAGTAATTATGTCTCAAATCTCTTTTCAAAGACTGTCTCAAATCTCTTTTCAAAGACTGTCTCAAATCTCTTTTCAAAGACTGTCTCAAATCTCTTTTCAAAGACTCAAATCTCTTTTCAAAGACTGTCTCAAATCTCTTTTCAAAGACTGTCTCAAATCTCTTTTCAAAGACTCAAATCTCTTTTCAAAGACTGTCTCAAATCTCTTTTCAAAGACTGTCTCAAATCTCTTTTCAAAGACTGTCTCAAATCTCTTTTCAAAGACTGTCTCAAATCTCTTTTCAAAGACTGTCTCAAATCTCTTTTCAAAGACTGTCTCAAATCTCTTTTCAAAGACTGTCTCAAATCTCTTTTCAAAGACTGTCTCAAATTCAAATTTTGTCAAATTTGTATTTGCTAGTTTTTGTTGCATTTATTTCGTAATTCGTTTTTAGTCACATATTTTCTTCACTTCTCTTGTATATTTTGCTTGATAAAGGCCTTTTGGTCGAAACGTTGCTGTGTATTAGTATTGTTTTTGTATTTTGTAAAACTACAGTACTTTGTTTTGATGTGTTTCGCCGTTGCTACATAGTTTTGCTGCAGTCTTGACATATATCAAATCTGTATTCAAAAACTCAATCAAATTCTTTATTCCAAAAGTTTTTTTAATCTGTGATTTGCGGTTTCTGCGTCAGGATTCTCAGAGATTGATAATTACACTATTCAAATTGTTATTTTCAAGATCCTCCAATGAAATCGCCCATAGAGCACAACAAACTAGAAACCAGCCAATAGGATGAGACGGTGTGCTTCATTGGCTGAATTGATTGCATGCCGGGACGTTGCGGAAAAATTGAATGCCGGTAGTGCACGGCTTAAGCGGACGTTGAACATAACAATGGAAGGCTAGGACTCACAAACTATTTGGATGTCGGACCGGGGCGTCAGTTATACATCAAGTTACCCCAGTCCCGCACGCGCCAGTCCATTGTCCTTTCAGCGTCGGGGTCGCGTGTCTAGCCAAATTTGCATACAGCTGCTCTCTGTTCGAATACCGCTCGCTCGCACTTTTTTCCAGCACTCACGCTTGAGATTTTCAGTTTTATTCTTTATGTTTGTCGTTCTTAAAGGGAGAGAGCTGGATGTATTTATGGCTGGGGGGTGAGGAAATTAGGACTGTGAGGGTGGAAACTGATAACATTTTTTTTTTAAACTTGAGCAGATAACAAAAGAAATGCACAAATGTTTGCGAAGAACGAAGTACACTAAATGCACAAATACCGATCGAAAAATTGTTGAAACTATCAAATCTCGCGTGACACATTGCTCTTATCTTCATTAACACACGTTTGTGGATCATGTTCGCATCCCCAGACTAGAGTACGATCTCTCTGCACCCTCCCAACCCTCAGACTAGAGTACGATCTCTCTGCACCCCACCCCCAGACTGGAGTACTATCTCTCTGCACCCCCCACCCCAGACTGGAGTACGATCTTCTCGCACCCCCAGACCGGAGTACGAATTTTATGACAGAGCGTTTGGTGGTGGGGATGGGGAGGGAGCTGGGGTCGACCTGGCAGCTTGATAGAAAAGTGTTTACTTTTATTTTCTGTTCAACAATCTATGCCTTTTCTCTTTATCTCCAGGTTTGTATCTCTCGTTATCTCCAGGTTTATATCTCTTTATCTCCAGGTTTGTATCTCTCTTATCTCCAGTGTTTGTATCTCTCTTTATCTCCAGGTTTGTATCTCTCTTTATCTCTAGGTTTGTATCTCTCTTTATCTCCAGGTTTATATCTCTCTTTATCTCCAGGTTTGTATCTCTCTTTATCTCCAGGTTTATATCTCTCTTTATCTCCAGGTTTATATCTCTCTTTATCTCCAGGTTTATATCTCTCTTTATCTCCAGGTTTGTATCTCTCTTTATCTCCAGATTTGTATCTCTCTTTATCTCCAGGTTTGTATCTCTCTTTATCTCCAGGTTTATATCTCTCTTTATCTCCAGGTTTATATCTCTCTTTATCTCCAGGTTTATATTTCTCTTTATCTCCAGGTTTATATATCTCTTTATCTCCAGGTTTATATCTCTCTTTATCTCCAGGTTTATATCTCTCGTTATCTTCAGGTTTGTATCTCACTTTATCTCCAGATTTGTATCCTCTTTATCTCCAGGTTTGTATCTCTTTATCTCCAGGTTTATATATCTCTTTATCTCCAGGTTTATATCTCTCTTTATCTCCAGGTTTATATCTCTCTTTATCTCCAGGTTTATATCTCTCTTTATCTCCAGGTTTATATTTCTCTTTATCTCCAGGTTTATATCTCTCTTTATCTCCAGGTTTGTATCTCTCTTTATCTCCAGATTTGTATCTCTCTTTATCTCCAGGTTTGTATATCTCTTTATCTCCAGGTTTATATCTCTCTTTATCTCAAGGTTTATATCTCTCTTTATCTCCAGATTTGTATTCTCTTTATCTCCAGGTTTGTATCTCTCTTTATCTCCAGGTTTGTATCTCACTTTATCTCCAGGTTTATATCTCTCTTTGTCTCCAGGTTTATATCTCTTTATCTCTAGGTTTATATATCTCTTTATCTCCAGGTTTGTATCTCTCTTTATCTCCAGGTTTGTAATTCTCTTTATCTCTAGGTTTGTATCTCTCTTTATCTCCAGGTTTATATCTCTTTATCTCCAGGTTTATATCTCTCTTTATCTCCAGGTTTTTATCTCTCTTTATCTCCAGGTTTGTATCTCACTTTATCTCCAAGTTTATGTCTCTCTTTATCTCCAGGTTTATATCTCTCTTTATCTCCAGGTTTATATCTCTCTTTATTTCCAGGTTTATATCTCTCTTTATCTCCAGGTTTGTATCTCTCTTTATCTACAGGTTTTTCTCTCTCTTTATCTCCAGGTTTATATCTCACTTTATCTCCAGGTTTATATCTCTCTTTATCTCCAGGTTTGTATCTCTCTTATCTCCAGGTTTTATATCTCTGTATCTCCAGGTTTGATCTCTCTTTATCTCAGGTTTGTAATTCTCTTTATCTCCAGGTTTGTATCTCCTTTATCTCCAGGTTTATATCTCTTATCTCCAGGTTTATTTTCTCTTTATCTCCAGGTTTTTATCTCTCTTATCCCCAGGTTTGTATCTCACTTGATCTCCAAGTTTATATCTCTCTTTATCTCCAGGTTTATATATCTCTTTATCTCCAGGTTTATATCTCTCTTTATCTCCAGGTTTATATCTCTCTTTATCTCCAGGTTTATATCTCTGTTTATCTCCAGGTTTATATCTCTCTTTATCTCCAGGTTTATATCTCTTTATCTCCAGGTTTGTATATATCTTTATCTCCAGGTTTGTATCTTCTTTATCTCAGGTTTGTATCTCTCTTTATCTCCAGGTTTATATCTCTCTTTATCTCCAGGTTTGTATCTCACTTTATCTCCAGGTTTATATTTCTCTTTATCTCCAGGTTTATATCTCTCTTTATCTCCAGATTTGTATCTCACTTTATCTACAGGTTTATATCTCTCTTTATCTCCAGGTTTATATCTCTCTTATCTCCAGGTTTATATCTCTCTTTATCTCTAGGTTTATATCTCTCTTTATCTCCAGGTTTATATCTCTCCTTATCTCCAGGTTTATATCTCTCTTTATCTCCAGGTTTATATCTCTCTTTATCTCCAGGTTTATATTACTTTTCCTAGTCTGACCTCACGTAATCTTCTTCCATTTATAGTCCTCTTTATATTCCCTCCAGGACCAGAGATCGCCGAAGAAGAAGAAGGAGATATTTCTTCATTTGAAATCCTTCTGTATCTGTTGAAATAGCGATCGTTTACAACCAGCATTAGACAATCTAGGACCACAACCGGTAGAAGCATTAGACAATCTAGGACCACAACCGGTAGAAGTATTAGACAATCTAGGACCACAACCGGTACCAGCATTAGACAATATAGGACCACAACCGGTAGAAGTAATCAAGATATCACAGCTGGTGGAACAAAACATTGATGGACCACAATGGATAGAAATAGTTTAGAGACCACAGCTGGTAGAACAAAACATTGATGTACCACAGCTGGTAGAACTAAACATTGATGTACCACAGCTGGTAGAACTAAACATTGATGTACCACAGCTGGTAGAACTAAACATTGATGTACCACAGCTGGTAGAACTAAACATTGATGTACCACAGCTGGTAGAACTAAACATTGATGTACCACAGCTGGTAGAACTAAACATTGATGTACCACAGCTGGTAGAACTAAACATTGATGTACCACAGCTGGTAGAACTAAACATTGATGGAACACAAGAGGCTGAAATACAGACCACAGTTAGTATATAATAGCCCCCCATATATTACTATTGCAATCTTTAATCTTCTCGTTATTATTATCACCCCCACACAAAAACCTTCGCAATATTCTCTTTCTCTGTATATCTACTTTCTTATATCTACTGTGAACCAGGGCCGGGCCGTGCTATGATACAGTGAGGCGGCCGCATCAGGCGGTACCTTAAGGAGGGCGGCATAAGCAACAAATGAAGGTTATTTTTTTAAAAAAAAACATTTAAAGGGATGACATTTCGAAGACTTGCATCATACTGAGAAAATGTACCTCACGGCACTGCGGTAAACTTCACTAACAATTTTGAATACAAAGATTACGGCCATGTTATGAAAGGTGCCCCGCACTCATGCCTACAGTTGTACTACAGATTATAATTACTTTCGATGTTTGGCAGATGAGCGAAAATATATATAATTACGATTTGTGCGTGAATGCTTCCTTCAATTTCCAAATTCCATTAATTAACAAGATCGAGACGAACGCTGGACTCTAAGATCAAAGAAATGTTAATTGTGGACTGGAAGCTGTTAGGAAAGCCTCGAATGGACACTACGTCTGCCTGACGACGACAATGGCAGACGGCAGACATTTCAGTAGACGAAATCAATGTAACGGCGCTTGAAGCTCAGCATCATCTGGAAAGACTACCCTGGAACAGAATCGGCTGCATCAAATTAAATCATTCTTTATTCCTCCTTTAGAAGTTACAAAGATTATTTAAAAACTTCAAAGGAGTCTCCGAGACTGTGGACAGGTTCGACAAATCAAAATTAGCAAAGGAGACAGAATCTGGTATTGTTTGTGCGCTGTCTGTCTGAGAATGCATGAGCACAATATTTGATGATGTCACGCAAGACGTATTTTCCAAATAGAATGGCTCAGTTTAAACATTTTCTATGGACAATTAATAACTTAGCATGAACTCTGGAACCGAGATGTTTGTCAAATCGATTCCACAGATGTCCTTCAATATTCGAGGAGGTATTGTTCTCATTGAAAGCAGATCAAAGAGATAGAATGCTGCCGAGAGCGGTTAAGAAAGGACAGGTGCTGTTGTGACAACAAGTTCAGCAGACGTCCTTAGCTTTGCTACTCATGAGAGTCATCTCCTTTTATTAAATGCACACTGTTAAACTTTTTTTTTAAAACATGTAAATTTTGGTATTTGTAATATAATATATATATATATATATATATATATGGTTTTCTGTTTAACAGACTGTCATTTGGCAAGTGTTTTACTGTGACAACTTCTGAGTTTGCATTGTCTCTCTTGTCTTTACAGACGGTCAAGCCGCCTGCCCAACGTGTTCGTAGCGCGTTGACGACGGTGCAAGCCCCATGTGAGTGCGGTTCAATTCCGCGGGCTGGCAGAAAAGCCACATGTTCTCCAGATATGCGGTATACGTGGTACCGAACCGAGAGGTTACGATGTCCATGGCCCTGAGCCGAAGAGCTGAAGCTCAAGTGCTTCTGGGTCGGAAATCCCCAAAAACAGACAGTCAACTGGCAAGTGTTTTACTGTGACAACTTCTGTGTTTGCGCTTGTCTCTCTACATTTCACTCATCCTAAGTCTCTTTTCAAAAGATTCTAGATCATTGTGTAATGTTGTTTGTTCAGATGTCGTCATGAGTTAGTTTTCCCATTTCCTGGGAACGATAGAAACATTCTTCACTGTGGCCTTGAAAACATCCTTATATCTGAGCAGTGACGTCTTGGAGTCACGTCTCTCTGAAAGTTCACAGAACATCACGTGCTGTGGTATGGGCTATACTCATGCTTCTCACATGTCCTAGCCATCTAAGTCTTCTACTGCTGAGCATGTCCATGATGAAAGGCAAGTTTGTCCTAGCCATCTAAGTCTTCTGAGCATGCCCATGATGGAAGGCAAGTTTGCCCTAGCCATCTAAGTCTTCTACTGCTGAGCATGTCCATGATGAAAGGCAAGTTTGTCCTAGCCATCTAAGTCTTCTGAGCCATGATGGAAGGCAAGTTTGCCCTAGCCATCTAAGTCTTCTACTGCTGAGCATGTCCATGATGGAAGGCAAGTTTGCCCTAGCCATCTAAGTCTTCTACTGCTGAGCATATCCATGATGGAAGGCAAGTTTGCCCTAGCCATCTAAGTCTTCTACTGCTGAGCATATCCATGATGGAAGGCAAGTTTGTCCTAGCCATCTAAGTCTTCTACTGCTGAGCATTCCCATGATAGAAGGCAAGTTTGTCCTAGCCATCTAAGTCTTCTGAGCATGCCCATGATGGAAGGCAAGTTTGCCTAGCCATCTAAGTCTTCTACTTCTGAGCATTACCATGATAGAAGGCAAGTTTGTCCTAGCCATCTAAGTCTTCTGAGCATTCCCATGATAGAAGGCAAGTTTGCCCTAGCCATCTAAGTCTTCTACTGCTGAGAATTCCCATGATAGAAGGCAAGTTTGTCCTAGCCATCTAAGTCTTCTGAGCATGCCCATGATGGAAGGCAAGTTTGCCCTAGCCATCTAAGTCTTCTACTGCTGAGCATGCCCATGATAGAAGGCAAGTTTGTCCTAGCCATCTAAGTCTTCTGAGCATGCCCATGATGGAAGGCAAGTTTGTCCTAGCCATCTAAGTCTTCTGAGCATTCCCATGATGGAAGGCAAGTTTGTCCTAGCCATCTAAGTCTTCTACTGCTGAGCATTCCCATGATAGAAGGCAAGTTTACACGCTGCAACACATTAGAGTTGTAATAACACGTAATAAAATACAATTTCCTGTAAGATATTCAGACTTTAGGGTATGAAGCCACTTCACATTTCTAGGCCCTGGTGTGCAGGAGGTAGGAAGGCCAATTCCTTTCCTCATGTGTGGAACGTCGAGTATTGGATAGAACGCACCACATAACACCACTTACACAAGCTAACACCTGCATTACAAGGAAGGAGGTGGGTGTCTATATGGGAATGTTGTCAGGTCACTTGCCTTGCGTTTTGAAAGTCATTGATTCGAATCCGTACCGCTTCGTTTAGATAACGAGTGCATTTTTTTCTGGAGATACACCTAACATTGTTGCTAGAACTGCGGAGATCGTGCTTTGTGCAATACTCTCTGCAGGTGACGTGTCATTTCTGCGGAGTGGGACCGAGCTATACAGCGTAAAACCGGCGTCAATGAAGTCAATTCTTCGGCTTTAGTTCTGTACTGGTATCATACCATCTCAGTCTCTTTATTTGACGTAAACATTCATTTACAAAGTTCTGTAGTTTTCTGGTGGTTTCTTTTGTTGTTCTGTACTTTCATAATTCAAGATACGGGGAGTGTCTGTGTGGCGTAGGGGTTATTTGCTCGCCTCTAGTTCCATGGGTACTTGATTCGCTAACTAGTAGATCTATCGAGATATTTTTCTAGAGATAATTGATCTCAGTGTAGGTGAGATGGAGTTCCTAGTTCTTTCGGAGACGGACGATAACACGTAGATCCTGTGTTCAAGCTGAGCAAGTAAAAGAACCCTTTGCAATTTAAAATCGAGACGAGCAGGCTGGAAAGCCGCAGCCTAGACAAAATTCATTAGAAAGATTAAGAATAAAATTCCTACAAAATATTTTCACCATCTTCTAAATCAGGGACTCGCCACGGTGCTACGGAGTTCGTGCACTACAGCTGAGATCTTCCTCTAAAAGAAAGAGATCAGAGCACACATGGTTATTCCCTGAAGTGCAATGATGATTGTCCTAACAATAAATCAATCAAGTCATGAAATAGAACTGCCAACAGATCAAAGATAAATGTGACACAATATATTCAATGTCCAATCCATAAAAGACCCTCCCCCTAATTGTAATCCCGCTCTGTTCTGAGCTTACCGATGACTCTCCGCGTTGTTGGTGGTAGATGATTAATGGCAAGTCACTCGTCCTTCTTCCACTCCCTACAGACAAGGATAATACAGTTATAATCTGATCATTAATCAGAAAGTATTGAGTCAACATCATAAGCTCTCAGAACAAAACCAAATTATTCTCCAGTTGATACCAGCCCACTGTGGCGTACTAGGAAATGAGAGAGCAGACAGGCTGGCTAAGGAGGGAACAAAACTGATACAACACAAACACCCAGTGTCACTACCAGAGATCAAGACACATATCAAGCGGAAATACAAAGATTTGTGGAGGCAACAAACACACAGTAAACACCCACAAGATCCCATCAGCAGAATAAACAGAAAAAAAAACATAACAATCTTTAGCCTAACACAGGTCACAGCAGGCTCAATCATCACATGCACAAAATAAAGCATGCTCAGACTGCACAGTGTGAATGTCAGATACAAAACACAGACTCCAGAGCACATCCTGCAGTCATGTCCATCATACATACACCAACGAAACGAAACATGGCCTCGTGAATGAAGCTTAAAGAGCAAGTTATGGAGAGCTCTCCTGGAACTCCATCTGACATGCAGCTTCATAGGGGCAACACATCTCATGGTTTAGACAAGCATACGAAACCGGACGCAAAGAAGAAGAAGAAGAGTATTCTCATCGCTGCATGAACTCTCTATATCACGTCAATTTTCTTCTTCTTGACTTGATATATTTCTGTAACAGTTTGTTTCAATAGTAGAACATACTGGCGCTTCATAGTAGAACATACTGGCGCTTCATAGTAGAACATACTGGCGCTTGGTAGTAGAACATACTTGCGCTTCATAGTAGAACATACTTGCGCTTCATAGTAGAACATACTGGCGCTTCATAGTAGAACATACTGGCGCTTCATAGTGGAACATACTTGCGCTTCATAATGGAACATACTGGCGCTTCATAGTAGAACATACTGGCGCTTCATAGTAGAACATACTGGCGCGTGGTAGTGGAACATACTGGCGCGTGGTAGTGGAACATACTGGCGCTTCATAGTAGAACATACTGGCGCTTCATAGTAGAACATACTGGCGCGTGGTAGTGGAGCATACTGGCGCTTCATAGTAGAACATACTGGCGCTTCATAGTAGAACATACTGGCGCGTGGTAGTGGAACATACTGGCGCTTCATAGTAGAACATACTGGCGCTTCATAGTAGAACATACTGGCGCTTCATAGTAGAACATACTGGCGCTTCATAGTAGAACATACTGGCGCGTGGTAGTGGAACATACTGGAGCTTCATAGTAGAACATACTGGCGCGTGGTAGTAGAACATACTGGCGCGTGGTAGTGGAACATACTGGCGCTTCATAGTAGAACATACTGGCGCGTGGTAGTGGAACATACTGGCGCTTCATAGTAGAACATACTGGCGCGTGGTAGTGGAACATACTGGCGCTTCATAGTAGAACATACTGGCGCGTGGTAGTGGAACATACTGGCGCTTCATAGTAGAACATACTGGCGCGTGGTAGTGGAACATACTGGCGCTTCATAGTAGAACATACTGGCGCTTCATAGTAGAACATACTGGCGCTTCATAGTAGAACATACTGGCGCGTGGTAGTGGAACATACTGGCGCTTCATAGTAGAACATACTGGCGCGTGGTAGTGGAACATACTGGCGCTTCATAGTAGAACATACTGGCGCGTGGTAGTGGAACATACTGGCGCTTCATAGTAGAACATACTGGCGCGTGGTAGTGGAACATACTGGAGCTTCATAGTAGAACATACTGGCGCGTGGTAGTAGAACATACTGGCGCGTGGTAGTGGAACATACTGGCGCTTCATAGTAGAACATACTGGCGCGTGGTAGTGGAACATACTGGCGCTTCATAGTAGAACATACTGGCGCGTGGTAGTGGAACATACTGGCGCTTCATAGTAGAACATACTGGCGCGTGGTAGTGGAACATACTGGCGCTTCATAGTAGAACATACTGGCGCGTGGTAGGGGAACATACTGGCGCTTCATAGTAGAACATACTGGCGCGTGGTAGTGGAACATACTGGCCCTTCATAGTGGAACATACTGGCGCTTCATAGTAGAACATACTGGCGCTTCATAGTAGAACATACTGGCGCTTCATAGTAGAACATACTGGCGCTTCATAGTAGAACATACTGGCGCTTCATAGTAGAACATACTGGCGCTTCATAGTAGAACATACTGGCGCGTGGTAGGGGAACATACTGGCGCTTCATGGTAGAACATACTGGCGCGTGGTAGTGGAACATACTGGCCCTTCATAGTAGAACATACTGGCGCTTCATAGTAGAACATACTGGCGCTTCATAGTAGAACATACTGGCGCTTCATAGTAGAACATACTGGCGCGTGGTAGTGGAACATACTGGCGCTTCATAGTAGAACATACTGGCGCTTCATAGTAGAACATACTGGCGCTTCATAGTAGAACATACTGGCGCGTGGTAGTGGAACATACTGGCGCTTCATAGTGGAACATACTGGCGCTTCATAGTAGAACATACTGGCGCGTGGTAGTAGAACATACTGGCGCTTCATAGTGGAACATACTGGCGCTTCATAGTAGAACATACTGGCGCTTCATAGTAGAACATACTGGCGCTTCATAGTAGAACATACTGGCGCGTGGTAGTAGAACATACTGGCGCGTGGTAGTAGAACATACTGGGGCTTGGTAGTAGAACATACTGGCGCGTGGTAGTAGAACATACTGGCGCTTCATAGTAGAACATACTGGCGCGTGGTAGTAGAACATACTGGCGCGTGGTAGTAGAACATACTGGCGCGTGGTAGTAGAACATACTGGCGCGTGGTAGTAGAACATACTGGCGCGTGGTAGTGGAACATACTGGCGCGTGGTAGTAGAACATACTGGCGCGTGGTAGTGGAACATACTGGCGCGTGGTAGTAGAACATACTGGCGCGTGGTAGTGGAACATACTGGCGCTTGGTAGTGGAACATACTGGCGCTTCATAGTAGAACATACTGGCGCGTGGTAGTGGAACATACTGGCGCTTCATAGTAGAACATACTGGCGCGTGGTAGTGGAACATACTGGCGCTTCATAGTAGAACATACTGGCGCTTCATAGTAGAACATACTGGCGCGTGGTAGTGGAACATACTGGCGCTTGGTAGTGGAACATACTGGGGCTTGTTAGTGGAACATACTGGCGCTTCATAGTAGAACATACTGGCGCGTGGTAGTGGAACATACTGGCGCTTCATAGTAGAACATACTGGCGCGTGGTAGTGGAACATACTGGCGCTTGGTAGTGGAACATACTGGGGCTTGGTAGTGGAACATACTGAAACCGGATAGGACACATTTGAGAAAACTAGAGGAGAGTATAACCAAGAAGGGTCTATTCCTGGAACCCACAGGAACAGCGTAAGAAATGGAGGTGAAGAAATATACAGAGATGAGATTTGGAGGCATAGATTAACAATATAAAGAAGAGCTGGAGGAAGCTGCAGGAGATAGCTAGAGATAGGAAGACTTGGCATGAGTTAGTTGAGGGCATATGTCCCAATACGGGTTAGAAGGTAGAGAGAGAGAGAGAGAGAGAGAGATATTGGAACTTTATCTTGATGTACGGTCTGCTTAGTTCTATCTAGCCGCGTGCTTGTCCAGCAGAGGGCATGTGTTCCATTCGCGATGTTTCTTCGCGTAGCACAGGCGCAGCATGTCGGAAGTAGTCAATCGCAAAGAAATTAACTGTGGGTCTATGTGGTGTAGTAGTAAATTCGTTTGACGTACTTTCTGAAAGTTGGGGGTTCGAATCCAACCGGTTCTAGAAATAAGTAGTTCTAAGAAAAGTATACTTAGGAAGCATATTCACAGAAGACGGAAGACTAGACAGAGAGATAGATGCGAGAGTGCAACAAACAAATGCTGTAACCTACCAGCTAGCCCCATTGTTAAGGCACCCAAACGTCTCACTAGACAGCTAAGCAACATATGATCAACAGAATTGTCATACCTACTTTGTGTTACCAGAGCAAAACATGGACAATGAGCAAAGCGCAGTCACAACAAATAACTACATGTGAAATACGTTGCCTGCGAAAAGTTACCAACAACACCAGAAAAGACAGAATCACTAACATCAGCATAAGAAAGAAAGTTGGCACAGAACATTGCTTGAATTACATAGAGAAACAAAGAATGAAGTGGTTTGGCCACTTAATAAGAATGCACCAAAACTCCACAGTATACAAAGTCTTCTACAACAGAATATCAGGGAAGAAGGCGAGAGGAAGACCAAGAAAATGATGGTTAGATGACATACCAGAATCCTGTCAAAGAGTAAAAATAACAATCACGCAAGCCACCAGAACAGCGCAAGACAAAAAAACAGAAAGCACTGGACAACAACCCGGTAGCAGTGTGACGACACTGGACAACAACCCGGTAGCAGTGTGACGACACTGGACAACAACCCGGTAGCAGTGTGACGAGACTGAGCAACAACCCGGTAGCAGTGTGACGACACTGGACAACAACCCGGTAGCAGTGTGACGAGACTGAGCAACAACCCGGTAGCAGTGTGACGACACTGGACAACAACCCGGTAGCAGTGTGACGAGACTGAGCAACAACCCGGTAGCAGTGTGATTGGTTGGGTTGATTGATTGATTTGTTGGGTTGATTGATTGATTGATTGGGTTGATTGATTGATAGGGTCATCATCATTGAACTTCAGTGAGTAACCATGTGTCCTGAAATCTGTTTTACACATGAAGATCTCAGCTGCAGTGCATGCACTCCGTAGCACCGGCGAGGGTCTTCAATTTTTTTTTAACATGAAGATATATTTTGTAGTAGTGACTTCACGATGGAGCGAACCTGATACCTTTAGCACAAGAGATGAGCACCTAGCCTCTACGCCACAGAGCCTACAAACTTTATTTTGCTTTTCTCTTCATCACCTTAGCCCTGCACCTTAGCCCTGCACATTAGCCCTGCACCTTAGCCCTGCACCTTAGCCCTGCACGTTAGCCCTGCACCTTAGCTCTGCACTTTAGCCCTGCACTTTAGCCCTGCACCTTAGCCCTGCACCTTAGCCCTGCACCTTAGCCCCGCACCTTAGCCCTGCACTTTAGCCTTGCACCTTAGCCCTACACCTTAGCCCTGCACATAGCCCTGTACATAACCCAGCACATAGTTCTGCACATAGTTCTGCACATAGTCCTGCACATAGTCCTGCACATAGTCCTGCACACATAGCCCTGCACCTAGCCCAGCACCTAGCCCAGCACATAGCCCTGCACATAGCCCTGCATACATGCGATTCTCAGACCACAAGGAAAGCCAGCTGGTTAAAATCTTAGTCCATTCTTAGTTTTAGTTTCAGTTTGGAATATCTTCATTGCACTTCGGACATGCCCACATGTGCTCCAATCTCCTTCATAATATCTCCAACATCGTCCAGCGACTGCTGACCGGCTTGATTAAGAAAAAGATACCATAGTCAGAATATGTCCACTCTAAAATTTGTCACTGCTGAATATTTGTGTACCTTCCTAAGAACGTATAATTCAATGTGTACTCAATTAGCGAGTATACTGGCTTTGCGTCAACATAAGATATACCACAAACCAGTATATTGGCTCGACAGAGTGAATGAGTTAAGATACAGATAAACAGGGTAATGTCCATTATAAGAATGCATGAAGAAAACATCGAGGTATAGTTGCTCTTGAAGTACGACCATGTACTGGTATCTCATTGAAATGTGTCGGGTGCCATATATTCTTCATCTTATTCTTCTTCGACAGCTCCATAACAACCACTTGTTAAACCACTCTTTGTGATTTGTATGTGAACTGAGTCTAAGAGCGATTGTATGTTGTGCCAGTTATGAGACTACAAGTAGGCCAGCATATCCGATATCTGCGACGATTTTTATTTACTAGGAGTAACTTCTATTAGGTAACTTCTATAGAACTTCTTTAGGGTAACTTCTATTAGGTACTTCTATTAGGACTTAGACTTCTATTAGGAACTCTATTAGGGTAACTTCTATTAGGGTAACTTCTATTAGGTAATCTTCTATTAGGGTAAGCTTCTATTAGAACTATGGGTAACTTCTATTAGGGTAACTTCTATTAGGTAACTTCTATTGGGTAACTTCTATTAGGTAACTTCTATTAGGGTAGCTTCTATTAGGTAGACTTCTATTAGGTAACTTCTATTAGGGTAACTTCTATTAGGGTAACTTCTATTAGGTAACTTCTATTAGGGTAACTTCTATTAGGTAACTTCTATTAGGTAACTTCTATTGGGGTAACTTCTATTAGGGTAACTTCTATTAGGTACTTCTATTAGGTAACTTCTATTAGGGTAACTTCTATTAGGTAACTTCTATTAGGTAACTTCTATTAGGTAACTTCTATTAGGTAACTTCTATTAGGTAACTTCTATTAGGGTAACTTCTATTAGGTAACTTCTATTAGGGTAACTTCTATTAGGGTAACTTCTATTAGGTAACTTCTATTAGGTAACTTCTATAGGGTAACTTCTATTAGGGTAACTTCTATTAGGGTAACTTCTATTAGGTAACTTCTATTAGGGTAACTTCTATTAGGGTAACTTCATTAGGTAATTTCTATAGGAACTTCTATTAGGGTAACTTCTATTAGGGTAACTTCTATTAGGGTAACTTCTATTAGAGGTAACTTCTATTAGGTAACTTCTATTAGGGTAACTTCTATTAGGTAACTTCTATTAGGGTAACTTCTATTAGGTAACTTCTATTAGGTAACTTCTATTGGTAACTTCTATTAGGTAACTTCTATTAGGGTAACTTCTATTAGGATTATAGCTTCTATTAGGGTAACTCTATTAGGGTAACTTCTATTAGGTAACTTCTATTAGGGTAACTTCTATTAGGGTAACTTCTATTAGGGTAACTTCTATTAGGTAACTTCTATTAGGGTAACTAATCTCTATTAGGGTAACTTCTATTAGGGTAACTTCTATTAGGGTAACTTCTATTAGGGTAACTTCTATTAGCGTAACTTCTATTAGGGTAACTTCTATTAGGGTAACTTCTATTAGGGTAACTTCTATTAGGGTAACTTCTATTAGGTAACTTCTATTAGGGTAACTTCTATAGGGTAACTTCTATTAGGGTAACTTCTATTAGGTAACTTCTATTAGGGTAACTTCTATTAGGTAACTTCATTAGGTAACTTCTATTAGGGTAACTTCTATTAGGGTAACTTCTATTAGGTAACTTCTATTAGGGTAACTTCTATTAGGGTAACTTCTATTAGGGTAACTATTAGGGTAACTTCTATTAGAGTAACTTCTATTAGGGTAACTTCTATTAGGAACTTCTATTAGAACTTCTATAGGGTAACTTCTATTAGGAACTTCTATTGGTAACTTCTATTAGGGTAACTTCTATTAGGGTAACTTCTATTAGGGTAACTTCTATTAGGGTAACTTCTATTAGGGTAACTTCTATTAGGGTAACTTCTATTAGGGTAACTTCTATTAGGGTAACTTAGCTCATTGAGGGTAACTTCTATTAGGTAACTTCTATAGATATAGGGTACTTCTATTAGGGTAACTTCTATTAGGTAACTTCTATTAGGTACTTCTATTAGGTACTTCTATTAGGTAACTTCTATTAGGTAACTTCTATTAGGTAACTTCTATTAGGGTAACTTCTATTAGGGTAACTTCTATTAGGTAACTTCTATTAGGGTAACTTCTATTAGGTAACTCTATTAGGGTAACTTCTATTAGGGTAACTTCTATTAGGGTAACTTCTATAGGTAACTTCTATTAGAACTCTCTATTAGGATAACTTCTATTAGGTAACTCTATTAGGTAACTTCTATTAGGTGCTTCTATTAGGATACTTCTATTAGGGTAACTTCTATTAGGTAACTTCTATTAGGTAACTTCTATTAGGTAACTTCTATTAGGGTAACTTCTATTAGGGTAACTTCTATTAGGGTAACTTCTATTAGGGTAACTTCTATTAGGGTAACTTCTATTAGGTAACTTCTATTAGGTAACTTCTATTAGGTAACTTCTATTAGGATACTTCTATTAGGAACTTCTATTAGGTAACTTCTATTAGGTAACTTCTATTAGGGTAACTTCTATTAGGTAACTTCTATTAGGGTAACTTCTATTAGGGTAACTTCTATTAGGGTAACTTCTATAGGAACTTAGGGTAACTTCTATGAGGGTAACTTCTATTAGGGTAACTTTCTATTAGGTGTAACTTCTATTAGGTAACTTCTATTAGGTAACTTCTATTAGGTAACTTCTATTAGGTAACTTCTATTAGGGTAACTTCTATTAGGGTAACTTCTATTAGGTAACTTCTATTAGGGTAACTTCTATAGGGTAACTTCTATAGGGTAACTATCTATTAGGTAACTTCTATTAGGGTAACTTCTATTAGGGTAACTTCTATTAGGGTAACTTCTATTAGGGTAACTTCTATGAGGGTAACTTCTATGAGGGTAACTTCTATTAGGTAACTTCTATTAGGGTAACTTCTATTAGGTAACTTCTATTAGGGTAACTTCTATTAGGGTAACTTCTTCTATTAGGTAACTTCTATTAGGGTAACTTCTATTAGGTAACTTCTATTAGGTACTTCTATTAGGGTAACTTCTATTAGGTAACTTCTATTAGGATACTTCTATTAGGTAACTTCTATTAGGGTAACTTCTATTAGGTAACTTCTATTAGGGTAACTTCTATTAGGGTAACTTCTATTAGGGTAACTTCTATTAGGTAACTTCTATTAGGGTAACTTCTATTAGGGTAACTTCTATTAGGGTAAATTCTATGAGGGTAACTTCTATGAGGGTAACTTCTATTAGGGTAACTTCTATGAGGGTAACTTCTATTAGGGTAACTTCTATTAGGGTAACTTCTATTAGGTAACTTCTATTAGGGTAACTTCTATTAGGGTAACTTCTACTAGGGTAACTTCTATGAGATGAATGAAATTAAAAGAAACAAGCAAAGCTTTACAAACAATTAAACAACTAAAATCAGTATGGATCGGAACTGATAAGAAAACAAAGATCAGAATACTAAAAGCATGCATATTCCCAGTGGCAACGTATGGGTGTGAAGCATGGACATTTAATAAAGAAGTGGAAAAACATATATGTGCTTTTGAATATAAGTGTTACAGAAGAGTCCTCTGTATATCATGGACAGAGAAGAGAACAAATAGATCTATCCAGAAAGAACTCAGAATCAAAGAAAACTGGCTGATGCTACAAATAAGAAAGAGAAAATTGAGATTTTTTTACATATAAAGAGACATGAAGGGCTGGAGAAGACCATCATGAAAGGAGGCATACCGGCAAAGAGAAGAGGAGGAAGACCACGGAGAAGATGGATTCAGGATGTAACTGATGGTTTGAACATGACAGCTGCAGAGGCGGGACATCTGGTTTATGAGAGAGAGAAATTCCGAAGGACTGTTGGGATGGCAAAGTTCTGCTCAGGACAAGCTATTTGATAATGATGAGCTTCGATATTCCCTACCTCAGTCGCCTCTTACGACATGCCTTGTAGATCGCCGTGTTACTATTCTTTGCTCCCCTTGCAAGTCCTGGCAACGCACGTGCGGGTGCGATATATTGAAGACATGAGAAGTTATTTAACTGTTGAGTTGTATCTGTCAGCCATGTGACTCAACATAGTGAAAGGGTGGTGGGGAGACTCTAATTTTGTTTCTATAATTTCAATGACTCATAGACTAAAATTCTCACATAAAAAAGAGGCACATGACTTTAACAGAACGAAAAAAAAGGGAACAGACTAAGAGAATGATTCAGATTTCTTTTCATTGTCATAGCTCGTGAGCACCCCAGCCTGGCATTGGTGACATCATTTGAAAAAAAACGGAATCAGACACAAAGACCTTGACCTGGAGATGTGTTTTCATGAGTACTCTCTGATGACTCATAGACTCTATTAAATATCAACAATTATAGAATATGACCATGATGATCAACCATACTTTTAATTAAGTCTGTCTCTGAGATGTCTACGTGACGATGAGGTAAGGTATCGCCTCTCACTCTAACGGTACTTTGATCGTTCGCCGCATTTAGCGATTAGAATATTTGTTAGGAGATTTGAAAGTAGGTGGGATCAAGTTCCTAGTCATATCGGTTACAGATCATGAAATGTAGGTTCCGTCTTCAAGTAGAGCACGTTCTCCGTAAGAATTTAATTCTTATTTGTCATGTTTGTTGGCCTACACGCTCTGATATAACTAAATAAATGCTGATACTTAGGTTAAACTCAGCGTGCCTCGGCTTAAAATAGCTTTAATACAATAAATTATAAAGATTGAAAGGTGCGTGCATCGGATTATAATAATAATTCCTTTCATGCCAATATATGTTACATAGGGCCCACAAGTAATTTCTCCATACCGCTTTATCCTGGGCATCCTTGGTCTTCTTAGGTCATCCTCTCTTTCTTGAACCCTTTGCATCCCACTTCAATGTCTGCTTTGATATTCTTTGATCATTTCTCCTCAAGGTGTGCCCAACATATCTCTATCTTCTCTTTCTTATAACAGTTGTCACTAGTGGTTGACCAGACATGTCTCTGATTTCATCACTTCTCCTGAATTCGTTCCATTTTATATTCATTATTTTCAGCACACTTCTATTATGTGCAAGTGGTTTTAATCCACTAAATACCAATAATGAAAAATGGCGTGCATCGGCCTAAAGAAGCTTTATCCCATTCCCCCCTCCAGCCCCGCCCCTTCTCCCCTTAATAACCAACAAATAAATTGAACAAGTAAAAGAAACGTTGGCAGTTGACAACAGATAAGAAAAAGTAAACCGCGTGCTTGCCGCTATCAGGGCAAGGATTATTAAAGCATTAAAAAATAATTATATAAACATTTTTATCATCTTCAAAATTAAATCGGTGATCTCCGCATGTGTTGCGGAGCTCGTGAACTATCCTATCTCTGAGATTTTGCCCGGGCTGGGATTTCATGCCTGCTCTTCTAGATTTTGAACTATCGAGAATTGTTTTGTGTGCAAAACGTAAACACGGGACCTACGTGTTATCGTCCTTCTCCGTTAGGACTAGGGACTCGATCTCATCTACACTGAGATCAGTGATCTCTGGAATAATATTCCGATGGCTTCACGAGGGACAGAACTGAGTTTCTTTGGAGCGAGAGGCGACCTAACGAACCTCTACGCCACAGAGATCCCAGAGATTAACCAGACTGCACAAAAATACCAAGTCAAATGTGATGCAACTAGTCAGGGACAATAGAATGGTAGTCAAAGAAGAATAGTAAACCAACAAAGAACTGATATCGTTAGTTGCCGAGACGCTGAGAGACATTTCGATGTGCAGTGATGATGATCTGTCGACTAAACTAAACTAAACCGGTGCTGCTAGTTGCCGAGACGCTGAGAGACATACTGAGGAGAAGATCGGAGCACATATGGACTAATATTTTGATGTGCAGTGGTGATGATCTGTCGACTAAACTAAAGTATCTTCTTCTGTATATTAACTTCTGTGGACAGAGCCACACTTGACGTTTTACTTCTTGTGGACCAGGAGCCACACTAAGTGACGTTTTTAGTCTATAATGGCTTTTACCCTGGTCCACTGAGAGTTAATAACATGGGACATACAGAAGAATGATGAGAATCCCATGGACTGCTAAAATGACTAATGTGGAGGTGTTGAATGAGATCAAGATACCGAGAAAACTTATCATCAATATAAGTAAAAGGCAGTCATAATTTTTCGCACATGTAATGAGAAGGGAGTGATAGTCTGTAGCTCCAGCAGTAGTGAGCTCGACCACAAACCCAAGCGTACTTGGTTCAACTCTCACGGTGGGCAAGTTTGGAAGCAAATTCGTTACTGTGGCATTTTACGAAAGGTAAAAATAAACCTCACCGTTCAGAAAGCAATGGCAAACAACTGAACGTATAAGTGGTGCATAGATAATCAACGACTCGTTTACTGTGGTTGATGGCTACGTCCTGGAAAGAATATGCCAGATCAAATTTTTAAAAATGAGAAGGGAATGCTTAGAATATATCGCGACAACCGGTAAAATCGAAGAGAGACAAGACAGAGACAGACAGAGAGAGGACATATTAGACAGCCCAACTTTCTGGCACGGAATAACGTCAGCATCTGAGACGATAGCAAATACCGAGTACAGATATTTGTGGAAATAAATGATCGCCTTTGCCAGACGGTACGGCACCTGATGATAATGTTAATTTGTCATAACCAATGCAGTGATAGACATGACTGTCGGTATTAAATAACTGTAATCTGGCAATATATCTCCGGATCTCCAACCATTTCTTGACAAGGGTTACCATTTAGCTGTCATGGACTAGCTTGCATTTTGTTATAACTCGTGTCTTGTGGAGGATGCTCATTACATCTTCCATCTTGTATGTTTCAAATACTTCATTGGGAGCAATAGCTCTCTCGGAAGCACTCAAGCCATTGTCATGATGCTCTAGAATAGCAATCTCGTGCAGAAGATCGATCTGGTTGCATTCCATTAGAGGAGAGAGGAAATCATACCAAGCCACATTGACATGCGCACTTCTTGGTGTTGACGTTTACGAGTAGTAGTTGGCGCATTCTACTAATGGAAGCGTAATTATTGGGAAAATAATATTATCGATGTTTGAAAGCTGATATTGAAACAATATTATCGATGTTTGAAAGCTGATATTGAAACAATATTATCGATGTTTGAAAGATGATATTGAAACAATATTATCGATGTTTGAAAGATGATATTGAAACAATATTATCGATGTTTGAATATTTGAAACAATTTTCGATGTTTGAAGATGATTGAAACAATATTATCGATGTTAAAATGATATTGAAACAATTTTATCGATGTTTGAAAGATGATATTGAAACAATTATGATTTAAGATGATATTAAACATTTATCATGTTGAAATGATATTGCATTTTGATGTTAAATGTATGTATACTTAAATGAGAAATATACGATGTTTGAAAGATGATATTGAAACAATAGGTTAGATGTATGAAACATATGATGTTTGCTGTATGAAAATATTATGATGTTTGAAATGTATGAAAATGGTTTTTGACTGATATGAGCAAATGGTTGCTGATATTTAAATGGTGTTTGAAAGCTGTAGCATTTTGAAACTGTGGTTGCTGTATGAAATGGTTACTGTATGAAATAGTTGCTGTATGAAATGGTTTCTGTATGAAATGGTTGCTGTATGAAATGGTTGCTGTATGAAATGGTTGCTGTATGAAATGGTTTCTGTATGAAATGGTTTCTGTATGAAATGGTTGCTGTATGAAATGGTTTCTGTATGAAATGGTTGCTGTTTGAAATGGTTGCTGTATGAAATGGTTTCTGTATGAAATGGTTGCTGTTTGTTCTGTATGAAATGGTTGCTGTATGAAATGGTTTCTGTATGAAATGGTTTCTGTATGAAATGGTTGCTGTTTGAAATGGTTGCTGTATGAAATGGTTTCTGTATGAAATGGTTTCTGTATGAAATGGTTGCTGTATGAAATGGTTGCTGTATGAAATGGTTTCTGTATGAAATGGTTGCTGTATGAAAGGGTTTTCTGTATGAAATGGTTGCTGTATGAAATGGTTGCTGTATGAAATGGTTGCTGTATGAAATGGTTGCTGTATGAAATGGTTTCTGTATGAAATGGTTGCTGTATGAAATGGTTGCTGTATGAAATATTAGTATAGCACTTCATCTTCTGCTTCTTCTTCCTCAAACACTCTATATCGACAACTTGTAACCCTTGTGTGATTTCTATGTGATCTGATACGTCCATTTCGCGACCTTTTTATTTATTAGGGTAGCTTCCCTAGGTCTGACATCAGTCGCTTCTTACGATATGCTTTGTAGGTCGCAGTGGTACTATTCTTTGCTTCCCTTGTGGGTCCCAGCACGACACCGGCGAACGGTTGTATAGTAAAGGATTAGTGGTGTCAATGACGAAGTGGTTACAACGTATGACTAGCGTTTTGAATGATCTATGTTCGAATCCGTACCGAGTCACATCTGCAGTTTAATTCGGCGATCACTAGGATTGTTGACATAGCTACGGAGGTTGTGCTTTGTGCAACACTATCGAAAGATGAAGTATCAAGTGAATCGATGTGAATTAATCAGATGGAAGGAAGTCAATCCTTCAACTTGGGACTCTTTTAGTAAAATAAATACAAAATTAAAACAAATCAGCAAAACTAACGTCTCCTCTGAAATATCTTCTTTCTGCTTATGAGTACTTACGAATTTAAAGTTTTTTCATGATATCCTAGGATTTCTGCCCATAGTTACGGAGTACGTGCTTTGCGCAACACTCTCGACTTATGACGTGTCATTTCTGCTGAGAGAAATGGAGCCATTTGGAACCACCCGGTTCTATAAAGTCAATTCTTCATATTTAGTCTCTGCAGCTGTCATGTTCAAACCATCAGTTACTTCCTGAATCCATCTTCTCCGTGGTCTTCCTCTTCTCTTTGCCGGTATGCCTCCTTCCATGATGGTCTTCTCCAGCCCTTCATGTCTTTTTATATGTCCAAATATTTAAATTCGCTCTTTCTTATTTGTAGCATCAGCCAGTTTTCTTGGATTTTGAGTTCTTCCTGGATAGATCTATTTATTCTCTTCTCTGTCCAAGATATACGAAGGACTCTTCTGTAACACTTATATTCAAAAGAACATATATGTTGTGTTTACAACTGACAAACTGCATATTTATTCCAACTCTCTGCTATCAGTGCCAAACATGGCCCTGACTAAGACACAAGAAAGAAAGATTACAACATGTGAAATGAGATGTCTACGAAAAGCTGTCAACGTTACAAGGCGAGATAGAGTGAGAAACGAGAATATCAGAAGCATCGTTGGTACTATACCATGCATACAGTACATCAAGAAGCAAAGAATCAAGTGGTTCGGCCATCTAATAAGAAAGGAACCACATTTACTACCATCATGTGCCTACAATAATCGACACTCAGGGTGCAGAGAACGAGGCAGGCCAAGAACATGATGGATAGATAACATCTCAGAGTCCCCGCGAAAGCATGGACTGACATCGTCAAGCGCAACACACCTAGCACGCGATAGAAAAACTAAATCTCCTCACGACGCTTCACGGCAAATGTGGTTAAGATAAGATAAGATAATGCATATATGTTTTTCCTCTGTCCTGTTAAATGTCCATGCTTCACACCCATACGTTGCCACTGGGAATATGCATGCTCTTAGTATTCTGATCTTTGTTTTTCTATCAGTTCCGTTCCATATTGTTTGAGGTTGTTAAAATTTTCTGAATCCATTTTGTTCTTCTTTATTCTCTTGTCATCCCTTTCCATTGGTTTTCAGCTCATGTAACCAAATATTTAAATTCGCTCTTTCTCTGTTGTTAGCATAACCAAGATATTCAAAACTTTCTGACATTTTCTCTTCTGTTGCATGAATCAGGATCTTCTAAACTATTTCAAAGCATTTATATGCTATGTTAGCAATGACAAACTGCAATTTATTCAAACTTTCTTTTCATCATGTTGCTAGACAGCAATGAAGAAGATTAAACATGTCAATGAGATTCCACTGTCAACGTTAAGCGAGTGAGAGAACAGAAAATCAGAATCTCGTTCACATTCCATGCATAAGTACTGAGCAAGAATCAAGGGTTATTAAAAAGACCACATTTCCATCTGTTGCTTCTAGCAGGTGCAAAGGATGCCAAGAACATGATATAATTACATCTCAGTCTAGCATGAACAAGGGTAGATAAAACTAGTTCACATTTCATCTAGTTGATACCTAGCACGATGAAAAATAAATTCAAAACGTTCACATTTCAAAACTGGTTAAGATAGATAAGATAAGACATATATTTTCCTCTGTCTGTTATGTCATGTGAACACATATTCAAAATCATGTCTAGTATTCTGATCTGTTGTTTCTTAAACAGTATATCTATAACTGTTCATTTTACATCTTTGTAGCAGTTTACTCAATTTCCTTCATCCCATTTCCATCTGTTGTTAGTAGTGAACCAAGATGTTCAAAACTGTTCACATTTCCATCTGTTGTTAGCAGTGAACCAAGATATTCAAAACTGTTCACATTTCATCTGTTGTTAGTAGTGAATCAAGATATTCAAAACTGTTCACATTTCCATCTGTTGTTAGCAGTTAATCAAGATATTCAAAACTGTTCACATTTCCATCTGTTGTTAGCAGTGAATCAAGATATTCAAAACTGTTCACATTTCCATCTGTTGTTAGCAGTGAATCAAGATATTCAAAACTGTTCACATTTCCATCTGTTGTTAGCAGTGAATCAAGATATTTAAAACTGTTCACATTTTCTACTTTCTCTCCATTGATAAAAATATATTTTATCACGTTGACTGATCACCTCAATACGTCATGGGCAACATCAACAGAACATTAGTTATGTAATATGAAGGGGTCAAAGTGCAATTCTAGGGACAACGGAGGGCCAGGATTAGTGAGTTTGTGCTAATCAAGATCCTACCCCACCTCCACGTTGTGACCCTGGAAACAGACAGGATCCCTGTCTGGCTAAGCGGGTAGGGATCGAGGGAGAGCTACTCTGGTATAAGTAGTGATGTAAGAGCAGTTACGCTAAACCTGATCTACTCGCAAGATAGACGAGAAGAATCCCGAGTGACTGTCTCTGCACATCTTTCCCTGCCGATGCTAAAAGCGAAATAAATAAACATAAAGGGATGAGGGTGTATCAGCGAAGAGACTGGGCCCACATGGGCGAAATTCGGAGCCCTGAGGTGGAGCCCAATTGAGTTGCGTGTCCTGACAGTCTCGAGGCATGGTAAATAGGTAAATATAAGCAAGGTGAGAAATCTGATAAACACGGTGAGCAGGCACCAAAGTAGAGCAAACACGCATAAGGACGACACACAGGTGAGCCCACCGGTGGGGCGGACATGCACGGTGCTAGTTATGGAGCGATAAAAAGGCGTGGCAATTGTAGGGGTTAGTGAACCATCCAAATTTGCAGAAAAAACTGGAAAGCCCAGCAGAGGCTTGAATCCAGTGCTACTACTGTCTTGTAGTTTGATTGGGGACAATCAAAGGCTAGCGACAAACCTACACAAAACTGGACGGCAGGAAAACCAAATAGTCCAAAACAATACAGATAACCTGGGCAGATGACACTCAACAACCCGGGAGAGAAGGTTGTCTACGGGTAACTACCCTAAAAGAAAATAGCAACTTGCTGCCTTGCAGGTCGACTGGGGACAGCCCGAGGCTGACGGAGAGAGAACCCAGTAAACGCTGGCTAAAAGCGGACACATCGTCGAAGAATAAGCACTAGAGCTCCAAATGGCTCTGAAGATGTCACGAACCACACCTATGCTAAGGCTAAACACGTAAACACAAAGTATTACAGTTTTACAAAATACATAAACAGTGACGATAAACAGCAACGTTTCGACCAAAAGGCCTTTATCAGCAAACAATACAACAAGAATGACGAATTTCGAAGAACACTACAAATGGACGATTACATGTGGAAACATAAACCTATCTAATGAAAATCTGGGAATAAAAACGAACAACGAAATGAGTACAACACAAAAACCGAAAGTGGAAAGAAGAGAAACAATAAACAATATAGTGGATAAATGACACATATATGGAGCAAACACACCTATAGATAACAAGGCACGAGATAAGACAGTACTAAGAAGCATAGGAATGTAATGCGTTGAGTTCAAGAGGTCGCAAAGTGCCATAGAATGAAATAAAACGGTTCTCCAGGGCGAATCGACTGCGATCATCGGAGGAACATGATCGGATGGCTGTGACCTGGACATCGTCAACTCCTGAATGACCAGTATCGTTGAAATGAGTGGCCACAGGAGTCACAGAGCGTTGGCGAAGTGCTATGCTAAGGCTGCATGAATCAGATTTCCACATGAATAAGAATTTATGAGGAAATATGGCACACCAGTCTAGGCGGTGATCCAGAGAGAGAGAGAAGTAATATGAAAAGAACAACAGAACATCAACAAAACATTAGCTATATAACACGAAAAACTTCAACAGAACATTAGTTATATAATATAAAGAACAATACAAGAACATTAGTTATGTAATATGAAGAACATTAGTTATGTAATATGAAGAACATTAGTTATATAATATGAAGAACATTATTTATATAATATGAAGAACATTAGTTATATAATATGAAGAACATTAGTTATGTAATATGAAGAACATTAGTTATGTAATATGAAGAACATTAGTTGTGTAATATGAAGAACATTAGTTATGTAATATGAAGAACATTAGTTATGTAATATGAAGAACATTAGTTATATAATATGAAGAACATTAGTTATGTAATATGAAGAACATTAGGTATTAATATGAAGAACATTAGTTATGTAATATGAAGAACATTAGTTATGTAATATGAAGAACATTAGTTATGTAATATGAAAAACATTAGTTATGTAATATGAAGAACATTAGTTGTTTAATATGAAGAACATTAGTTATGTAATATGAAGAACATTAGTTGTGTAATATGAAGAACATTAGTTATGTAATATGAAGAACATTAGTTATGTAATATGACGAGCAATAAAGAACATTAGTTATGTAATATGAAGAACAATACAAGAACATTAGTTATGTAATATGAAGAACATTAGTTGTGTAATATGAAGAACATTAGTTATGTAATATGAAGAACATTAGTTGTGTAATATGAAGAACATTAGTTATGTAATATGAAGAACATTAGTTATGTAATATGACGAGCAATAAAAGAACATTAGTTATGTAATATGAAGAACAATACAAGAACATTAGTTATGTAATATGAAGAACATTAGTTGTGTAATATGAAGAACATTAGTTATGTAATATGAAGAACATTAGTTGTGTAATATGAAGAACATTAGTTATGTAATATGAAGAACATTAGTTATGTAATATGACGAGCAATAAAAGAACATTAGTTATGTAATATGAAGAACAATACAAGAACATTAGTTATGTAATATGAAGAACATTAGTTGTGTAATATGAAGAACATTAGTTATGTAATATGAAGAACATTAGTTGTGTAATATGAAGAACATTAGTTATGTAATATGAAGAACATTAGTTATGTAATATGACGAGCAATAAAAGAACATTAGTTATGTAATATGAAGAACAATACAAGAACATTAGTTATGTAATATGAAGAACATTAGTTATGTAATATGAAGAACATTAGTTATGTAATATGAAGAACATTAGTTATGTAATATGAAGAACATTAGTTATGTAATATGAAAAACATTAGTTATGTAATATGAAGAACATTAGTTGTGTAATATGAAGAACATTAGTTATGTAATATGAAGAACATTAGTTGTGTAATATGAAGAACATTAGTTATGTAATATGACGAGCAATAAAAGAACATTAGTTATGTAATATGAAGAACAATACAAGAACATTAGTTATGTAATATGAAGAACAAGAGAAATGATCCGATGTCATAATTATTCACTTCATTTTCCAGATTTATCCACGATGATGATGATGCAAATTAAAGGTTTTTTCTCTCTCAGCTGTTGTGATTCCAGAGACCGAGCCTCGAAACAAGCCAATTAAAACAGAAGTCCATCCATCAAAGACCGGCGCGTGAGCGCGTGCCAGACTCGAGGTCTCTGGAATTAGTTTCCCTATGAAAACAAAGAGTCATGCGTCCATATCTCTCTGGATCTTCCTTTTACGCCAACACAAAAGTCGAATCAACGTCGACATTTCAACGGATCCTGTTAATTCGAATACGCGATGGAATTTTTCTCTGTCAACTCTTTGCTGTTCGATACACCGGTATTGAATATCCTTTCAAACAGCGACTTTTGGATATTAAATAGCAAATCGATCTGTGTAGATGAGGGCGTGCGGGGAAACATGATTTGTTGGGGAATTGAACAAAGTGAAATCTAAGATAGCTGGGTGTTTAAAAAAGGAATTACGCGTCTCTTTGTTTGTTTATTTCCAATGCACTGACATTTACAAATATTGGTGTGATTGTTGTATATGTTTGCGAGATCTCTTTGTGACCAGGCTGTGGTTGGTCAAACAGTAGATGGCGGCTGGTGGAGGGGGCAGGGCCTAGAGATGGAAGGCGTACCGATGTTAATACTGAAATATTCATGAGAATTGCTTTATTAATGATGTTGATTCAATTGAAGGAAATCATATTTCTTTCTTGTTTTATCGTTGTACTGTTCAGCTAGCATACACACACAGGCACACACACACAGACACACATGCATGAGCGTCCATACTTTAAGGGTAGTGTCCTCCTCCCCCCCCCCCTCCATTCCCTAACCTCCCTGGAAAATAGCTTTTTGATAAAACAGGTTTATGTAAATATGTTCTTCTCCATGTCCGTGTTGTAAATTGTCAGCTACAATTCAATTTGCACCCCCATGAACATATTTCTGTCTACGCCAACGCACACACAAACACATACTTACACAAACACACACATAAACAAACACACACACACACACTATTGTGTACTGGCATCGCTAGGCGTGGAGACGTTATTGGGAAATGTCAAAGGTTAAAATGTTTAATACGTATAATGTTTCCTTGTAAACTCCTTAGCACCGGCGAGGATCCCCGACCTAAATTAGAAGATGGTGACAATATTTTATTGAAATTTATTTGATATATTTCTTCTGATATTTTCCCGGGCAGCGGATTTCCAGCCTGCTCTTCAAGACTTTGTACTGCCACGGGTTCTTTTACGCGCTTAACATACGGAACTTACGTTTTATCTCCCATCTCCGGTAGGACTAGGAGCTTGATCTCATCTACACTGAGATCAGGGATCTAGAAAATATCTAGATCACTCCCGTGGAGCGAACCAAGTACCTTTGAAACGTGAAGCTAACACCTAACCGCTAGGCCACAAAGATGTCTAAATGATTCTTCAGATAACCAACAGATTGAAGCGGCAAAAATATCTCTCTAATACTCAGAGAATGTAATCAATCCAAGCATGAAAGAAGTAATGACCATTAATTTGACTCTGGGCATCTCCCAGTAAAATCCTCGTTCTCCTGACTCTATCTCTATTTCAAACACGATTTAGTCCCTAAAGACAATCGGAATAAGCGGGAGGGGTGTGTCCCAATGATCGATAAATCAACCTTTAAAATGAGCTTGAAATCAAGGAAAATCTTCGCAAATGGCGCCAGTATCTGCGTCATATGATACTCTCTCTTTGATCTGGTGTCCGGTGACAACAACGCCACCGTCCCATCAAGCTTCCATTGTCCTGTTTCCTGACGGTTCCAGAAACGTTAAATCATGATGGGGTGTGGCAGGGCGTGGTGACAAGCCATACAGAATCTCGGAGCTTCAAGCGATTTTCTCATCATTAAACCACACTTCCTCACCAGTTCTGGAACTAGCAAGACAAAGCACGATAGTCTCTGTACAGTTGACAATCGATTACGCAAGTTCCTGCAGGCGGTTCTAGACAGATCTGGGTACACAAGTCTAGGCGGCGTGAGTTCTGTCCTAGACAAGAAATATAGAGATTTGCTTCAAAATATATATATGTTAGGAGGTCTTTGTGATGTATGGGTTAGCTGCTCATCTCTCGCGCCAAATGTACCAGGTTCGCTCCCTCGTGAAGTCATCTGGATATTTTTCCAGAGATCCCTGATCTCAGTGTAGGTGAGATCGAGTTCCTAGTCCTATCGGTGACGTACGATACAATCTAGGTCCCGTTTTCAATTTGAGCACGTAAAATAACCCTTGGCAGTTCAAACTCAAGAAGAGCAGGCTGGAAAGCCCTTGCTCGTGAAAAATTCATTAGAAAAGTATTTTTTTTTTAATTTCAACAAAATATCTTCACCATCTTCTAAATTACATTAGGACCCTTGCCGGTGCTACGGAGTTCGTACACTGCCGCTGAGATCTTCCTGTAAGAAAGAGATTAGGAACCCTTTCATACCTCGTGGTATATAGGTCAATACAGTGTTAGGCCTGTATTTTTTTTTTTTTCATTGACCGTCGGCACACGATGGGTGATGTGGTCAGCATCACGCCGGCCGCCTTTACTTTCCCAGAGCATATCTGGTACCCAGTTGAGGCTGGGTCGACCTGAAGCCGTCGCGGTCGGGAAAAATTCCACGCACATTGCGGAGCTGAACCCAGACCACCAGCCTTGCGAAGCGAGTTCACTAACAACTACGCTACAGCGGCTCTCAAGAAAGAGATTGGAGCACACATAGTTACTCACCGAAATGCAATGATGATGGTCCTATCAATCAATCAATCAATCAATCAACCCACAAAGATAGAAAATGATAGAGAATTCTATGAAAAACACAAATATTTTCGATATTCCAGTTTGATCAAAACATGAGAGAAAAAATGTAGAAATATGTGTTAGTTGTATAATTAAAGTATTGTCTCATAGCCTCATTACACCCATCTCTTCCTTCGATCACAGCCTCGTTACACTCTGCTCTTCCTTCGATCACAGCCTCGTAATGTTCTGCTCTTCCTTCGATCACAGCCTCGCAATGCTCTGCTCTTCCTTCGATCACAGCCTCGTAATGCTCTGCTCTTCCTTCGATCACAGCCTCGCAATGTTCTGCTCTTCCTTCGATCACAGCCTCGTAATGCTCTGCTCTTCCTTCGATCACAGCCTCGCAATGTTCTGCTCTTCCTTCGATCACAGCCTCGCAATGCTCTGCTCTTCCTTCGATCACAGCCTCGCAATGTTCTGCTCTTCCTTCGATCACAGCCTCGCAATGTTCTGCTCTTCCTTCGATCACAGCCTCGCAATGTTCTGCTCTTCCTTCGATCACAGCCTCTAGTTCTGCTCTTCCATGAATGACGATGAGAAACTGTAAAGATCATGTTGACCAGATATCAATATCAGGCAGCAACAGCTGACTAAGTAATGATGAAACTTGAAAGATTGAATGTGGTCGAATAGATTATAATAACGTTGTACATTACTAATATAAATGGGAGGCTTATTTAGAGATACATGAAGTGGTTTGTTATTGTTTAGTGTTAGAATACATGAAGTGGTTAGTTATGTGTTTAGTGGTTAGATATACATGAAGTGGTTGTTATGTTTTAGTGGTTAGAGATACATAAGTGAGTTAGATTGTGATTAGTGGTTAGATATACTTGAAGTGGTTAGTTATGTTTAAGTGGTTAGAGATGGTTAAGGAGTTGGATGACAAGTGGCTAGAGATCCTTGAATTTAGTTTTGGTATGTTGTTGAGATGAGTTAAGGACTGGTCAAGTGGCTAGAGATCATGAACTGGTTAGAGATGGTTGTAGCGTTAGACACTGGAATGGTTAGAGATGGATGTAGCTGTTACGAACTGGTCAAGTGGTTAGAGATCACTGAAATGGTTATAGATGGATGTAACTGTTACGAACTGCTCAAGTGGTTAGAGATCAATGTAATAGTTAAGTTGTATTAGCTTTCTGATCTTTGTTTTCATTCAGCACACGGACACTAAAAGCACCTATTTTGGGGGCGCTGTTTGTCTTTCAGTTTTAATGGACGGGGATCTAATCAAATCGATTATTAGTTTCTTAAGCTGAAAATACACAACACTATGTTCTATACTAAATTTTAAAATTGTGTTTCTTAATGTCTCTGTTGAATTCTGCAAGGAAATGATAAGAACAAACAAGACATTACAAAAAATTGAGAAGCTAACAATTGTATGGAATGGTAGTGATATGAGAATAAAAATCAGAATACTAAGTTCCTGCATATTCTCTGTGGCAATGTATGGGTGTGAAGTATGGACATTTAACAAGGCAGTGGAAAAACATATATGGGCTTTCGAATATAAGTGTTGCAGAAGAAGCATCCGTATATCATGGACAGAGAAGAGAACAAATAGATATATCCAGAAAGAAGTCAAAATCAAAGAAAAACTGGCTGATGCTACAAATAAGAAAGAGAAAATTGAAGTATTTTGGACATATAAAGAGATATAAAGAGATATAAAGAGATATAAAGAGATATAAAGAGATATAAAGAGATATAAAGAGATATAAAGAGATATAAAGAGATATAAAGAGATATAAAGAGATATAAAGAGATATAAAGAGATATAAAGAGATATAAAGAGATATAAAGAGATATAAAGAGATATAAAGAGATATAAAGAGATAGATATAAAGAGATATAAAGAGATATAAAGAGTTGGAGAAAAACAATTTTGGAAGGAAGGAATCACGGCAAAGAGGAGAAAAGGAAGACTGGAGAAGATGGATTCAAGATATAACTGATGGTTTTAGCATGACATCTACAGAAGAATACGAGAGAGAGAGAAAATCTGAAGGACTGTTAGGGTGGCAGGCAAAGTTCTGCTCAAGACAAACTATTTGATGATGATTCTTCTACGAGTTATAAACAAATAGAATCTTGAAAATAATCTCGTTTCTATTGACGAGTGATTTGGTTCATGAGGTAGCTAGTCGGAAAATTGATACTGCCGTAGTGGTTTGTCGTAAAGCAAGAGTTAATTATCTATGACTTGTGAATCATGAATTTAATTAAG